>CM034154.1:334939673-335539673 GCA_019776745.2 Taxus chinensis
GACGTATTGAATTCTCCCTCCATCAAACCTTAAAACAAATAGGTAAACTCAGTAGAGATTTAATCGATATGTAATTTCTCTCTCAACTCTTTTAGCTCATTTTATTTTCATCATTTTCATCATTCTCCTCTGAAAATATGACATTTGAAATAAGATTATAATGTTAAGAGGATTTGAGGTAATGTCAAATGATTACCTCCTATCCGACATGTGGTTATATCTCCAGGTCGGGAAGACAGTCATTTTACCTCTACATTATCCACTACTAGTCATGCCTTGGGGTGTAAATGCTCACTCATTGAGATGAGCAAGTGTGGAAACAAAATCTTATATATAATACACACTCTCCACGACTAGGATACGCCTTATAGTGACTGAAAAATATGGGGTGTTGGCCTTTGACTGGGCAACAAGAAGCCCTAGCAGGAGCAGACGGAATCACAATACTTCAGCGGTACCAGCTTTAATTCTCTTAACCATATACTCCAAACCAGATCAAGTATACAACCACATCCCTCAGTGCATATTCTCACGATCAATTTTGAACTTATTTCATCTCATAAAATATATCAAGGGAAATCCCTCATCAATCAATCAATTACAGCCCCTCTCTTCTTGATAATCAACTTCCGCATGACAATTTCTTGACAAATCTATCAACATTATCGAAAAGAATTTACACTCCTATCAAATGACACTTTTATTTGATGGATTTAAGTTTCAACAAGGGGGAGTGATGATATCTTTAATATACCTCCATAAGGGACCCTATTCCTATATCTTTCAAAAATAAATTTCAAATTGTACGAAACATGGTAGAAATGAAGCCTAATTATGGGTCTCCAAAACCACAATACATTCTGGTATTCAATATTCTCTTGTTTATTTTGGAGATCATCTATGTGGAGAATCAAAACTCGAGATCAACCAAATATAAAGGAATTTATCAAGTGAAAATGAGATTATATTAAAATATAAATAAAGTCATTGTGAATTCCTCTTAGGAATATTTTGATCATTACACCATCCAAAAAGTTCCACAATCTTCAATAAATTAGGGACATCATGGATTCTCTTGATCTCTAATCCCTCTATCAAGATTGATTATAATAATTTATTTTAGATGCACAAAATTATCAACCATCCCACAAAAATGAATCCCTTATATCATATCATCAAAAACAATCAAAACAGACCTTGGGCTACTCAGACATTCGACTATCTTTTAGAATAAAAAATCCTTGGACTTATCTAAAAACTTCTAAGGGATAGTTCCTTCAACACACTACCCAATATGTCCATCGTAGGTGTCTTAGGTGGTTATATACAAGCACATATTTGATGGCATCTAGTTTAATATGTATCAAATACATGAATCTAATAAATCCATCAAGAAGTCCATGATGACATATGCAGAGCACACTTCAATGGTACGGTTATCGGTAAGTGTGTCTTGAATGGGATACGACCTTCCTACTCTCAATCATTAGTTATATATTTAAGAAATGTGTAAATGCCACAAATATGATAATCCTCACTCCACTATCGTCAAAGATTGACAACCCACTCAAGATCTATGGCCCTTCTCACAATGGGGGGTTAAGAAACTCATCGACCTCTTAACCGTTGTTAAGCACAACAACATCACTTCGATCAGACACATATAATAAATACTTAAATAAAGGTTGAGGCCATCCCCTAGATCTATAAAGATAACAAAATTATTGATTTCTTTATCAACCCATAGTATTATGTCACTAAGCTACCAACAAGATAATCATTGCTACAGGACAATCATTTAGAATAAAGATGTAAGAAAAGTATGGTGACCACATTCAACATACAAACAAGAATTTCATTCACCTTATTTTATCCAAAAAGAAATGGAAAAAAGCTAAGAAGACGTATAACAAAAACACTTACCAAAATTCTTAGAAAAAACTATCTATCAAATTCTCTAGAACCCTTCGTGTCTCTCTGGGCTCACCTGTACATAGTATCCGTAAATCCTATAGGTGCTACACCCTTTTTATAGTTATAGGTCTAAGGAGGGTTACCCCTTAAAGTTAAAATCCAATTATCATGTATCCCTCGTATATTTTATCCTTGATGAGGATTATCATTAAGAACATTAGCACAATTAGAGTTGTTAGAGAACAATGTCTAAATCTCTAAAACCATCATCAGTTTAATAAGAGTATGTTAAGTGTGCATATAAAAAAACATGTAAAAGAGCATGAATTTAAGATAGGTGATATAATTATCAAATAAAATCAAAAGGTCACTTACTCGGCACAAAGTAAATGTAGAAAGTTTACCCATATTAGATTGATTCATATTAAGCACTAACAGAGTATTGGGTCGTTGAGCTTACCATCTGCCTCCTTATGGTATAAACCTTGACCCACAAGGAGCATTGAATGCCTTAAAATTAGCCTTCTACTTTAACACATTGACTGTCATGACTATAGGCAACATCAATGATCTTATTCCACCACCATCCCATCCATTACATCCTATATACTTATTTGAAAGCATGGGTTTTGTGGTTTAACGTCACTATTCCAAACTACCTTACAGATGAGCACCATGGCTCTGTTCATAGGAATAGCCACATGGAAAATATCCTCTTTAGAAAGAACCCTAAAATAATTACATTCATTTCCATTGGATACCAACTGAAAACATGTTACAATGAAACACAGTGTAGTATGGTACACATCTCTTCACCTCTCGACAGCGTTTGATATAGACTTCCTACAAAAAATAAAAGTAAAAAAGTAAGACTTATAACCAAACACTTACCAAATTCTTATGAAAATATCTAGCAAATTCTCTAGACCCTTCTTTCTATCTGGGCTCCACGTAAATAGTATCCGTAATCCTATAGGTGCACACCTGTTTTTATAGTCTATAGGTCTAAGGAGGGTTTACCCCTTAAGTTAAAAATCAATGACTCTGTATCCCTCGTATATTTTATCCTTGATGAGGAGTATCATAAAGAAATTTAGCACCAATTAGAGTTGTTAGATGAACAATGTCTAAAATCTCTCAAACAATCATAATTTTTTAATCAAGAGTATGTTAGTGTGCATATAAAAAAACATGTAAAAGAGCATGATTTATTAGGTGATATAGTTCTCAAATAAAATCAAATGCATACTCTAGAACAAAGTAAATGTAGAAAGTTTCCCCCTAATTAGATTGAGTCATATGTCATCACTCACAAGTATGGTCGTGAGACTTACCCATTAGCCTCCTTTATGGATAACTGAAAGGAGATTTGAATGCCTTAAAATTAAGCCTTTCTTGTGTTTTTTTACTATTAACACATTGACTGTCATGACTATGGCACTCAATGATTCTTATTCCACCACCATCCCATAATTACACATTATTAATTATTTGAACGCATGTGGTTTAACGGTCACTATTCTCAACACCTTAAAGATGAGCACCATGGCTTGTTCATCATAGAATATTCCACATGGAAAAAATAATCCTCTTTGCCAGAACCCAAAATCATTACATTCATTTCCATGGATACCAACTGAAAAACATGTACCAATGAAACACATGTGTAGTATGTGTACACCGTCTTCCCCTCCTCGAATTGGTTACTAAGCCTTCCTCAACATAAAAAAAAGTAAAAATGTCTTTGATGCATATTATCAAAATAAATAACTAATACTTTGAAGGAAAATATATCAAATAATCATATTTTCAAAAATAAAGGAATATTGATTCCCTCGTAAGGCCAACTTTGCGGTCAAAGTTATAGACTAAGCCCAAAGGATGAATATTGGAAAGAAAAAAATTATTAAAAATAGACCACTCCATCGAAGGATGGACTACCCAGGTCATTGTAAAAATTATTCCTGCATTGATCAGCCTTCAAAAAATTCAAAATATCAAAAGCATCCTAAGAAAGCTTCCCTCATCGATAAATTATCCCATAAGAGAAAACTTCTCGCATCAAAATTGTAACACCTTAAACAAATTGTTATATTTCTCTTTGCATTACAAGCATTGGCATGTGGTTTTCTTGAGTTAAGTGTGTTTCCTTTATTGATTTAAAATCATGTTGGTTAAGGATAAATCATTTTTTCTCTTGGATTCATTGGACTGAAATGATATGGCTTTCAAGAATCCATTTTCACTTCTTGTTGATAAGCTGCAATTAGAATTTTAGAGCTGCAAACTTATCTCTTTTTACTGACTCATCCTTGGATAAATTTCAGTGATCCAAGGAATGTTTTAAATCTTCTTAATATATTGAATGGTAAATTGACATTCATTGGGTAAGAGACATAACGGACTAAACTTGTGTTTGTTGCAAATTCTTTATTATCTTGAAATACCATGCCTGCATTCTATTATGTGTTGTGCTCAACTCTTCTTGATTGACCTTGCAGGGCAGTTAATGGAGTTAAGGGAAATAAAAACCTACTTATGGATTCTTGAGAAAGAGAGAATATAAATGAGTCCTATATCTAATAAGGTATGTCCTAATGAAATTTGAGACTTAGGTAAATTTTCCTAACTCTTTCTACGCCACTTTACGTGGGATGACATCCTAACTTAAGTTATTAATACTAAACTAGTATGAAGGGAAATAACCTAAGGGATGCTAAGTTATTTCTAACCTATTGCCTATACTATTTGGTTAATCTTTGTCCTAACCTAAGGTGGTAATCTATTTGATTAAAGGTTATATCCTAAGGTTATACTTTTAAATTAACCTAAGATCTAACCTAAGAAAATTGTATCTACCCTAAACTAATGGGGTATGAAAGGGAACCTATGGGTTGATTGGTAAGTGGGAGCTAAGCGGTGGTTCCTAAGCTATTAATGAGATGTGATTTTGATTTAATAGGGTAGAGTACTGTCATACTTGGTAATTACATGGAAATTTAGTGGAACCTACATGGAGGCATCACTAAGTTTGGAAATGCTTGTTGAAATTCAATTAGGTCTCACTAACTTTGGATGGTGGTGGAAAGGAGAGATAGGTGGGAATATGCAATTTAATGTCATTAATTCACCTCGGTTTTGGAAAGAAAATCATCTTGGAAGGCATGCTGGTAGATTTGTTGGGGGTTGTTTTATTTTTCATGCTTCACGATTTTTTCTATGCACGGAGCTAGTTGGTTCTTTGAACCAGTAGTTTAATCTACAATTTGTGGCTATTTTTGATTTCACTGATCTATTTTCGATTCAAGGAAAGTATGTGAGGCATTTTGGAAAAATACTATTGTTGGTTGATCTTGCTCGGAAGAAGAGGTGTTTCAAACTCGGATGGAAGTCTTCTTTGAATCGGCAGAAGCACTATCAAGCATGATAGGATCTACCCATTAAGATTTCCTTCTTTCTTCTAAATGATTCATTAAAACAATTTTTCTCACTTGGGATATATTTTTCATGATGTGCCTGGTTATTTACTTGCATGTTTTCATGAAATCTAAGTGGGTTTTGAAATTTGAATCCTTTGCTGTTAATGGTAGTTTTGGGAACTTTCTCTGTACTAGTTATTAGTATTATTCATGTAAATTTGTATTTGAAGCTCTGTACCTTGTACTTGGAGATCTAAAATTTGTATTTGAAACTCTGTAGCTTGTATTCAAAGCTTTGTTTCTTGCATTCGAGACTAATGTTGAAATGAATTGGCTTGTTTCTTGTTTGGTTTTGAATCTCTATTTAGTCTTGTGTTTCGTTGAGCTTATAGTGGAGCTTTGTGGTTGCTCTAAGCTTGTGTTGAAGCTTCGTGATTTTCTTTGAGATTTTTGTGGGACTTCGTGTAGTTTTGCGTTGAACTAGAACTTTTTATAGATCTGAACCTTTGGTTGAACCTTCGTATTCAACACTGTACTCTTATTTAATTCTTATGAGTACTGAACTTACTGTTGAGTTATTGAGTTTTGATCGGTACTTACATTCTGAACTAGAGTTTTATTCTCATTTAAGTATTTGATAATACTTTGACTCATATTAGAGCATTGGTGTTTTGGTTTTGAGCTTGTATTTAGGGATTTGTGTTTCTTATAGGCTCATAATTGATCTTGTGTTTGTCTAAGCCATTGTTAGAGCCTTGTAAAGTCATAAATTATGTTCGAAGCTCATATTTGACTCTGTACAGGTATTCCATTATTGTGTGTTCTATATTTATGTTGGAATCGATGTGTTTACCTATATTATGAGCTAGGTTTGGTTGGTATTTTGTTTTGAAAAGATTTATTCTCCTTTAAGACTATCTACTCGAAGGGGTCTTGAGAGTTCTGTTTTGGTCGGAAGTAGACCATGTAACTTCTTTTTGAAACCTCCTCTATTTTTCTTCTTGTAAGGGAATGGTTGTATTAATTATGTCTTTCAGGCCACACAGTGTACTTGAATCTGACAAGGCATGCAGATTTGAAATGTATCTTCTTCTTCTCTTCCTTGAGCTAACCTGTGTCTTGTGGGAAGCTTGACTATTTTATTCCTAGAAATAAATGGGCTGAAACTACATCCTATTGTGGGATTAGTTGATCTTTGGTTAGTTTGGATCAGTCATTAAAATATTAGATATTATGGAAGTATATTATTTACTTTCCTTCTTATTATTGATGTTGAAACAAATTCTTTCTTGTCATAATATTTTGACTGGAACTCGAGAGGCTTGTGTTGATTCTATTCAGTCGAGATGGAAGAATTTTGGGACAGTACCTTTCTTAAACCAATTTTTTATGTTCTTACTCTCTTCTAATCTTTTATCTGATTTTTGGGATTTAATAGAATGTGAATCTAAAACCTATTATAATGAGTTTCATTTGAAAGAATACAATATTTATGTTCAAAATGATTGTATTGTTGTTCTTTTGGGATCGCAACCTGCTTACTCATTTGCATTAAGTGTTTATGTCTTGTAATGGGAATTGAGTCCTTTGAGTACATGAGATGTAGTGATCCTTGCTTATCTCTCATAGTTGTAGATTTATGTTCCTGTTGGATTCATTGAACGAGTCTTTGGTTTTTAAAAGAGAATTCAAAATTTTCTCTTGGGGACAGTAGATTGTTTAGAGTTTGTACTATGAATTTCATTTTGAGATTTGAATTGAACTTGAACTTGGTGAATGGAAATAGGAAACCCGTTTGTAATTTTTGTAATGGAAAGTTTGTAGTGTGCATTCTTTGACTATGCATTCGTTTTTGAGTACTCTTTTGAGAACTAGATAAGGAATTTCTAAGTTTAAATTAGATAAGGAATTTCATTTCATAGTATAAATGAAATGAAATATGGCTTGGGTCTTTTCTATTTGAGATCATTTTTCTGTTGACTGTATAAGTTCATTAACTGAACTTCTCTTTAATTGATTCTCTTGTGAGATGGGAACTTCTTGTGGATTGGTTAAGAGATTTATTTTGCTTGAGTATAGCTTGGATTTGTGCATAGTCTGGTTTTAGACCTTTGAAATATAAAATACTAACATACTAAAGCTAGTAATACTTTTAGTTAGAATGTTTTAATCTACTTGGATTGAATTGGGATTCTTGTTTAGATGTTTCCTCTTTATTTATAGACTCCTTATTTTGTCATCTTTGGACTAAGGCAGTGTTGTGTGTTCTAAACCTGATTCTTTCCTTCAGATGAATTGTGTCTGAGGAATAAATATGTATTAATTCTCTTATTTTGTTTATATGGAAAGATGAAGCATATTAATATGAACTATGTTGTAACTAACCTCTTTTGCTGCTTAGAAAAGACAAAGGTGTATTTCTATTCTTATGGAATTATGATACAATTGGATGACAAGACCAGTTGATTATTTAAAAGTAATTGATAGGATCAATTAAGTCATATGATATAAATTTAGGTGTTGCATATTATATTATGCTCTTTTATGAGAAAGTGAATTCATATTCTTTTAATTGTACTTATTTTTTGGATGTTATTACTTATGATTGTTTGTATGATGTTTATTAATTATTTCATTAAAGCAGAGTTGTTTAATGATACAATTAGTGGAATTCCCTTTACTTTAATGCTTAGTGCTTATCATGCTCAGTTCATTGAACTGACCCATGCTAGCAATTTTGCAGATGGACATCGTAAATGATAAAAGAAGACAAGAAATTTCTTGTTGTATTGGCATATTTAACTTTGGATCTTATGTAAAGAGTTTCGATTCATTCTTGAGTTGTATTGAAAAAGAAAACTTGTAATATTTTTGGAATGGAGGTTGTTTATTATACAGTATGCCTGAAATGCATAGTCTTGTAAATGTATAAGTTTATAATGACGAATTGAAATTTGGAAAATTACTTGTATTGGTTGTGTAGATTATCTTGTATTTTATGAAGGAGATGGAAATCCTATCTTGATGATATTATTCATATCTGTTATATGCTTAATTTGGATAAACTTGATGAGTTAGATAGAGGGAATTAGTTCAATTTCCCTTATTTATGATGCAGCTTGTTAAGTTGCATAAGATAACGATGTTTATCTGAAACAATTCTAACATAGTAATGTAATGTGTAATGAATATGCAGTAAAACTATAGAAATTGTGAAAGATAAGAAGGGTATGAAAAACCCTAACACTTAATCATGTAGAGGAAGAATCTTCCTCACTCAAAGGAATGTAATCTTAAGAATGGTGATATGATCATTAATCATTAGACTTCATTTCCTATAAATTCTACTATAGTTGAACCTATTTGGTGGCTACACCTTTCTTGAATGGTTAAGTTACATTATAATGGAACTTATGATGTTGTTGTCCTGATTTGGATATCTGTTTGTTAAGCCAAGTAAAATGAACATAAAAATTAATCATAAGTTAAGGAAGTTCTTTAATGACTAATTGAATCAAATACATAAAAGAACTTATGGAGTGTTGGATTAGGGATTAGTAGGGTTGTTGTAATCTGTTTAATAATCCAAATTAATAATTTATTAATAACCTCCTTCAGGTATGTACATCGTGATGAGGTAGTTTCTGTAGGATGTTGGCACACATCAACTACAGGATTGTACCTTCGAGAAGACAGGGGTATTCTTGATGATACATCGTTGTAGCTGACATGTGGCAACACCCTTCTGTATTGATCATCTAGATCTACACACAAATAAGGACTTGAACTTATTTTCTCTCTAGGTCAAGTTAGTAGCATGTTTAGGATAGGTAGTAGCTTTCAATGACTCAGGGTACCTTGGCACATCTAGTTGACTTAGGTCAACCGAGTATGCCTATATACCCTAAGTCATCATGAGTGTCTTCCTATAATAAATTATGTTTCTAACCCGGACTAATGTCAAACCTTGGGTAGGTGGATTGATGGTAGTTAATAAAGACCATTCTAGATAACTGAAGAGTGAGGTGAAGGATGTATTCTGAAATGATGAGTATGTCATCTAAGAATAGTAACATGAAAATTATATTGAAAATCTTTGGCCAAAGTATCACAAGCTACTAGTTGCGTTGTCCTATGTCACCTAGTTTAAAGCAACATGATGTCAGATGTATATTGGTAAAAAATATTCAAATAAGTTCTTTAAACACATCACTTAGTACCCATAATAGGGTAGAAGAACCAAGTATATGTGGTATACATAAATTATTCTATACTTTAAGTTAACATGAGAGATCGGTTGATAACCGAGTCATGGAATGAGAGATTGGTAACACACCGAGTCATTACAGCTGCATATGGTTATCTATTATGAGATTGATTGGAATGGAATGTGTGTTCTAAATGATTTTTTATTTAGAACAGAGAACATTATGTTTAAAAAAAAAAATCCCGTGTTTCTAAAGTCTTAAAATTGGAATGTTAAAAAAATAAAATGTATAGCTAGGGCATACTCCTATGAAACCGTTGAAAGGAGAACATACTCTCCCATGTAACCTACATATGTCTACCCATCCCATGTTATAGGAAGGTATACATTTCAATTTAATTTGTATCCAAGGTGCTACATGTAACTACCCATTGTTAGTAATGTGTTAATATTTTTTATAAGGCCAAAAAGTGTAAAATCCTTCACTCCACATTTTTTCATCACATATGTATCAAATCCAGTCTAGAAACAACCACTTCACATTTTATTTTTATCCATGATTAAAAGAGATTTTGATATACATCAAATTCACCTCACAATCAATTATATATTTTAAAATGTCACATCAAAATCAATTACATATAATATATCTCAACATCATGTCAAATATAATAAAAAAATTCATCAACATCTATACATATAAATGTCATGACAACATCTAAATACTACATCAAAAACATCACACTAAATTAAATTGACATATATATTAAAATCATATATATATATATATCATATTATATCAATGTGTCACTCTACATCATATGGAGTCTTAAAGTTCCGTATATCAAAAATATACATCGAATACAGGATTCAAAAAAATCCATATACACTAAAAATATCACACCTATTGGGTAAAATGGAAATTCATCAACTGAATTCCTTCCCAGGTGTTGTACCCCTACTCACCACTAGGACCCTTATATGTTCCTCTATCTAGAAAATTTTCCTTTCCTCCGTTAACTCATATGTCTATAGGACACGAATCCATTGGTTCCCATATCACTTGAATTTTTGGCCGTGTAAGCACACCTTCATGGAAAAATAAATCAATATAGAGTCTTCCTTTATCACCTCCATCTTGGATTTCATAGCTATCAGGAAAACAATTTCACTCACCATCGTTAATTCATATGTCTATAAGACACAAAACTGTTGGTTCCACTATCACATGAATTCTTGGCCATGTAAGCCCATCTTTTTGGAAACATAAAACCATCATATTCATCAAAATAATAAAAAATTTCCAACATGTGCCTCCTTTTGAGGGCCTTGAACCCTTTGTAACATCAATAAACCAACCAGTCAAATCAAATACTGCCTTTATTACATATAAAATCCAATTAAAACCTTGTCTCTATTAAAATCCACTTCACATTTGTTTTGCAAATTTTAACATCGGTAAGCCATATGTCTATAGGATGCAAGCCCATTGGTTCCCATATCACTTCTCTCCCGAGTCCCCAAAGCTAACCTTTGTGGCCACATTCAATTCCTATGAATTATACATCTATAAGACATGAAACCCTTAGTTCCCCTATCATTTTATTCCATGGTATCACCATTCTTATTTCTATACCTCATCTTAGGGAAACTAAAAATGAAACACACACGTCAAACCATCCAATTAACTCAATAAAACTAGTGATTATTTGCATTATGTTACAAACACCCCCAATTTGAGGGGGTATCACTATTCAAGCACAAAGATAACTATGTCAAACCATTTTTGTCGAGCAGTTTGACCACCAAAAACCACTGAAGAAAATGGGAAAATGTAAACACCAGATTTTTTTCATCTACCTACTCCCCACATATGCACATTAATTCATTAAAACCTATCACTTTAAACATTATCTAAGTCATCCTACTCATCCCATCAATTCATTTTTACCACTCCGTAAATCATATTTACTTATCTAAACCTCCTAACCATATATAATCCATCCTATCCCTTTTCATCCTAACCTCCTAACCTTCTAACCTCATCTAACCTCTTCCCTAACAATTTTCCCTCATCCCACACCCGAAAAAACTATTTTCCAATTAGTTGAGACTACTTTCAAACAACCTTTTATAAATTTTTTGGATCATCAATGATTCCAACAAATCACCCGCGATTATAAATAGAATACCAAACTCCTATTTTGGGGATATTTTTAAGACTTTGGGACTTTTTCACATCTTCATTCTTGAGATTTCTTAAATCAATAATGAAATTTCATCTCCTCAGCTATCATCAAGCCCTACAATGAAACTTTGCTACTCTAAGGAGATATAACTTATCAGTTGGAGTAACTAGAACATCTAAACATTGTCAAAAAAACAATAGATCAACAACCCCCAATTTAGTAAGCCTTCATAAACATCACTGAATCCATCTTCATATTAAAAGGTAATATCCTATGTGTTCATTTTTATTTATAGCCTAGTTACACATCAAAACAAACATAAACAATATATCCAAGTCTATGTTTTTTCTAGTTTATCATTTGTAAGGAAATAAACATTTTAATAGGAATTACCCAAGATTACCCTAAAGCTCCAGTGATTCCTTTGAATCACCTATAATTTTTGTGAATCAACTTCCTTTATCAAAATATTTCATTTTTTTAATCATTATTTGTATCCCTAGACTTAAATTTTCTATTGCAAGCATATCTACAGTCTCTCGATCATCCAAAAACACTTTGTGTGGGAGTAGTCTAACATCCTTCATGATCTTACTTTATGTTTCATTGCATTCACACCTGACATCAAGGAAATTAAAGAATATATAAATTCCTCAATGAAATCCAACAAAAAACTATGGATTACTAGTACGAATACTTTAAATTCATCCAGATTGCTACCACTTTAGCCTAGACCACCTGTGGAGAAGAAAAAGATCTTCCCTTCCACCTTGATTTCTATCTCCAATCCATGTCATCATTATTATTTATCTTATCATTATTATCAACTCACTTAAGTGTATCAAAATGAGATGACAACCTCCAAGGAAGTCCCTTTGGATTCCTGGAATTGGTCTTTACCGAGTAGCTTTCCATGCCATTTATCTAATATCTCTTGTATAGTTGTCTTTTCTTGTAGTCTCTTCACTTAGCAAAATAAGAAGCACCATCCACTACTCACATCTCATCATCCAAACATTGTGACCATTGAAGCACATATCGCTAAACCCTACCATATTTTGAGTTTTAGTTACTTTTGACATTTGATATTATAGACCTGAAATATACCTAATACGATATGTTTCTTCGGTGCATTGATGAGGAAGAAGTAGATAAAATCATCTTCGAAGCCCATAGTGAATTTTTTGGTTATCACTTTAAAGGGAATTCAACCACTCAAAAAATTCACTGAATGGGTTACTTCTATCCCACGCTAGAGCATGAAGCTATGAATTATGTGTAGAAATGCCAAAAGTGTCAAGAATTATCACACACCATACAAATTCTATCCCAAGTTGTGCAGCCTATTGTTACACCCTATCCATTATCTACTTGGGATTTGGATCTGATAGAGAGATTCTCTCTTGCATCTATAGATGTCCACAATTTTATAATTATGACCAAAAAATATTTTTCAAAATGGGTTAAGGCCATGCCTCTAACCACAGTACCCAGTTCCATCATAGCCAACTTCATTTTGAATCAGAGCATCTGTAGGTATGATCTACAAGTCATTATTTTAGATAATGGATCTCCATTCAATACTGAAGAGGTGTGTGAGTTATGTGTTAAGTTTAAAATATCTCATCATACGACAAGTTTATATTACCCTCAGGATAATGGTCAGGCTGAGGAAATGAAAAAAACCTTTAAGTTTATTCTCCTTAAAATGGTTAAGGAGAATAAAAGAGATTGGAATTTAAATTTATTTCCATCCTTATGGGCGTATAATACTTTATTTTTTATACCAACGGGTGAAACCCTATTTTCCTTAGTATTCAATGATGAAGTGTTTTTTTTGTTGGAGGTATAACTACCTAGTCTTCGTGTGTCTCTACAAGGAATTCTAGACAAAGATGAGTATAAAAAGGTGTGTTTAATTGACTTATAAATCCTAGATGAGAAGAGGCTTAGAGCTGAACAACACCATCAGGTTTATGTGGATGGAATGTATCACCAATATAATAAGAAGTTCTATGATCTAATTAAAGTAAGAGACCTTATCTTAAAACTTGATAACTAGATAAATAAGAAAGTTGGTGAAGGTAGGAAGTTTAGACAAAAATGGTTAGGCCCCTACCAAGTAACATAAGGTTTCAATAATGGTGCATATTGCTTGTGCACTATGGAAGGTGAGGATTTTGGTGAATCCATTAAATTGATGTACCTCAAACACTTCTACATTTATTAATTGCATCTCCACATATTCCTTTTGCATTCTCATTATATATGTTATTTTCATTATCATTTAGTTAAAATATATTGCAGAAACTTATTTTTCAAGTGATTCTTAAGATTTTAAACATTGGAAAATATCTCAATCATGACACTTTTATAATTTTTCACACTCTCAAATCATATCATTTTCATCATTATTTCCAATAATGAGACAAATTTTGACATTGGGAAGAACTACTTGAAATAGAAATCAAGACCACCAAAGAATATTTAAACAATATATGACAGTGTAATGCCAAGTATATGCTAGATCTGGGAAGTGTGATACTCCCTAGAAGGCTGTCAATCCACTATTTTTATAAAACAAATATGAAATAACTGAAATGCATACATAAACAAATCAAGTGCTATTATTCTAATTTAGATACCTCAGATCACTATCAACATTGATCCAATCAAATACTAAAAATTTGCGGGTCAAGGTCTTCAAGTCAGGTTGCAAGTTGGTCAACTGGTCTGCAGGTCATAGATAGGGTCTTAGTAGGGTTGGGTGAGGTGTTTGGGTTGTTTTTTATAAGTGGGTAGTTGTTGGTTTACACAGTATTGGAAAAAAAAGAGACCAATGTCAGTCAAGGTATGAATGACCATGGTTAGGAAGAACCGATGACAGTTATGGGTAACTGGCGTTGGTAGAGGCGTGCTGATAAGATTCATTAAGATTTTCTAATGGGGTCTGAGCTGAGGTTAGGAAGAGATGAAAGAGGGGATAAAGAGGTATATGGGGATCTTAGGAACACTAAGAAATATATAGAGGTTAGGTATGGGTGGTTTTATGGTGTGGGTGGAGGAATGATTGGGTTTACATGCAAGTAAATGGTAGGGGAATGAGGATGCAAGTGGAAACTAATAACAACAATAGAAGAACCTAACAAAATGAAGTGGAAATAGCTGATGTAGGTAAAAATTGTACTTACTAGTATTACAGGTCCAATGTCTATGTGGTTTTGGTGATTGGTTAGTGGGATGGAGGTTGGTGCAGTAGATATGCTTCCCAGAACGTCACTATGAGTGCAATACTTTTGGATCTATCCTGGTGCTGGCTATGGATGTTTGTAGGTATAAAAAGGCTTTGGTTCTGCTTACATGTAGTTCTCTCCTCATCCCTTTGATCTTAGAATGTGCCCACCTAAAAACAAGGTTACCAAGGTGAATAAATGGCAACCAACGATGGTTCCTAGTTGACCGACATTGGTTAAGGTAGGATTCCCTAGGTTTACTAAAAATGGAAGATCTCACATCATTTGGGTCAGGTTCATTCCTTTATCCATGGATTAGAATGGACATTATGTGTTTATGAGTAGGAAGGTAATTAGAGGAATAATAGGCCTTAATTTTTAGGGTTAGACTAAGTCTTACTCATTTATGGAAACATGATATGAATAGGTCTATGGTTAGGTGTCCATTCATTTAATTAAAGTAATTAAATTAATAATGGAGTGACGATGGGTATTAATTTAATTATAAATAATTAAATTAATGTTAATGTAGGGTACAAGGATCATGGTTAGGTGAAATTTCTTAAGTTGGTTATTTGAAAGGGGACCAAGGGGAGTGTGACCCAATTTTGGTGTCTATAATGAGCTCAATTAGCGAGCTTGGTCCATTCTACTCATAGTACTAAATTACCTCCCAATCAATCCTCAATCCAAGTTTTCACCATTTCATGCTCGATCTTATGTTGGCTTGTCAGATGATTGACCTGTAGCTATTTTTGATTCCAAACTCTTCATAATCACTCTCTAAATTTTGCCACTCACTTTACGAGCTTTCTCCTAGGTTGAGCTTGATCTCGACACCTCCGTGAGACACTTTCAAACACTTGATGCACCTGTAAGTTCCATGAATTCTATTGAGCTCATCCCCTTCCTTTACACTGTAGAGTCATTCAAAAATATCTTGACCTGAGCTCACCATAACTGACTTCAAAATCATCCACTTATATGCCTCTCCACAACATGGTCATTTTAACCCCATGAACTTGACCTCCTGCGACATTCTGCATATGGATCATTCTCACAAACTCTACCTTACAACACCAATGACTTGGCCCGACCATTTCTACCGGACCCAAATTATTCACAAATTCAGTATACGGAGACCCTACCACAAGATTACTTCCTCCACATATGGACTTGCCCAACAATTCATTCTTTTGAGCTCCACATAGAGATCCATACCGATCAAAGCTTTGTGTTTAAGTGAATCCACCCAGCCCAAGTAACCTTCTGAACTCTTTCCAAGTTGAATACACTAGCTCGACTGAGTTGACCCTATTTAAAGTGAGGTGAACTCACTTATTAATTTATTAATTATTTTAATCATTTTACCTTCATGATAGTGATGACAAAAGGGGTTCTTAAGACCAATGTTGTGATTTTATCATAATAGGACCCCGTTGTCCAATTTTCCATGTGTAAAAAATTGGATAACAGGTGTAAACCCTAGTGTCATTTATTTATACTATGAATTAGATCTACTCTTCATAATCCATTTTTTTTTGTTTCTCTCATTTTATGCATGGATATAATGATATGGTATCTCATGTTGTTATTTTACATGAATATATACTTTTCTAAAACTAATCCTCTAACAATGGCAAGATCTTCTCATAATTCTCACATAAAGGAGGTGCTCGGCACCCGCACGTGCCTCAGGTGAGCACCCAACACCTGCTGGGTGATAGGCCGGTGCATATGGGGTTAGAAATTTATACTAAGGGTACATAAAAATGACTACATCACCTGATTAACAACAAAACCAATCTTATATCATAGGTTGACCTACTTAAATACCTATTATCTAAACCCACACCTACCGAAAGGATGGACAACTAGATCATACTACTTAGTGAGATTGACATTAAATATGTCAACAAAAAATCAATGAAACGGAAAGTTTTTTCTGATCAATTAGTGGAAGAACCATTATCAAGCGTGGAAGTGTTGAGTCTAGATCTGCTAGATGTTTCTATTTTATAAATTGAAGAATATTCTACAAGGAAAATATACTTTGATGGATCATTCACATTTAATGGCTCGTGGTAGGAATTTTTCTTATTATCCCTATATGTGATGTTATCCAACAATATTTTAGACTTGAATTTCCTTGTACCAATAATATTGTTGAGTATGAATCCCTCATTATGGTTTAAAATTCATTATCAAATAGGTTGGGGTTATAAGTGAATAACAACTAATCATCAAACAAGTGAATGATGAGTACAAATTCAAAAATGAGAAGCTTATTAAATATAAACGTGTGTAATAAAACTTAAAATAATACTTAATTCAAATTGCATTCTAATATGTATGACAAACACATAACAAATCAGAATATGATATGGCTACCATTGGATATTTTCTATGATTATCACATGACACTAGATATTTACATTTACTCATTGATCATCTAACATTTCCTCCTTTCTACATGGAGGAATCATGTTTGGTATGCAAATTTTTGGTACCTTTTCCCCTGGTACAGTAAAAACTATAATTACTTGCAATATGGTACCTTCTAACTTGATATTTCCCACTCACAAAAATGAAACCTTATCTAATGAATAACATGTTACACCCTTAGGGGCACTCTCTATCATTGAGGTTACGATGGTACTTTGTTTCAATGTCTTAATTCAAAATAAGATATCCAAGTAACCAAATAGGTGCACAAAGGCATATGTGGTTCTCATACTTGTAGCATGGTCATCGTAAAGAAAATTCTACACATACATTAATATTGGCCTACTATGGAAACAGATTGTGGTCACTATATGTAAAGAATAGTGTTTTGTATCAAAACCATGGAAAATTGATCAATGCATTGTCTCAATCTTTTCATCCCATCACTACACCATGTTAATTTTCCAATTGGGGACTTGATCTTATAGGGAAACTTACACCCACTTCATCTAATGGCCATAAACACAGTATTAATTTAACTAATTACTTTACGAAATGGGTGGAGGTTTCTCCTCTTACCTATGTTATCGGTTTTCATATATCTAATTTTTTCATGAACCACATCATTTTTCGTTATGTAATTCCTTCTACCATTGTCTCTCCTAATGGAAAATACTTTAAAAACAATTATGTGAAGACCCTTAGAAAATGCTTCAAGATTCATCAAAAGTGTTCTTCCCCTTATTACCCTTACGATAATGGAAAACCTAAGGTGACTAATAAAATCTTTGTTCATATTATGGAAAATATGGTTACTAAAGAAGTTCATAATCCACATATCTAAATGTATCCTACCTTATGGGATTAAATTACTTCTATTCACACACCTATAGGGGAAACCCCACATTCCCTTACATTTAGCAATGAATCTATCATTTCCTTAGATATCGAGCTTCTGTATTTGTTAATATCCCTAAAATAATATATAAATAATGAAGAGTATTACCGAGTTGTAAGAGTAGTAGAGCTCAAGTTACTTGATGAAAAATGCCTCCATGCCTTGGATCACCTCAAAGTGTATTAGAATAAAATCCATGCTAGCTACAACAAGTGCATTATGTCTCGTGAATTTTAAGTTAGAGATATTTTTATTAAATAAAACCATTTCGATACTACCAAGGAACATGAAAAGAAAGGAAAATGTTATCTTATTTGGTTAGGGTCATACATTATGGTCACTAAATTTGGTTTAGGATCCTTTAAACTTTCCTATCCTTATGGTTTAGATATCTAGGATCCCTTGAACATCATGCATATTTTGTATTTCCATACTTAAGGTAAGAGGAATTTCGAAAAATAAAAAACAAATCAAAAAAATAGTAAATAGAAGAAAATTCGTTCAAATGTGAAATCTAAAACATTATGGCAATTTCGGCAGGTCCTTCAGTGAAAACTAGTTTCTGGCACCATAGAAGGATCTTGTTGTTCAAAATCACCTCACACTTGGTAGCAATGATCACTCCTTCCTAATTTATTCCCTTGCTTGAATCTGAAATCTTTTTGAACCTATCCCTCTTGGATTGATTTATCTTGTCAAATTCTTCTATATATGCATAGGAATTTACCCTTGTATATTTTCACCTCTCACCGAGGGAATATTGGCTTTTTTTTCTCCTACATATATTTTTGAAAAAAATAGAAAATCCTAAACATTGGAAAAAATAGAAAATCCTAAACATTGGAGAAAACTAGAAAATCCTAAACATTGGAAAAACTTGATAATCCTAAATGTTGGAAAAACTAGAAAATCTTAAACATTGGAAAAAATAGAAAATCCTAAACATGGGAAAAACTAGAAAATCGTAAATATTTAAAACATCTAAAACTCAAGAACATTGCAAAAACATAACATAAAACCCAAAAATAGTGGTTAACGCAAAACACTACAAAATGGAAAAATATGCTACAAAACATCCTACTTCATCGCTTACTAGTTATAGCGTACAACATACAGATCATATTGTGATCTTATTTCATTAAAAAATTTGTTTGCTTACTATGTCTATTTTCCTATCATGTATCATTACTCGGGACAATTTCATGTTGAATTTTTCTTTTTTCAGGACTTATATGTCTTCTATCCTATCCCTTTTGTATATCCTTACATAGGGCACCATCTTAACCTTTGTTTGTGTAACTTGAACATTTGGATACTGAAGCTAGATAACAAAATAAACGGGTATAGTTATCTTAAACATTGTTGTTTGAGTTTTTTTAGTTGTTCTTGTTTTCTGTTCACTTATTTGTTTACATTTTTTTATTGCATTGCTTACGTATTTTTCTTTGAGTCATTTCTTTAGCATTGCACAAAAATTGGTATTACAAATTTTCATGTCATTTTACCTTTTTTAGCATGCTTATATGAAATAAAAATATACTTTCAAAACATGACGATACATGTAGTGCCCAAATATTTATAATTTCCATTTTTATCCATGATGACTCATTGTATCATTATATTATGTTGAAAGAGACATTGTTACTATGTTACTACCATTTTTATGTTGATATTTTTATATGGTAAGGATATTTACTAGCATTAGAATGCTAACTCATTTTTGGACAGGTTATTGATGGGGAATATGATATCAATGTTTATTGATAATTTTATGAGCATTGAGATGATTTCATGATTATGTTTTATTATGATCTCTTGTTTTCTATTGGATTCACTATGGATGCATTGTCGTAAACTCTCTTGTTGCATTAGATGATTGATCATACTATGATTTATTTGTTTTAGATAGTTGCTGATCATATATGGATGATCATTATGATGTATATATATGTTATTGTATTTTCCATTTATTAGTGTTGGACATGTATGATATTTTCCTTGAGTGTGCAGGTGAGAAGTTTAATCCATGTGATAAACATGGGACTTAGGAAGACATACTCTAACTAGCACGACAAACATTAAGGGAATAAATTTTAGCTTGATGATTGTGTTATTTTTTTCATCTTATATTAAACATTGGTTTATATATGGTTTTTAGCTCCTATGTGCTTATATTATCATATTCCTTACCCATGTGGTTTTTTTCACCTCCTTGATTTCCTTTCCTATTTTTTAAACTTAACCCCTCTTGTATTAATGGTTGATCTAGCTACTTAGTCCTCTTTTCATTTGGTGATTTTGACTTTGGTTGTTTTCTTATGCTAAAGAGGGATTTGGGGCACATAATCTTGGATTAGGTGAGTCTAATTAATCCTCCTAAATTCCACACCTTTCCCAAGATCATATTTTGGAAACATGTGTTATTTAAGTGGTGTATAATGTAAGAAAAGGACTTTATTTTTCTTGAAAAGAGGCCTTAAGCACTATCCCTATGGGTGGGTGGGATATTTTTAAGGAAAATGGATATCATTTACTAATTTTTCCTCCTTTCACCCACCTTCTAATGATGGTTCTTGATTTGGGATTATGTTTTGGGAATTTTGGAGATTCTCATGAGTGCTTGGGCTTTCTTTTATTTTATACTTATTTTGGTTTTGGGGTGAAATTTTGGAGATTTTTGGTTGGATGAATCTTTAGTGGAGGGTGACACTTATCACCCTCCCATTTGTTTATATTTTATCCTATCTCTCTTTCTAATCCATATTTTGGATGGGAATGTTGTTATTTTTGCTCATTTTTAAGATATTTTTTGGAGAGCTTGGAAGTAAGAAGGAGGATTTGATGGAAAATATTGGAAATTGAAATTTTCTATTTTCTTCTAAGGTAGGATCTTGTTCCTATTTTTATCATTTTATGTTTACGAAATTAAATGCTTGTATGGTGGAATTGTTTATTGAAAGAAATGTATTTTTTTGTGTTTTAAATTATGTATTATTTTACTCCATCCACCCTTGAGGGGACTTCGTTAGGAAGAGGGAAGAATCCATTTCATCCTCACCTTCATTGATTGTTGGTCAAGCTTGAAGGGTTTTTGCTTTTTCCCTTAATTTGGTTTGTATTATGGGTTTAATTCCATTTGGCTTGAAAATAGCACCCTATCTTCATCCAAGGAAACTTTAATGTTTGAAAATCCTTTCTGGGGAGGGGTACGGAGTGATAAGCATTGAAAATGGAAAGATAAGGTGTGGGGTAATACATGAATAGATAAGTAGATTGGAAGTTCTATTTTGGAAATTTATTGGTTATTATGATTAACAAAATTAGGATATTTTCATCCACTCTTCTCATGGAAAGAAGTTTGTATATTCTCAAATTTTTATTTACTTTCATGCTTAAATTTATTGTGAGATTGTAATCCTTACATGGGTGAATGATTTCTTTATCCTAGTGTTGTTTAAAGACATGTATTACTCTTTCTCATGGGATTGGGAAAGGATAGCATACTCTCATTGTTTCCTTTGAGGCATGTAATGATGTAATTTGGATAGGTGGGAAACCAATATATTATTGTTGTTACTTGGGAGTTTCTATGAGTTATTTGGAGCATGGATTCAAATCTGGAATCATGGAACAAGTTATAGGTATTTCTTTTTTTTTGGGATGCAGAAAATTTAGCAAAAAATTTCCATGTTGTCTCCACTTTTTGGAGGGATTATAAACTTGTATTTTAAGTCTAATTCCTCTTTCTTATGTTTAATAATTGATTGTAAAAAATGTAACTTCAAATATGCATTGTTTTTAGAGTTGGAAATATTGTTTTAAACACTTATGAAATATGTATATTGTGTTGTTTTGTGGTTGTATAAAAATTTGATGTTGAAAAAGAGACTTCACCTTATTCAAAATAATATAAAATTATGTAATAACTTATTATTCTCTCTAAACTTTTCCTCCTTAAAAATTAAAATAAAGGAATCTAGAATAGGGAAAAATAAATAGCATTTTATTATAGTAATTATGAAATGAACTAGTTTCCTTCCCTTTCTTAGGTAAATCACTAATTTTTCCACTTAAGTTTCCTTTCAAGAATAAATGAGAAAGTTAAATACTTGTACTTTATGTTCTTATATATGAAAAATAAGTTGAAATAATGTTGTTTGGGTTAATAAAATTGGGGAAACTAGAATAAATTACATTCTATCTCCATATTTTACTCTCACAAAAGAAAATTTCTTTTAACTTAGAAAATAAATTATTTTTAATTTTATTCTTATTTTAATAAGTATTGTTCATTCATACTTGAATCCTCTAATAGTTTCACCTTGCCAAATTGTTATAGAGGACCCTTTTATATATGTATATATGTATGTATGTATGTATGTATTTATTTATTTATTTATTTATGTGTGTGTGTATGTATGTATGTATGTATGTATGTATAAGTAGACATAGAAAGCTTTAAGCCTAAACAATTAAAAAAGGTGAATTATGCACTTATCTCTAAAAAAAAGGAAATTAGAAAAGATGAAACTATAAAAATATAATTTATTGATCCATTTATTTCTATAAATACACATAAATATATGTGTGTGCATGTGTGCGTGTGCGTGTGCGTGTGTGTGTGCGTGCGTGTGTGCGTGCGTGCGTGCGTGTGTGTGCGTGTGTGTGCGTGTGTGTGTGTGTGTGTGTGTGTGTGTGTGTGTGTGTGTGTGTGTGTGTGTGTGTGTGTGTGTGTGTGTGTGTGTGTGTGTGTGTGTGTGTGTGTGTGTGTGTGAGTGAGTGAGTGTGTGTGGGTGGGTTCGTGTGTGTGTGTGTGTACGCATGCAAATATATATAAATATATACATATACTCATATTAAAAACCTATTGTTAAATTTTCAAGTATTGGATTTTATATCTCTTAATATTTCCTTAATTTTTTTAAAACCTACATGTTATTTTAAATCATTATAATAATAAAAAAATACATATTTAATATAACAATTATGATATATATATATATTTGAACGGGATGCAAATTATTTGTTTAAAAATGGATGGAATTTGATTTGGGTTTGGCAAGGGTGGGATGATCATCCAAACATGTCCTCACCCCCCACTCTATAGACATGGTTATGACATATGACACAATTCCTCCCCTTCCCTGCTCCCTTTGGACAATGTAGATTTGTGGCCCTTTCCCATTTGCCACAACTTCAACATTCCTAATTGTGGCTTAATGTTGCATCCATTTCCATCATGAACACCTCCATGGTTTCCTTGGGGTCAATGCAAAACCCTATATTTTTCCATTTTAATGTGTGTGTGTGTGTATGTGTGTGTGTGTGTGTGTGTTTATACAAATACAATTTTGTATAAAATATGAATTTGAATTTGTAAGATTTGGATTCATGGTTTAAAATGATAAAAAAGAACTTGTTGATCATCTTATTGATAAAAACAAAAGAAATGGTGGATTTGTGATCCATAAGAAAACTACAAATCAAACCCTAACGGGTTTTAACGAAATGAATAAAAAAGGAGGAAACATCCTTTTTTTCCTTTCTTGAGCTACATATAAAATCTTCCTCTCCTCTTCTTACCTGCGACAAAAAAAAAGCAAACAAATGAAAAGTGAAAATGAAATAATAATGGGTTATTAAATCCCATACAGAAATTAGGGCATTCCTAGATTCCCTAATATCCTGTGGTGGAGAGCTCTTTGATCCAAGGGCTTTCCTTTATTCAGTTTTGGGTTTTAAGTGATTTAAATTTTTATATTGTTATTTTAATTGATATATGTTTGTTTTTGTTTTTCCTAACTTAACTGTTTAATATGTGATAATGGGCCCATTTTTAGGAACCAAATTGGACCCATGACCAACCTTGGTAATTTGTGAAAAACCTTCACTCTTTATAGTTTTCGAAAACCTATAAAATTCATAAGTTAAATAAATTAATTTAAATACTTCCATCGTTATTATTTTATCACCGTTAATTAAAATATTATTTTGACTCATGCAAGTGGCCTAGAGCCATTTCTTACCTTGAAATTTAATATCTATGATGCGTTCGCATTTTTAACTTAAACATTTAATAGTTCTCTCAAGATTTTTGATGTCATTTCATCGTAATATCATTAATCGTTGATCATTTGGGTTTTAAAAAAACATAATGTTATTAACTATATTAAAAAAATTCATTGTTTATTATTATTACAATATTATTCAGGTTACTTTTGGTATATTTTCAAATTATTTTGGACCTGAGATGATTTGGGTACAATGTTATGCAAGTTACTTTACGATATATCCATAATTCATCATATCTAATCAACATCTCACTAATTCCCCATTCTAACTAGAAGTTCCTCTGAATAACTATTCATTTCCTCTACTCTACCAAAAAACAATAGGTAGGTGAAATAATCATAAATGAATTGCATAATCTATACATCTTAAACATAGAAACAAAATATAGGTAGAGCATATCTAGGAAATATCCCAAAAAAATATAGCATCGTCATATACTCATCACATCTATTGTAATGATACATCCATCTACAATCATTTATCCACAACATCATAATAAACAATGTTATACATCTATCATGAGCTAAAATTAAAAAATCATCAATATAACTCAAGGCATAAACAAAGATAAAATCCAAAAACTCATATATGTATGTATGTATGTATGTATGTATATATATTTGTGTCTGTGCCACGTATTTTTGTGTGTGTGATTTGATTCCCAATGGCATTCGAGTTTACAAAAATTGGTCTCAAAACCATATGATACATCTCATCAACTCATATCAAAAACTATCCAAGATATAAAAATGAATCATCTCTCGGCATGACTCTCTCCAGGTTCTTGACTCCCTAGTGATCCTAGAGATCATGGTGAGCCTTTGTGGGTTCATTCTACTAATGAGCTATGTGGGCCCATAACTGATGGGTTTCCCACTAATTCCCATGATGTTGTTGGTCATTGTGAATATTTGATTTCTCTATGATTGGTAGGAACAAATATCTCATATAGGGTCCTATAGTATGTCACCTCACCCTAGATTCAAGTAATCTAATATACAATATTTCTAATACCCTAGCCTCCGGATGCAAATTTTTTACTATATTACTCTCTCCATTGGAATCACTCTGTCACTTAGGATGCATCTCTCTCAGTGCACATTTCCTTCATATCGTTGTGAGTTGAATATCACTCTTCCTAGTCCACATCCCTCTTTGATATAAAACTATCTCGTTGAGACAAAATTTGCATCAATATTGTTGAATGTTAGGCCACCTCTTCTATTAGTTGTTCTATCTCAGTTTCTCTATCTACTCTTTTTCCCCCACTATCTAAAAATATTGACATTGTAGGCCCTAAACTTGGTCATCAATACCCCTATCATCCTATTTGTATATGGGGCAGTGCTTGAAGGGTATACTATAGTAATGGGATCTATATGCATAGGTATCAGTTGTGTCATAATAAAATTAGTAGCTTCCCATCCCTCTCTATCTCCACCCTCTCCTCCTATGGTTTTTCCCCATCCATCGCATCCTCCTCTTATGGTTGTTTTAAATTTCACTATGGAAACTCCATCCTTGTCCTCCTATAGGTGTTACCACTTTTATTGTAGTTTCCCCTCCTCCATAATCTCCATCTAGACTACCCCCTGTGGTTACTCTAGGTGGTGATATTTTTTCATGTACCTAGGAAACTTTGTGCCCTATAGATACAACTAAGGTAACCTTGCATTATTTAATAAAAATTTCTAGTACCCTATGCACTATAGAATCTCAACGTTATTACCTCACCTGTGGCGCTGTTGTTGTTACTTATCCTATAGGATATCCCTATGATCACTCTACCACTATATAAGGTTGTAATCTTTGTTTGGATATCACTATTTCTTTATCCACACTAATTATCCCACATCTCATAATAGTGAGCCTAATGGGTCTAGACTATTGATTCCAAAACCAAGACTCACATGTGATACATTGGTATATAATGTCGTGATGTATGTCCCATACTATCTAGGCTAAATTTCCCTAGTTTTTCACTATTGTTTCCATATCTATGTCCTGACCCCTATCCTCAATCTCATGGGTCACGTGTGTAAAAATGTTTCATGTTGTGGGAACTCCCTGTACTAATCCAAACTATCACTATACTTAGTCTGGTATGTACCACTCCAAAATAGAACTATGGAAACCACTATATAATACTATATTAAAGAATAATCCAACTCTCCATATGTCTTAGGACACATTGGCATCATTAATTAAGGTTTCCATGTGATATATGTTGGAATTATCTCATTGATAGCTCACTTGTATGTTAGGATATCTATCTGACCAAGGAGGACTCTCCCTATTTATGTCCATCCTAAATCTCTAGGTTCATCAACCTCTAGTTGCTATAAAGGACCCATTGATCAGCCAACCGCAATGTGATCCCAAGCCCATACTTATAACAATGTGGTATGGTGTATACTCCAACATCTTTTGTGTACTACCAAGTATAGATCTTTGTACAACTGACCCAAAATGTGGTAGTGCCATGAAAAAAATGTGTCATGCTCCACCATATAGACCACAACTCCCATGTATCCAGCCTATAAATACCTTCCAATTTTATTAGGTAACATGATGTCATTGAAAATATATATTAAAACCATGTTCAGGTCCTCAATCATATGTCTATCACAGGTCTCTGTTAGCACAACATTAGTCTATCACCTTCTAGGTAGGTCAGATCATCTTTTGGTTCACACCATCTCATAATCTATGGTAATACTATCATAATATAGTGGTTCCCCTATGATCATAACTCAAAAAATCTTATGAACATCCTTTAGTGTCATAATCATCTCCCTTTTCACGAGCTAAAAGTTACTATTGTCTGAATGCCACCTCTTAGTCGATGCACTCAATAATGTTCTATCCGCTTGAATATGGGGCATCAAGGCCATGTTGAATAAACCCAATTCATCCAAAAGATACCATTCATGAATATGGAAGTCCTCTAGAACTCCTAATTCCCAAAATAAGTGCTCACTGAATTGTAGGACACTCAAACACTCCTATAAGTGCAAAAAATGACACAGACACATGTTATACTTAGCCATTTTCATCCAAAACACTTTAAAAATTCATAAAACTTAATAAAGTGAATTTTTTAGCAAGGCCATTGATAATCAACTCTAGACTGCTACAATGGCAAGGCCACTTCTACTGGCCTTCAGGTTACTAAAATTGGTCAAGGATTGTGTGAATTCCATTGAGGCTACTAACATTATGCAAAACTTCTAATGATAGCAAGGTTGTACTTTATAGCATCATTTTTGAACAAAACATCACTAACAGTTTGATGAATCCCTATTTTTTATGTTTAAACCCATGTGAAACCTCATATTATTTTGATATCATATTCCATGATGTATAATGTTGATTGTTTATAATTAAATACTTTATTATGTTTCTGAAGGAATTATTCTACATATGTTTGTTATTTTTATCTTGTTATTGCTTCCTCAAAAATGGCTTAAACTGATATTTTTATGAGCATTAACACTAAATTTGGAAAGAATATGTTGAGTTATCATAAGAGTAAACATGCACTAGGGCATGACTCAATTGGTGCATTGGTGCAAGAATCTCCTTATGTCATAGGACTCGCCTTTGCATTTAATGCATGAATCTCAGTATAATGCCAAGATCATCCATGTCATCAACTCTAAATTCCTTTAAATAAGGTATTTTCACAAGAAGATAAATAGCTCAATCTACTATTGATACAACTAGAAACACAACATCATGAGCATTAAAATATGTCACTACCTCAACCTACATTCATGCAAATTCTGAGGTTTAGTCATTTCAATTACTGGCAGATGTGATACGACCAATATCTAAGGATTTATTATCATTACGATTCTCTACAATAAATATAATAATTAAATAATCTTCCAGTGATTGACTATCTCAAAGGATTCAATCACAAACCTCCTTTGTAGTTAGAAATATTAATTCCAGTTCAAACACCTCAAACACTACTTCTTCCATAATTGAACTCCTTAAAATAAATAGTCATTGTTTTAGTCAACATTAATTTAAGTATATGTTAGGTATTGTGGATAAACTAGATCTCTCCCAGAGGGACTAGGATTTCTCTAGTATAAAAGAACTAATGTATTTAGATTTATTGGTTTGGTTCAGTTAGTTGATTCATTGTAAAAATGTACTCTTTCAATTCAATAAAGATTTTAGATTTAGGGGAAAACATTGTGTAAGTTTCAGCCTTAAAACCTGATTGAAGGGAAGAGGCAAGGGCCACTTCTCCCCAATGATAAGTGACATTTACTGTTATTTCCTTTCTTTCATTTTTTATGCATTTACCATTTCATCATTAAACTATGTTAAAAATATTTAGATTTTCTCTTCAATATCCTTTTCTTTCCATGCATTACATTTTATAATCGCATTTATTTATTATTCAATTAATTTTTTTATTAAGTACGTGCTGAAAGAAATTCCTACTATTCTATTTGATGCAAAAATCCATTGATGCCACGCTAGATTGAAATATAAAATATCATTAAAGTCAATTATCAATGATTATCATCACTTTTTAGTGTCTTTTCTAGGTATTTCAAGGTTTTATAAAAGGTTAAAAGTTCTATCTATAAGTGTGTCTTGTTTTCTGGTAAGTTTCCATTTGGAAATTTTATTTCCATAACTCTTTCTTCTAAAGTAAGAAGACACTGTAGTCACAATAAGATTCATATATTATTTTGATTATGTGGAATAGAAACAATCAATTTAAGCACTGATTATTAGGGAACTATCCTAAGTATGATAGGATTTTATGTTTATACCTAGAGACCTTAGAGGTAGATTCAATAAAATAAATCTTCAAAACCCCCCTCAAAACTAGCTTGTGGAACAAATTGTTGACCAAATAAGGATGGCTAATGAAATTGATATCCCCAATGGTGTAAAAAATGGAAACCATCCATTTGGAAAAATGTTTACCTACCCCATACAACTAGATCCTAACGATCAGGCTCCTATGAAAAATATTTCCTCCTTCATCTTACCGATCTTCCTGGGATTAGTTTTAGAAAACCCTAACCAATTCCTTTTTGAATTCAAGGTTTTATGCCAAACTTATGACTACACTTTTGATTCCTAGAAGCTCAAGTTGTATCCCTCAACTTTAAAAGGTACGACTGTGAGATGGTTCAAGGGCTTAACCCCTAACTCCATCAATAAATGGGAAAAAATGGAAATGGTTTTCTTGGACAAGTATCAGGATTACTGTAGAGTCAAGCATAGGGAGGAAGAAATTTTTATAATTCAACAAAAGGAAGATGAAAGTATAGAGGATTATCTGGATCAGTTCCTCTTCCTCTACATGAGGTTTTATAATGGTTTGGATATTAATCTACTTAAGACTCTATTCCTTAAGGGATTGGATGAGGAAACACATGAATCCTTCAATATTATTAGAAAGGGAGACTTGAACAAACTAGAATTCATAGAAATAATTGATATCTATAGGAATTAATCCCAAAATCACCTCAAATTTCATAGATAGAAAGGCAAAATGGTTGGTGGTGATATATCAAAATTGAGAGAAGAGATTAAAAATTTGAGAACACGCCTTTTGGTTCAAATCAACACAACTATGAACAAGGAGAAATATAGGAATACATGGCCTTTGTTCATCTAATACCCAAGATGGAGAGATAAACATGGACTGAAGGATTATCCATCAGACAAGACATATATTTTTCTTCTTTCTGAACTCAAACATGCCACAGATCAATGTTAATTGCTTTATTTATGAAAGAATCACATAAAAAATAACACTCGAGATGAATCTGAGCAAAAATATATGGCTCAGAGGTAAGCGGGGAATTTCCAGTCCAATTAAAATGAGTCCTACACCCCAAAATCAAAATGGGTCCCAAATCAATGGAATGCACCATGGCCATACCCCCAACCTTGGATACAGAACTCCCCACAAGAGTGGAACCCACAGTGGTATGCCCCACCAAATTATTATCAATATCCTTGGGCTCCACATCTAAAAATTCCACCATTTTGATAGTTTAACCCTCATTACAGCAATGGAATGCACTTCAAGGATCTGGGTAGCAATATTATAATTAGAGAATACCCTAAGGTTAAAAATCCCTATTGAATGGACCCACTAATCTTACCAAACCTAATAAACCTACCCAACCACAAATACCTACTCAAATAGTGGAAAATCCCAAAAATGTGAGGTAGGGAAACCCAATTTACACTATGGAATTAGATAAAATTCCCATAGTAAACTAGATGGATTTTAATAATATCTTATTACTCTCAGGGAAGGTTACATTAACACCTTCATCTCTTGTGATAGAGGAAATACCTAAAGAAACAGAAAAACTAGAAGAAACGCAGCCTTATCCTTTTGAAGAAACTCCCCAACCAAACATTGACATTCCCTTTCCATCCAAACTCTCAGAAAAAAAAAGTATTGTGGTTCTTAATCACCCAAAGTCATAATTAATTCAAGGGTTGATGAAATTGAGTATTGGCATTCACCTGTTACAATCTCTTAAGGAAATTCTTGAATTAAACAAAACTATCAAAGAGCTTTGTTTTAAGACTCCAGCAACAAGAAAGAACTAGATAAAACCATCCATGTTGATGGGAAATTTACAAGTATTTTAGAAAGGAATATGACCCCTCCTAAATATGGATACCCTAGAATTCCTATTGTTACATTTTACATAAGAGATGACCAAATTCCTAATGTCTTAGTTGATCTAGCAGTTTCTATCAACATTATGACCATAGATACTCTATCTAGCCTAGCACTTCCTAAACCACAATCAACCTCCATAGTCTTACAAATGGAAAATCAGTCCATAAAAAATATAAAGGGAATTATAGAAGATGTTATTGTTACTACTGAATATTGCGACTATTCAGTAGACTTTATGATTATAAAAACAAGGAATAAAAAGATTGGATATTCCATAATCCTAGGAAATAATTGGTTAACGATATATATTGCCCTCATTTACTGTAGAATAGGTAATATGGTGATTATGAATGGCCAAGATTCAAATAAATTATCAATCTATCCTACTAAAAAACCTTTTTCTAAAAATAATAAACAATTATGTAAGGAAAATTCAGATGATTTAGATGAAATCACATCTTCCTTAACCATGGTCATAATTCAAGGAAACTCAGATAAAATCTAATATGGTGATCATGATCCTTGTGATGGACACAATATAATTCCTACACCTAAGTCTTGCACTAGATTCAATTTGAGTCCTATGCTCAAGTCTTGCATTGGATATAATTCAAGTCATACGCTACAACAAACTAAAACAAGAGATGATTTTATGGATGAAAATAACCATCCCATCATTTTTCCCTTTGTATGAAATATATATATGACTGAATCCATCTTTCAAAACATTTCTTCTTTTCACAGGTTACTACCATAGAGGTGCCCATTAAATGCATTATTAAGAGAATACCATGTTGTATATTTTTTTCATCCAACTACCAAACAATTACCTATTCTCCCAAGAAAGACATTGAAAATTAGTAGTTAGCTGACCTCAATATTTTACTTAGCAATATAGTGACATGAAGGGTATGAATCTTGGTATTTGTACATATCACACCTATACCACTTATTCCAGACCAGTCAGGCAATCTCAAAGAAGGATAAACCATGCTTTAATAGATATTGTGAAAGCTGAGATTGAAAAACTTCTAAATGTAGGATATATTTATCCAATATACGATAGCCAATGGGTTTCTCCATTAATCATGGTTCCTAAAAAGAATGGGAAATGGATAATTTGTGTGTACTATAGGGAATCAAATAAAGCAACTCATAGAGACTATTTTCCATTACCTTTTATTGATCAGTTCTTAGATAATTTATCTGGAAAAAAGTAGTTTTCATTCCTTGATGGGTTTAGTGGGTACAACAAAATAAAAGTAGCACCTAAAGATCAAGACAAAATAATTTTTACCTATCCTTGGGGAACATTTTCTTATAGCATGTTACCTTTTGGTTTACGTAATGCTTCTACCACTTTTCAAAAATCCATGTTGGTAATGTTTTATGATCTCACCCATGATTGTGTGGAAATTTACATGGAGGATTTCACATTTTATGGAGAAACATTCCAAGAGGAAGTTAACAATCTAACAAAGTCCTTGCCTAATGTGAAGAAACATCAATTATCTTTAAATCATGAAAAATGCTTATTTATGATGGAACAAGCTATAGTTTTATGCCATCATGTCTCATCTGAGGGAATTAAGGTAGACCTAGATAAGGTCGATATCATTGTAAAAATCCCATCTCCCAAAAATAAAACAAAGTTAGTTATCTTTCTTGGTCATGTTGGTTACTATCGAAGGTTTATCTCATATTTTAGCAAAATTGCTTCTCTATTATTTACTCTCCTAACTAAAGATTATGAATTTAAATGGATAGAAGCATGCCAACAAGATTTTTATAATATCAAAGGTAATTTCACAAGCACATCGGTGTTGAGATGCCAAAATTGGAATCTTCCCTTCCATATACAAATAGATGCCTCTAATGAAGTAGTAGATGTTGTCCTTGGATAACAAGAGGAATGAGAACATATGTATGTTATTTAATACATTAGTAAAAACCTTTCTCCCGCTGAAAGTAATTACATAATAATTGAGAAGGAATTTATTTCCGTATTATATGCAATCAACAATTTTCACCATTATATTGCAAGATATGAAGTGATTGTTCATACTAACCACTCTTCCATCAAGTATCTAATGAAAAAATTGTTAGTGCATGGCATGATAGTAAGGTGGTTGTTGTTACTATATGAATTTAACATTAAAATCATTGACAAGCTATGGAATTTATCCGTGGTAGCTGATTTTATTTAAATACTTACCACTTCAAAAGAGGAAGAGTAGGTCATTGATGAATTTCTAGATGAACATTTGTTTTCAATTTCTACTACCTCTCCTTGGTATGCAAATATAGCTAATTACTTAAATACATGGAAGTTTCCAACCTGTTTCACATAAAAGAAAAGAAAACAATCAATTAAATAGAGTGTGATGTTTACATGGTTAAATGAAATTCTTTTCAAATTTGGACATGACCTTGTTTTACATAGATGTGTAGCTGAGAATGAAGTATTTGACATACTTAGAGCATGCCATGATGAACCATCAGGAGGGCATTATTTAGTTTAGAGGACCATTAAAAAAGTTCAAAGAGATGGTTACTATTGGCCTTCTTTGTTTAAGGATTTCAGAAATTATGTATGGAGATGTGATCAATGCCTAAGGATGGGGAAACCGACATTTACATCTGAAATTCCACTCCAACCCCAAAATGTCTTGGAGCTATTTGAGAAGTGGGCATTGGATTTTACTGGACCAATTGACCTAACCTCTCAAGGGAAGGAGTACATCCTGGTTTATACTGATTATGTCACCAAATGAGCTAAAGTGCAGGAACTACAATTTGTAAGAGATGAGAAGGTTGCATATTTCTTATATGATAATATCTCTTAGAGATTTGGAGCACCAAGATCCATTATGTCAGATCAATGACCACAATTCATAATAGGAGTAATTAGTTATTTTTTGGCAACATACCAATTGAAACACAAAAATCCATCTACATACCACCCATAGTCCAACAGGAAAGTAGAGCTTACTAACAGAGAGTTGGAAAATATCTTTAAAAAAAATATGGATATCTCAAGGAAGAATTTGGTTCAAAAATTTCCTAAATCAGTATGGGTGTAAAACACTACTGGGAAAACAGCCACATGGTTTAATCCCTATGAATTGATATATGGAAAGAATATCATTCTCCTTATATAATTTAAGATTTAGAATTTTAGAATATTTGTTGATGTGGCAATTCAACTATCTAAGACACAACAAGAAAGGATTATAAAACTAAATGAGCTTGATGAAATGAGACTTCAATCATTGCATCAAAATGAAATCATCCAACACTAGAGGTAAATATGGGATGACAAAAACATAAAGCTAAGAACATTCTAAGAATGGGACTAGGATTTCTTATTTGATTCTAAATACACATATTTTAAATGGAAACTACATACAAGATGGATGGGACCGTATCGAATTGAATGAGTATATGATAAAATAATTGTCCAATTAATTCCAATTGATGGAGATAAGAAATTAATGTTGGTTAATGGGAATAGACTAAGGTTGTACCATAAACCAACATCAAAAGAAGAGTTTCAGAAAGAACTTCAAGAAGATTCAACTATGAATTACTTGGAACAAGTCTCTTTTCCCAACACAACTTAAAACTAGGTTATCTTATATCAAGGAATAAAGAGGAGATGACTAAAAACTAGAAATGGATGTCATAATTCTTTAGAACATTGGTTGAAAACTAGAAATGGTGGTCGAAACCCCTAAATCCAACATAAATTAATAAAGGAAGACATGTGGAAGGAGGATCAAATAATCATGAGAATGATGGCCAATAATGGGACAAGATAATATAATGAGGTATGTACAGCTAATTCCCTTCTTGAATGTTGGAAAGTTTTAATTAATGAGCTGTTAATTATTATAATCATGCAAATTTTTTATCTCTTCTATTTCCCATAACTTCACATGCTTCACAAATACCCACCAAATCTGTAATTCCCCTCCATAATAATCTCCACATGCAACAAATCAATGTCATCATCACTTTAGGATTGTGTCACATCTTTCCCAAATTGGTTATTTTAATTTCAAACCATTTTTGCTCCACTATTAATTTAAAAATTTCAGCCTCTCACTCATGCACCAACATTCACTCTTGTGCTTACCCTCATCATCCAGACCTTGTATTTCTAGTCCTGTGCCCTTTACATGTCACTACCTATTATAAATTATTCATGGGGCCTATATTAAGGAATAAATCAACCATATCAGTGGAACTTTTAACCGATGCAAGGTTTGTGGAGATTTTTTAAAAAGTAGGATGACTTGACTTGAAACATGGAAGAAGGATACTCCATTATGCAAGTTAAGAAAACTCCCTATATCCCAACTATAATTAGTCATCTTTTAGGAATAACTTAGGGAGGTTTAGTAGTAAGTAACAAGTTTATGTATGTTGAAATTATTAAAATATTTTTAGTTAGAAAGAAGGAGAAATTGGAATTGGTAATAGAAAATAAGGGTAAAGAAAAATGCATAAAAATTATCACCCTTCCTGAACCTTTGGCAGAAGTGAACAAATAGGTGATAAAATACTTCACCTACAAGGGAAAATATGAAACTGTGTTGGGCCTTGTGTTGAGAATTTTTAATACACCTTCGCGATGGTCAAGCTAAACCCTAGTATAAAATAAAATTGCCTTAATTTTTATATGATTATGTCTTTCCTACCACAAAAAAAATTCATTTGGGTACCTCCTATTTGAAGTTATATGTTTTAATCTATTTGATTTCAAAGCACTAATTTGTTAGCAATAAGCATGGAATTAAGAAATGGTTGAATTTTCAAAAGCAATGTGTGCTAGAGTTTGAAGTAGTTCCTGAGCAAGCACCCTCCACCTCAAAAATACCTAAAAAGTACCTCAAGACCTCCAGACATAAAAAATATGTGCATGGAATGCCAACTAAAAGTGTACCTTCTAAGGAAGAACAAGAAGTAGCATTAGTAATGAAAATCCTGGTTGAAACCCCACCTATTTCTTCTCATAAATCAATGTAACCTTCTATTCCTAATACAAAAAAAGAAATTAACCATTCCGTATCCATAGTTATAGATTCAGCTACCTTAGACAAAGGGAAAGAACCTATGGTGGAGGGATAACCTATTTCTTCCCCTGATTCTGATATAGTTATGCCATAAGTATTGTCCGTATCCAAAATCTAGCTTGAGCTAAAATTGGATCAGGGAAGAATCACTTATCTCCTAGTTATTCTTGAACCCAAGGAATCCAAATTCTCCTAGCTAGAGGCTTCTAAAAACCAATAAATTTAACAGTTTCATTAGACTGTAGGATAACAAGAAGAGGTAACTCTTTAACTCCAAAAATCCTTGGGAGAGAAATATCAAAAAATCCACACCCTTCAGGTCAGAACATAGGAACTCAACACATCTCTTGTAGTCTTGTAAGAAAATAGGAAAGAAACAAATCCTATTGTCATGGAAGAACATACACTTCAAAACAAATTTTTCTTTTTTTATTTTAAAGGGAATGGTCACATGGATGGAAGAATGTTATAAGCTCAAGGTTGTTTCTGATGAGAATAAGAATTTGAAGGAAGAAAAAAAATTACTCAAATAAAATGTGGTTTCTATTTTTCATTCATATGATCAAGTTCCATCATGTAGGCCTCCTTCCAATTTTTATGCATTATTTTTGAAAGAAATTTTTTACAAATGGAAAATATATAGGGCCTGTGCCATCCAAGACATTGATTTTGATGAAGAAAAGTAGTTTTTAAGTGCATATACATCTGGGAATGATGTTGAAAATAATTTTCTTTGTGAATTTTATGTTCACAAATTTCTTCCCCCTAATAAAATTGAGATCCCCAAAAATTTCTATGTGGGGGAGGTACATTTAAGAGCATTTATTTATACTCTTAGGCACTAAGGAAAATGGAGGTATCAGAGGGCCACATTTTTTCAATTAGAATATATAATTAGCCTCTTAATGAGGCATGATCTTCCTACCCCCATTTGGTTCTTTAATAGATCTCGGTCATATGTATATTGTTTACGTCTAGTGGATAGATACACAAATATTCTTAAAAATTGTGTCAAAAATATCAAGGAGAAAGTAATCACAACATTCAATTTAAACTTCCTCACTTGTCAGGTAAGATATCAACTTCTTGCAAAACCTTACGATAAAAAGGAGTTAATTTCACCAACCAACCTTTTCTATCACTTAAAAGGGCCAAGGACCTCTGTAAAATTATTCTCAAGCTATAGGAGAAGTAGATTGGCATGCAGTATTGACCTCCATTGGTGATTTCTCTAATACCATGGTGGGAATATTCATATGATCAATCATAGGGAACTCTTGGAGGAAAAATTTCATTGATTGCTTTGGGTTATGTAATACTTCATTGGATGAAACTTGGAAAATGTTTTCCAATGAATATAATTGTTCAAGGATAGTGGAATGAATGAATAGGTAGCAGGAGGACCTGTTAGACCTTAAGTATGAGGGAGTGATGAATCCCTATCTTTTATGTTTAAACCCATGTGAAACCCCGTATTATTTTGATATCATATTAAATGATTTATAATGTTCATTGTTTATAATTAATACTTTACTATGTTTTTAAAGGAATTATTATGCATATGATTGTTATTTTTATCTTGTTATTGCTTCCTCAAAAATGGATTTAATTGATAATTTTATGAGAATTAAAAATACATTTGGAAAGCATATGTTGAGTTATCATGGGAGTAAACATGAAATAGCACAAGACTCAATTAGTGCACTAGCACAAGACTTGCCTTTGCATTTACTATAGGATTCACAGTATAATGTCGAGCTCATCCAAGTCATCAACTATGAATTCCTTTAAATAAGGGATTTACAAAATAAGATAAATAACTTGAGCTAATATTGATATAGTTGGAAACACAAAAACATAAGCACGAGAATTTGTCACTACCTCAACCTACATTCATGCAAATTAAAAGTTTTAGTCACTTCAGTTATTGGGATATGTGATGAGGAAAACATATAAGGATTTATTATCACCATGATTCTCTACAATCAATCTAAGAACTGAAGAATATTTTAGTGATTTACTCTCTCAAAGGATTCAATCACGAACATCCTTTGCATTTAGTAAGCTTAATTCAAGTTCCAACACCTCAAAGGATACTTCTTCCACAATTGCACTCCTTAAAATAATATCCATTGTTTTAGTCAACATTTAGTTAAGTATATGTTAGTTATTGAGAATAAACTATTTGTTGAACATATAGAAATATTCTAACTATTGGGCACACGAACATAGGGTGTTGAAAGAGTGCACAGTGCTATAATAGGATTGAAATGACCAAAATTAGGACTTAGTTTTTTTGTGGATAAGGGTTATTTTTTGAGATAGCTTGCGGAGCACACATAGAGATGAAGACTTGCGCTACATGTAATCGTATTTTGGGAACAAGTGACATATGAGTGACATGCATATTTTAAGCTAATAATAGGATTTCTACTTGTGGTTAACTATAGGACATATATTGTTAGAGCACTTGCATGTTTTGCATAATATTTTAAAGGCACGTGGCTATTATCAACATGTGACCTATTTTTATAATTTCATGGGTGATGAAGGGAAATTTCCTACCCCTATAAATATGTATTGAATAGTGTATTTTAGTAGGTGCTGAATTATTGTATATTTGTGTTGCTAATTTTGACGCATATAACTCATGGAGATTCTATTTTAGTGTAAGAATCTTCTATGTTTTATAGTGTTTAATGAAATGGATTATATTTTTTAGATAAGGGTATTATACATGACTGGATCTGGTTCTTGTATGGTTAATCCTATCATAGTTATTGTTTAGTTCATTTATCATGATTCTCTAAAATCTAGATCTAGTTTATGCACTATGGGTTAACTACTAATAATTATGAATCTTAATATGTATAAACATCATCATGTCAACATCCTGTACAAGAAAATCTAAAGAGGGAACTGGTACCTTTATGTGCTTCAGGTGAGCACATAGCTTAGGATGTGTGATGTGTCAGCATGCCAGGGTTACTAACATTCCCATTTTAAGACTTTAGAAACAAGGGAATTTTTTTATATGTTCTCTATTCTAAATAAAACATCATTTATAACACACATTCCATGCCAATCAATCTCATAAAAGATAACCATATGTGGTTGTAATGACTCAATATGTTATTGATCTCTCATCCCATGACTCGGTTACTAACTGATCTCTCATGTTAACTTGAAGTATAGAATACTCTATGTATACTACGTATACTTGGTTCCCCTACCCTAATCTAGGTACTGAGTGATATTTTTAAAGAACCTATTTAAATATTTGTTACCAATATTCATCAAACATCACGTTGCTTTAAACTAGGTGACATAGGACAACACAACCAACTTGTGATACTTTGGCCAAAGGTTTTCAACATACTGTTCATGTTAATATTCATAGACGTCATACACATAATTCTGGAATACATCCTTCACCTCACTCTTCTGCTATCTAGAATGGTCTTTACTGACCACTGTTAGTCCACTTGCCCAAGGTTTAACCCTAGCCCTAGTTAGAAACATAATTTATTATAGGAAGATGCTCACAATGTCTTAGGATAAATGGGCATACTCGGTTGACCTAACTCAACTGGATGTGCCAAGGTACCCTGCACCATTGAAAGATACTACCTATCCTAAACATGCCACTAACTTGACCTAGAGAGAGACTAAGTTCAAGTCCTTACTTGCGTGTAGATCTAGATGATCAATGCAGAGGGGTGTTGCCACATGTCAACTGCAACACTATATACTCGAGAAGACCCTTGTCTTCTCCAAGGTACAACCCTATAGTTGGCATGTGCCAACATCCTACATAACTGCCTCATCGAGATTTACATAGCCCAAGGAGGTTATAAATACATTATTAATTTAGATTATTACACCGATTACAACAACCCTGCTAAACCCTAATCCAACACTCCATAAGTTCTTTTCTAAATTTGATTCATTTAGCCAGTAAATAACTTCCTTAACTTATGATTTCTTTATAGTTTCATTTTACATGGCTTAACAAACAGGTATCCAAAGGAACAGGACAACAACATCATAATTTTCATTTAATGTAACTTAACCATTCAAAGAAGGTGTAGCAACCAAATAAGTTCAACTAGTAGTAGACTTTATAGGAAAAAAAGTCTAACGATTAATGATCATATCACCATTATTTAGATTACATTTATTTGAGTGAGGAAGAATCTTCCTCTATAAGATTAAGTGTTAGGGTTTTTCATACCCTTCTTATCTTTCACAATTTCTATAGTTTTACTACATATTCATTACACATTCCATTACTATGTTAGAATTTTTTAGATAAATTTTGTTATTTTATGAAACTTAACGAGTTGCATCTAAATAAAGAAATTAAACTAATTCCCTTTATCCAACTGATCATGTTTATCGAAATTAAGCATATAACATATATGAAAAATATCATCAAGATAGGATTTCCATATTCCTCATAAATATAAGATAATTTACACAACCAATACAAGTAAATTTCCAACTTTCAATTCATCATTATAAAACTATATATTTACAAGACTATGCATATCAGGCATACTATTCAACAATAGCCTCTATCCCAAAGAATACAACTTTTCCTTTTCATACAACTCAAGAAAGAATCGAAACTCTTTACATAAGATTCAGAGTTAAATAAGCCAATATGACATGAAAGATCTTGTCTTCTTTTATCACTTATTATGTCCATCTGCAAAATTTCTAGCACATGTCAGTTCAATGAACTGAGTATGATAAGCACTAAGCATTAAAGTAAATTTTTTTCCACTAATTTTTTCATTAAACAACTCTTCTTTTATGAAACAATTAATAGGCATCATACAAGTAATCATAAGTAATAGCATCCAGAAAGAAGAACAATTAAGAGAGTCTGAATTTAATTTTGAGAAAAGGGTATAATATAATCAATAACATCCAAATTACATCACAAGACCTAGTTGATCCTATCAATTACTTTTAAACAGTCAAAAGTCTTGTCCTTCCATTGCTTCATAAATTTAAAAGAATAGAAAAACCCATTTAACTTTTCCAGGCAGCAAAGAGGTTAATTACAACATAACTCATATTACTATGCTTCATCTTTCCATATAAACAAGGAAGAGAATCAATACAAATATGTTTCTCAGACATAATTCCTCTGAAGGAAATAATCAGGTTTAGAACACACATCATTGTCTTATTCCAAAGATGACAAAATAAGGTGTCCATCAAATAAGAGGCAATTACAAAATAAGAATCCTAATTCAATCCAAGAAGGTTAAAAATAGTCTAACAGAAAGTTTTACTAACTTCAGTATGTTAGTAGTATATAATTCAAATGGTCTAAAACACAACTTTCTAAATATCCAAACTATACTTGAATGAAATAAATCTCTTAACCAATCCACAAGAAAATTCCCACCTCAGAAGATAATCTATAAAAGATAAGTTCAGTCAATGAACTTATAAAGTTAACATAAAAGGATCTCAAACCAATAAGGACCCAATCCATATTTCATTTCATTTATATTATGAAATGAAATCCTTTATTAAGGAAAATCTTAGGAATTCCTTAGCTATTTCCCAAAAGAGAAATCTAATAGAATGCACAGTCAAAGAATACACATTATTGACTTCCATTACAAACTTACAAATGAAGACCTATTTCCATTCACCAAGGTCAAATCCAAATTCAATATCCAAATGAAATTTAGAGTATCGTCTATAAAAAACATATTGTCCCTAAGAGATCCTATTCATTTCACTATCAAAAACATGGAGATCCACTAAAAGGACTCAAAAAGGAACAAAACTACGCAACAGTACAAGGTAGAAAAGGGTCGATCAAACTCACGATCCTAGGGACTAAATTTCCAAGCATTTCGAACAGGGATACCATATTCCCTCTGAATGACACACATTAAAAATATGTTTAAATTCAAATTCAATAAAAACCCGTGGATCTAATGAAATATTTGAAGAGTTTAAGGAACTAAATAATATGTTCATGACAAGTACTATCCCTAACTTCCTCCAACTTGACTGAAAAGAACCACCACAAGCCTCACGAGTTGCATTTAAAATCTTAAGACATGTAAGGATTTTCTCAACATCAAGACAAAAAGGAAATAAATAATACATTCCATAAACCTCTACAATCGATACGACTATTCCATTAATTCCTAAGAATTAAATATCCAAGCTTCCAACACGACACGGGTTTACTCAGGGAAGAGAGGGTGAGGTTTTACTTCAACTTTTCTCACCCTGCTGAGTTCAAGGGAGGCTATACATTCAAAAGGACATAAGTAAATAAACAAATAACACCCAGGGGGAAAAATGAATGAGATTACAAGGAGGTTACTAGCTTAACATCAAACTCAAATAAACTCTCAAGCTACCATCGAGCAGATAGTCCATAAAGGAGATTAAGTTTCAAAAACCAGAGGAAACAATAAAACCCATCTCACAAAAAGGTAGAGAATTAAATTTCCCATTGATGGAATATTGGTTCAGAGATGAATACAAGATTTCAACATAAGTTCCAATTGTCTACAAGATTCTATTACCAGATCAGGAAAACACAAAAATCTATTACGAGTATAGAGTTCATAATTCCATAAAAAAATAATAACCCTTAGCCCCAAGTAATTGTGTAGAGCAAAACTCACAACCTGGCTACAAGTTCATCATAAGAACCAAATGTAAGTACAGTGTTGAATACGAAGGTTCAACCTTAAGTATAGATCTACACTAAGTTCCAACATAGTCTGACACAAACACATAGTCCCCATACAAACTCTTAACAAATTTTGAAGCTTCAATACTAATTTTAGAGCTTCCAGTACAAGCATAGAACACTATGGAGCTCTATCTCAAAAACACAAGACTAAACAGAGATTCAGAACCAAATGATCAACAAGCCATTTCTTTCAACATTAGTCTCGAATGCAAGAAACAAAGTTTCAAATACAATCTACAGAGATTCCACTACCAATTTCAAAGTTTCCAGTACAAGTTACAGAGTCCTTAATACAAATTTCACATGAAGACCACTGATAACTAGTATAGAGAAATTAACCTCAAACTACCATTAACAGAAAAGGATTCACATTCCAAAACCCACAAAAATTACAAGAAAAAATGCAAGTAAATAACCATTCTCATCATGAAAATCTATATTTCCAGTGAGCAGAATTGTTTTAATGAATCATTTAGAAGAAAGCAAGAAATCTTAATGGGTAGAGCCTATCATGCCTGATAGTTCCTCTTCCGATTCAAATAAGACTTCCAGTTGAGTTTCCAACACCCCTTCTTCTCTAAGAAAGATCAAACAACCATAATATTTTTCCGCAATACCTCTTATACATTCCTTGAACTGAAAATAGCTCATAGAATTCAAAAATAGCCACTAAGTGTAGATCAAATTGCGGGTTAGAAAAATCAGATAGCTTCATGCAGAGAAAAAATCATGAACCGTGCAAAGAAAAAAAACCCCAAAAAATTTTCCATCATGCCTTCCAAGACAACTTGCTTACCAAAACCGAGGCAAAGTAATGCCATTAATTTGCATATTCCCACTTATCTCTCCTTCCCACCACCATCCAAAGTTGGCGAGACTAAATTTAACTTCCACATTCATTTCCCAAACTTATTGCTGCCTCCACGTAGGTTCCTCCAAATTTTATTGTAATTACCAAGTCTGGTAGTATTCTACCTTTTCAAATAAAAATCACATCTCATTAATAGCTTAGGAACTACAGCTTAGCTCCCACTTTCCAATTGACCCATAAGTTCCCTTTCATACCCATTATTTTAGGATAGGTACGATTTGCTTAGGTTAGATCTTAGGTTAATTTAAAAATATAAGCTTAGGATATAACCTTCAAACAATAGATTTCCACCTAGGTTAGAACATAGCTTAACCAAATAGTATAGGTAATAGGTTATAAATAACTTAGCATCTCTTAGGTTACTTCCCTTCATGCCAAATTAGTATTACAACTTAGGTTAGGATGTCATCCCACTTTAGAGTGGTGTAGGAAGAGTTAGGAAAAAATTTCCTAAGTCTCGAATATATTAAGATATACCTTATAGATATAGGACACATTATAATCTCTCTTTCTCAAGAATCCAGAAGCAAGTTTTCCTTCTCCTTAACACCATTAAGCACCATGTAAAAGGTCAATTAAGAAGAGCTAAGAACAACACACAACAAAATGTAGGCACGATCTTTCAAGATAAGAAATAATTTGTAATAAACACAAGTTCAGTCCATTAAGTCTCTTAATCAATGAATGTAAGTTTTTCATTCAGTTAGATAAGAAGATTTAAAAATTTCCTTGGATCACTGGAATTGATCCAAGGATGAGTCAATGCGAGAGATAAATTTGTAACTCTTAAAAATAGCTTGCAGCTTACTCATAAGAAGTGAAATAGATTATTGCAAGCAACAACATATCAACCCTATAGTCAAAGAGCAGAAATGATTTTTCCATGGCAAGCATGATTTTTTAACAACCATGAAACATACATTTGTCCTAAAAATCACATGTCGATGCTTATAATACAAAAAAGGAATATCTCAATTTGACAAGGTGTTACATACTTCCCTCCTAAAAAGAATCATCATCCTGATGATTATCTCATTTTAATCAACACAATCTGGATACTTAATTTATTCACTTTCATAGAATAAGTTTGCAACAATATTTGAATTTAAAGTTTCAGAAAGCAGCATTTAAATAGCTATTTATTTAAAAACAATAGTTGTCCATTCATAACCAACAGACTTATTGACATATAAAGATAAAATCACAAATTTTTATCAGTCGCCATAGTAAATTTTGATCAAATAAATAAGGAAAAGTAGTTTTCATATCGTCCAGGTTTTCCTAGGTTACACTTTCTTCATTAAACTAATCCCACTGGACCTTACATTGACTTATCTCATGATTTCTTAAATGCAACTAGAAAGTTTCTAGCACTTGTATGGGTTTAACCATGATTATTCCTAGGTCTTGGACCTACAAGGAATTCCAATTCAACACATGTGATAAATCTGAAATGTATTTCTTAAGCAAAGAAATATGGAAAACATCATGCTAGGAGGTAATGCTAAATGGTAAGCTATAGGGTTGATTACTTCAACTATCTCAAAAGGTCCCACATAACGAGGTGATAACCTGGCAGCCTTGCCAAAAGTTATAGAGATATTTTTCAGTTTAAAGCGAAGGAAGACTTTCTCACCAAGCTTGAATTTCTTGTCTACCCGCTTTAAATCAGCATAACTCTTTTACCTATCAGCTATTTCCTTCAAGTGTTCACAAATCATTTTAACTTGTTCCATTTCAGTAAGAATGTTAGGTCCAATTACCTATCTATCCTCAATATTGTCCCAACTAATAGAGGTTATGCATTTTCTTGCGTATAATGCTTCGAAAGGTGCCATCTTAAGAGAGGCATGATATGCATTATTATATGTAAACTCGAATAGTAGAAGGTACTCTTCCTATTTATACTGTTGGTCCATACAATACATTCATAACATATCCTATAAAACTTGATTAACTCTTTCAGTCTATCCATATTTTTCTAGATGATACATAGAATTGAAATTCAGTTTAGTTCCTAAAGCTACATTAAGCGTTTGCCAAAATCTTGATGTCATTCTAGGATCTATATCTGATATGATTAATTCAGGTACTCCATGTAATCTGAAAATTTCGTGTACAAATATTGTAGCTAACACAGGAGAATCATCCTTCAGATTACCCACAGTAAAATGTGCTACCTTTGTTATTTTATCCATAACTACTAAAATAACATCATGTTTATTTCTTCACATAGGTAACCCTTGTACAAAGTCCATGCTTATCACTTGCCATTTGTACTATGGTATGCTATGAGGATACAATAAACTGGCTAGGTGCATATGTTCCGCTTTAACTCGTTGACATTTAAGGAAATGTGTCACAAAGTATATAACATCCTTTTTTAATTCCCCTCTAGAAATATTGTTGTTTTATATCAGCAAGCATCTTTGTAATACCAGGGTGTCCAAAAAAAGGTGAATTGTGAAATTATGCTAACAATTTCTTTCCTAAATAATTTAGCGAACGTATGTCTACCCTATTTTCAAATCTTAAGATTCCTTCGTTATCGAAGTGAAAACCTTTATACCTCATATCACTAGGATCTGTAGCAAGTGTTGTCTTTACTTACTGAAAGTAAGAATCAGATTCCAAACATTTTTTACTTCATCTTTAAATTGAGTTCTTAATGTTATAAGTGTAGAAATGTGCTTCCTGCGACTTAGAGCGTCAGCCACTATATTTTCTTTACCCTTGATATAATTGATGTCAAAATCATATTGAGACAAAAAATCTAACCACCTTCGTTGTCTTTCATTAAGATTTGGCTGAGTGAAGATATACTTCAGCCCAAGATGATCAGTTTTTAATTCAAAAGGCTTACAAATTAGGTAATGCCTCCAAACTTGCAGTGCATGAATAATGGCAACAAGCTCTAAATCATGTGGAGCATAAATCAACTCATGTAACTTTAGTTTTCTACTTTTTTAACCTATGACATGATCATTTTGTAACAAAATAACTCTTAGACCTTTACCGGATGCATCAGTTACCACCATAAAATCTCCATTAGGATTTGGTACTTCTAGAATAGGTGTAGAAGTTAAATGTTCCTTCAAATTTTTGAATGAAATTTCACATTTCTCACTCCAAAAAATCTTTTTATCATTCTTCTGCAAAGAAGTCATTGGTGCAGCCACCTTAGAGAAGTCTTTTACAAATTTTGTATAGTAACCAGCAAGCCCCATGAAGCTTCTAACTTCATGTACATTCTTTAGTGCAAGCCACTCAGTTATAGCTAAAATTTTAGAAGGATCTACAACAATTCCATTCTTACTTATTACATATCCCAAGTAATGCACTTCTATGTCATAGAAAGAACATTTAGATAACTTACCATATAACCATCTTTTTCTCAAAATTTCCAAAACTAACTTCAAATGCTCATTGTGTTCCTCAATATTTTTAGAATATATGAGAATGTCATCCAAGAATATGAACACAAATTTGTCCAAGTATTCTTGAAATATATTTTTTATTAAGTTCATAAATGCTACAAGTGCATTTGTTAATCCAAATCATAAAACTGTGAACTCATAATTTCCATACCTTGTTATGAAAGTTGTTTTATAAATGTCCTCATCCTTAATCTACAATTGATGATATCCAGATCGAATATCTATCTTAGAATATACCGATGCTCCACACATCTGATCAAATAAATCATCAATCCTAGGGAGTGGGTATCTATTCTTGATTGTTACTTTGTTTAAGATTCTGTAATCAATGCACAATCTAAGTGTTCCATCCTTCTTTTTCACAAAAATTACAGGTGCTCCCCAAAGTGAAACACTTGGTCTAATCAAACCTTTAGACAAAATTTCTTGCAATTAAGCCTCAAGCTCTACTAATTCTATAGTATTCAATCGATACAATGCTTTATAAATCGGTTCAGTTCTAGGCTTGATCTCTATTGTAAAATCAAACTCCCTTTTGGGTGGAAGACCTGACAATTCTTCCACAAATACATCACTGAAGTCTCGTAACAATGGATATCATTATATGACATCATTATTCACTTCAGTTGTTTCAGAAATTTTTACTGCATATAAGTTACAACCTTTATTTTTGGCCTTTTTAAGTTGCATAGATAACAGTTTTCTAACAGAAATCTCACGTTTCAAACCCTGAATCTCTGTTGTTTTCTGCAGGTCATCTAAACAACTAATGTTTTTTTCAAAACATTCCACTTTATCCTTATGTTCTACTAACCAATTAACACCTATGATTACATCATAAGACCTCAAAGGTGCAACATAGAGATAAAATTCAGTGGAAAAGTTAGGTAAATCAAGGACTACTCGAAAAAGACACATATTAACTATATGAACAACATTGTTTCCATACTGCATAGTCCATGTTTTATCCATATTTATAGCTTTTCTTTTTAGTTTTGATGCTAATTTACTAGAAATAAAACATTCAGGAGCTCCGGTATAAAAAAGAATAGTTATACGTAAACCAAATAACTTACATGGAACTTCTATAGGTGTGGCATGTTTCTTAGCCTGCTTGTCAACTACTACAGTGTGTATCTTGTGCTACTGATTACGATCATCCTTTTTTAAAGGGTATTGATTTGCATAATGATCTTTACCACAGTTATAATAGCCTCCTATAGGTCCTTTCCTAGGCTCGGGTTTATTTCCATCCTTAGAGTTATTATTCTGACTCCCATAGGAATTCTATCTATTATTATTGTTCTTGGCAAATTTGTTCCGTACATTACCAACAAACTTGTTTATTGCTACTTTCTTATTAGTATCAAATAAAAACTTACTTTTCATTTTGAATTTCTTCCATGGTCCTTTATTAGGTGCAAGAGATGATGAAGAGGAGTTGGGAATTTTCTTCCTTACTTCTTTCTTATGAGAAAAAATTTCCTTCAATTTTTGTTCCTACCTTATGGCCTTTTCAACAACCCCTTCCATCATGGTTGGGCTATGAACATCCACCTCTCCTCCTATAACAGGACCTAATCCCATGATGAATTTCCATATCCTAAACTTCTCGTTAGTTTGGTACTAAGGTACATACTTAAGGAGTTTAGTAAACTACTCCCAATACTCAGTTACAGTTAGCTTTCCTTGGGGTAAATTTTGGAATTCAATCATTATCTGAACATACTAAAGTTACGGCAGCCAACGTTGCCTAAAATAAACTTTAAATTGATCCCATGTGATATTAGTTTCATCAATGTTTAACTCAACCTTACGGTTGTCCCACCATGAACATGCCTCATGGAAAAGCTAATATGCTCCTCATATCACCTTTGTTTCTTCTGAGAAATTCCTTATTGTAAAATATTTCTCAATTTTTCTGAGCTAATTCTAAGCCCCATCTCCTAATGTAGTGCCATCAAAATCTGGTGGACTTATCATTTTTATATCATTAGTGAGTTCAATTTCCAGCCTATCCTTTTTGTTCTCATACTGATCAGGTATGTTTACAATGTTATTATCAACACCTACATTAGCATCTTCCCCAGGAGGTGGCTGATTATTGTTATCAGCATCTACTTCCTCCTCATTTCCCATTACTTGATGTTCATGTACAACCAAATGATCTCTTGTGTCCAACAAAACAACAATGATCTCATCACATTTCTGGGTAGTTTACGCTCCTTCCTCATGTGGAGGATTATTTGCAACATTTCCTCATCTTCTAACCATTTTCTGTTACAAGAAAATTTAAGTTTCATCAAATTATGGACATAGTAGGTCCAAGAGCTAGAACCTTTAGCTCTGATACCAAGATGTAACATTCCCATTTTAAGACTTTAGAAACAAGGATTTTTTTTTATAATGTTCTCTGTTCTAAATAAAACATCATTTAGCACACACATTCCATGCCAATAAATATCATAATAGATAACCATATGTATCTACAATGACTCGATATGCTACCGATCTCTCATTCCATGACTCGATTACCAACCGATCTCTCATGTTAACTTGAAGTATAGAATACTTTATGTGTACTACATATACTTGGTTCCCCTACCCTAATCCAGGTACTGAGTGATATTTTTAAAGAACCTATCTAAATATTTGTTACCAATATTTATCTGACATCACGTTGCTTTAAACTAGGTGACATAGGACAACGCAACCAACAGCTTGTGATACTTTTTCCAAAGGTTTTCAACATACAGTTCATGTTACTATTCCTAGATGACATACTCATCATTCTAGAATATCTCCTTCACCTTACTCTTTTATTATCTAGAATGGTCTTTACTGACTTCCGCTAATCCACTTGCCCAAGGTTTAACCCTAGCCCTGGTTAGAAACATAATTTATTATAGGAAGATGCTCACAATGTCTTAGCGTAAATGGGAATACTCGGTTGACCTAAGTCAATTGGATGTGCCAAGGTACCCTAAGCCATTGAAAGCTACTACATATCCTAAACATGCCACTAACTTGACCTAGAGAGAGACTAAGTTCAAGTCCTTATTTGTGTGTAGATATAGATGATTAATGCAAAGGGGTGTTGCCACATGTCAACTATAATGATGTATCCTTGAGAAGACCCTTGTCTTCTCAAAGGTATAGCCCTACAGTTAGCATGTGCCAACATCCTACAGAACTGCCTCATTAAGATGTTCATACCCCAAGGAGTTTATTAATACATTATTAATTTGGATTATTACACCGATTACAGCAACCCTGCTAAACCCTAATCCAACACTCCATAAGTTATTTTTTAAATTTGATTCATTTAGCCATTAAATAACTTCCTTAACTTATGATTGATTTATAGGTTAATTTTACATGGCTTAACAAACAGGTATCTAAAGGAACACAACAACAACATCCTAATTTACATTTAATGTAACTTAACCATTCAAAGAAGGTGTAGCAACCAAATAGGTTCAACTAATAGTAGACTTTATAGGAAATGAAGTCTAACAATTAACGATCATATCACCATTCTTTCGATTACATTTTTTTGAGTGAGGAATAATCTTCCTCTATAAGATTAAGTGCTAGGGTTTGTCATACCCTTCTTATCTTTCACAATTTCTATAGTTTTACTACATATTCATTACACATTCCATTACTATGATAGAATTTTTTAGATAAATTTTGTTATTTTATGCAACTTAACGAGCTGCATCTAAATAAAGAAATTAAACTAATTCCCTTTATCCAACTGATCAAGTTTATCCGAATTAAACATATAACAGATATGAAAAAATCATCAAGATAGGATTTCCATCTTCGTCATAAATACAAGATAATTTACACAGCCAATACAAGTAAATTTCCAACTTTTAATTCATCATTATAAAACTATATATTTACAAGACTATGCATATCAGGCATACTATTCAACAATAGCCTATATCCCAAAGAATACAACTTTTCCTTTTCATACAACTGAAGAATGAATCAAAACTCTTTACATAAGATTCAGAGTTAAATAAGCCAGTATGACATGAAAGATCTTGTCTTCTTTTATCACTTATTATGTCCATCTGCAAAATTTCTAGCACATGTCAGTTCAATGAACTGAGTATGATAAGCACTAAGCATTAAAGTAAATTTTTTTCCACTAATTGTTTCATTAAACAACTCTTCTTTTATGAAACAATTAATAGGCATCATACAAGTAATCATAAGTAATAACATCTAGAAAGAAGAACAATTAAGAGAGTCTGAATTCAATTTTGAGAAAAGGGCATAATATAATCAATAACATTTGAATTATATCACGAGACCTAGTTGATCCTATCAATTAATTTTAAATAGTCAACAATTTTTTTCCTTTCATTGTTTCCTAAAATCAAAAGAATAGAAAAACACATTTAACTTTTCCAGGAAACAAAGAGGTTAGTTACAACATAACTCATATTAGTATGCTTCATCTTTCCATATAAACGAAGAAGAGAATCAATACAAATCTATTTCTCACACACAATTCCTATGAAGGAAAGAATTGGGTTTAGAACACACATCACTGCCTTAGTCAAAAGATGACAAAATAAGGAGTCCATCAAATAAGAGGTAGTAACAAAACAAGAATCCCAATTCAATCCAAGAAGGTTAAAAACAGTCTAACAGAAATTTTTACTAACTTTAGTATGTTAGTAGTATATAATTCAAATGATCTAAAACCAAACTTTCTAAAAATCCAATCTATACTCGAATGAAATAAATCTCTTAACCAATCCACAAGAAAATTCCCACCTCAGAAGAGAATCAATGAAAGAGAAGTTCGGTTAATGAACTTATACTGTTAACATAAAAGGATCTCAAACCAATAAGGACCCAATCCATATTTCATTTCATTTATTCTATGAAATGAAATCCTTTATTAAGTACAAGCTTAGGAATTCCTTAGCTAGTTACTAAAAGAGAACACAAACAGAATGCATAGTCAAAGAGTGCACATTACCAACTTCTGTTACAAACTTAAAAATGAAGACCTATTTCCATTCACCAAGCTCAAATCCAAATTCAATCTCCAAACAAAATTCACAATATCATCTCTAAACAACATACTGTCCCCAAGAGATCCTATTCACTTCTCTGTCAAAAACCTGAAGATCCACTCAAAGAACCCAACATGGAACATAAATACACAACAGTGTAAGATAGACAAGGGTCAATGAAACTCACGATCCCAGGGACTGATTTTCTAAGCATTCAGGACAAGGATATCATATTCCCTCCAAACAACACACCTTAAAAATAGGTTTAAATTCAATGTTCAATAAAAACCCATGGATCAGATGAAATATCTAAAGAGAGTAAGGAACTAAACAATCTGTTCATGAAAAGTATTGTCCCTAACTTCCTCCAACTCGACTGAATAGAACCACCACAAGCCTCACAAGTTGCATTTAAAAGATTAAGGCAGGTAAGGATTTTCTCAACATCAAGACAAAAAGGAAATAAATAATACATTACATAAACCTCTATAATTGATACGACTGTCCCAAAACAAATCACAGTTCTAGTCCATTAATTCCTAAGAATTAAATAGCCAAGCTTCTCACACGACATGGGTTTACTCAGGGAAAATAGGGAGAGGTTTTACTTTGATTTTTCTCACCCTGTCGAGTTCAAGGGAGGCTATACAGTCCAAAGGACATAAGCAAATAAACCAATCACACCCAAGGGGCAGCATGAAGGAGATTACAAACAGGTTACTAGTTTGGCATCAAACTGAAATAAACTCTCAAGCCACCATCAAGCAGATAGTCCATAAAGGAGATTAAGCTTCAAAAACCAGATGAACCAACAAAACCTAACGCGTAAAATAGGTAGAGAATTAAATTTCTTATTAACGGAATACTAGTTCAGAGATGAATACAAGCTTCCAACATAAGTTATGATTTTATACAAGATTCTATTACCGGATTGCGTAAACACAAAATCCCATTGCGAGTCTAGAGTTCATAATTTCATAAAAAGAATAACCCTTTGCTTTGAGTAATTCTATAGAGAAAAAATCACAACCCAACTACAAGTTCATCATAGGAACCAAATGTAAGTACAGTGTTGAATACGAAGGTTCAACCTTAAGTATAGATCTACACTAAGTTCCAACATAGTCCGGCACAAACACATAGTCCCCATAAAACTCTTAAAAATTTCCGAAGCTTTAATACTAAATTCAGAGCTTTGAGTACAAGCATAGAACACTATAGAGCTCTACCTCAAAAACACAAGACTAAATGGAGATTCAGAACCAAACGAGCAACAAGCCAGTTTTTTCAACATTAGTCTCGAATGCAAGAAACAAAGTTTCGAATACAAGCTACATAGCTTCCACTACAAATTTCAGAGCTTCCAGTACAAGTTACAGAGTCCTTAATACAAATTTCACATGAAGACCACTAATAACTAGTACAGAGAAAGTTCCCTCAAACTACCATTAACAAAAAAGGATTCACATTCCAAAACCCACATAAATTTCAAGAAAACATGCAAGTAAATAACCATTCTCATCGTGAAAATATATATTTCTAGTGAACAAAATTGTTTTAATGAATCATTTAGAAGAAAGAAAGAAATCATAAAGGGTAGAGCCTATCATGCCTGATAGTGCCTTTGCGGATTCAAACAAGACTTCCAGCCAAGTTTTCGACACCCCTTCTTCTCCAAGCAAGATCAAAAAACCATAATATTTTTTCACAATTCCTCTTATACATTCCTCAAACTGAAAATAGCTCAGAGAAGTCAAAAATAGCCACTAAGTGTATATCAAACTGCTGGTTTGAAAAACAAGATAGCTCTATGCAGAGTAAATATCGTGAAGAATGCAAAGCAAAACAATGCCCAACAAATCCACCAGCATGCATTCCAAGCCATCTTGCTCACCAAAACTGAGGTGAATTAATGCCATTAATTTACATATTCCCACCTATCTCTCCTTGCCTTAACCATCCAAAGTTGGCGAGAATAAATTTAACTTCCACATGCATTTCCCAAACTTAGTGATGCCTCCATGTAGGTTCCTCCAAATTTCCATGTAACTACCAAGTCTGGTGGTACTCTTCCTTTTTAAATAAAAATCACATCTCAATAATAGCTTACGAGCCACCTCTTAGCTCCCACTTTCCAATTGACCCATAGGTTCCCTTTCATACCCATTAGTTTAGGATAGGTATAATTTTCTTAGGTTAGATCTTAGGTTAATTTAAAAATATAAGCTTAGGATATAACCTTCAAACAATAGATTGCTACCTAGGTTAGAAAATAACTTAACCAAATACTATAGGAAATATGTTAGAAATAACTGAGCATCCCTTAGGTTACTTCCCTTCATGCCAACTTAGTATTAAAAATTAGGTTGGGATGTCATCCCACGTAGAGTGGTGTAGGAAGAGTTAGGAAAAATTTTCCTAAGTCTCAAATCTATTAGGATAGACCTTATAGATATAGAACACATTATAATCTCTCTTTCTAAAGAATCTGGAGTTAGGTTTCCCTTTTCCTTAACGCCATTAAGTTCCATGTAAAAGGTCAATCAAGAAGAGTTGAGCACAACACACAACAAAATGCAGGCACAATATTTCAAGATAAGAAAGAATTTGCAACAAACACAAGTTTAGTCCATTGAGTCTTTTAATCAATGAATGTTAGTTTTTCATTTAGTTAGATAAGAAGATTTAAAACATTCCTTGGATCACTGCAATTGATCCAAGGATGAGTCAATGTGAGAGATAAATTTGTAACTCTTAAAACTAGATTACAGCTTACTCATAAGAAGTGAAATAGATTATTGCAAGCAACATCATGTCAACCCTAAAATCAAAGATCAGAAATGATTTACCCATGGCAAGCATGATTTTTCAACAACCACAAAACATACATTTGTCCTAAAAATCACATGTCAACGCTTGCAATGTAAAAGAGGAATATCAAAGTTTGACAAGGTGTTATAGGGTTATTCATAGTAAATCCTAGGTTACATAATTATTTTTGTTACCAGGATCTCATTTTCAATTGTTTTCAAGATGTTTCATGATGAAGATGTACCGGTTGACCCTATAAATCATTGAGGAGTAGATAATAGATATGGAAGAAGAATATGCTTGGAGATTCATCACTAGATCTGAATTTAACATGCACACATGGGTGAAGTAGAACTTATATGACTATTTATATGAGATTTTATTTGTTATCTTGCTGATAGAGATGTACAAGTGGCTGGTTGCTTATGCATCTAAAAGGAATTGGAGGTTTTGCACACTTATCTAGACATAGAAAGAAGTTATGGCCCTCTATGATGTTGATCTAATTTAGACACGTTTTTTGGATACTTGGTTATGTGGTTTTTTGAATAGATATATTTTGGAGTACTCAATTTCCTCTTATTCTTTCTTGGAGGTAGATGAGTTCCATTTTTTTGGTCTCCCAAGGGAACCTATCTGCGAGGCATTCCACTGGTGATTAAGTTCTTATTGGTAACCTTGAATTTGGAAGAGAAGCTGATGGCTAGCTAAACCCCATCATGCACAGGGGAAGGAGAAAGTTTGGTGAAGGATGGCGGGCCTATTGAAAGAAAGGAAAAAATAAGAAAGGAGGATTAAGTAAAAGAAGGTGCATGAGAGGGAGTTAGGGAAGCAACATAATATTTCAGAACAAATGGCATTGATAAGAGAGATGGCTCATGAAGGATGTGGAGCTCACGTAAAGGGCATGAAACCAAAGCATTTAGAACTCCCCCATATGGGAAATCTTGACAGGGAACCCTCATTGGCCTCTTACGAGAACGCACCAGTAGAGATGGCATGGTCTGTGAGAGTGCATCTGAATCTACTTATAAACCTAGCCCTTACAATTGGTTTTCTAGTTTCTAGTACAACCAATAGTCAGAAAGCTAGTTTGGGAAGTAGAATAACAAGAGTGAATCACATAGAAAGTACATCTATGTATGAGAAGACATCTTCCATATTATTTGGAGGTACCTTTTTAGGTGTGTTGTCAGCACAAAACTTGGGCATGCAGAGTTTTTTACTCTTCTCTGGGAGTAGTACCACCTTACAAACTATAGGAGTTCAATCTAGTACCAATATTGAGACATAAGGTAACACATCCTCTGGTTCACCTCCTACTGCAAGTGGAGGATCATGGGGCATATGTGGCTCTAGTTCTGGTGGATCTGGTGGGTCTAGAGGAAAAGGTAACATAGTAGATTTTGGATCTGGTGGGCATGGTCATCACCAACCCTAGAATATTTAAATAGAAATGTCACTTTGCCTTTGATAGTATAGGGGAATAAAATATGATACTGAGCATGTGTACATGTGTGAGATATTGTGGCATGAAAAATGTATCATGGATTCTGAGCACAGGGAACTTAAGTTTGAACCTACATTGTAGGGACACGCACACAATTGGTAGAGGAAGTTTAACCCTGATCAGACTTGTGTAGATTATAAAACATTATGGAATTCTTTCCTTAAGGAGATTTATATACTTGAGTTCAAGAAGAAGAGTATAAGTGTGCTCAAGGATATTATATAGGGAACTACTGAGAGTGTTCAGGAGAATGATGCTCATTTCAAAATGTTTTTGTCTAATATTCCCTATGATATCCACGCAATCTAGCATGCACAATGGTTCATTGGAGGCTTGATGACACCTTTTACAAGGGCAATGTCACATAAGACATATATTGATCTGCGTGAAGTACTTGAAGCAGAATTGTGCACTAAGGCAATCAAAAGTATAGACAATAGAGTGATCCCATTCCTGGAAGCTCATATTGCATATATGGAAAAGCAGTTAGAGAAACTATTGGCCAATTCAGCGCATGAAATGCACACTTGGATTTGGTGTACAAATTGTGAATTAGAAGGGCATACTAAGGATCATTTTTCTCATGGGTCATTACATTCATTATTGCTAGACTATGAGATATCTCATTTACACTGTGATGCAAGATGATGCCCATTGTTCAACATGTGATAAGGAATAACATATCTTACTACTGTTAGATTTTCTGGTCAATGACTCACAATACTGAAGATTTTAGGTTGAATTATCAAATCTATGATGCCATCAATATTGGTGTATGATAGAGAGGAGTATCAGATAAATCTAAAGGTAAAAGTGAGCACCATGATTGTGATCACACTCAAAGGCACTACAATCAAAATGAAGGATTCTTTAAAGGAGGTTCTTGTAGAGGTTGAGGATACCATGGTGGATTTAGGGGTCGAGGCTATGGTGGTGGATGAGGTGAGTGTGCTCCTGGAACATGTTATACGTGTAAATCTCCAGACTACTATAGGCATGAATTCCCTGAAAATATTATTTATTCTTTTTATGGAAACAATCATAACTATGAGGATTTCTTGGACTTATATGAGCATCTTAGAAAGCAACATAAATAGGATAACAAGGGTGCATGGATGGTTAGAATATAACGCACCATGGAAAACCAATAGATTCCAAAGTTGGCATTGGAACCTGAGATAAAACCTGTCAAAATTACTACATGCGCTGAAGCTATGCGTGCTAGAGAAGCATTGCAAAATATGACTACCATTATGAGGGAAGAGGTATTGCATGCAAGATACCCCAATCCTACACATCAGAAGGAGGTTTATCTAGAAACCATGGAGGTGCTAATAATTCTTCAGGGTGAAATATAGTGTTTAAAGGAACAATCACAAAAGTTGGAACAAAAGAAGATAGCAAAGACAGTCCAGTTAGATGTAGATGATTTGAAAGAGGTATGTAAGATGTTGCACTAGGAGAATATTAGTCCATTACTAGGGAATTGGTTATAGGGAAACACTCCACATGCAAGTATTGAGAATGGATGACAGATCCTGCATGCTAATCTCCCCCCTCATGGCTTTTATTATGACAAAGAGATCACTTTGAATGTTTTTGTGGATGGGTGGCTTTTGAGAAATATATTGATTGACACATTTGTAGAAGTTAATGTGATTACTTTAGATGCATAGATGAAGATGGGAAAAACCTCCTTGACAACCATCCTCTAATGTATTGTTTATGGAAAATTGAACTAAGGCTACCTCGATAGGAGTTTTAAAGCTATACAAGGGGCCAAATTCACTAGAGACTTTGAGGTTTTAGTACTTGTAGAAGTAGACAAATTCCGATCTCTACTTAGGTGCCCTTGGTGTTATGAAAATTATGTTTATTTATGGTTCAACAAGGGGTATATAATTTTTGAGAAAAAGGAAGAATGAATTACTATCCCTTTGATATATGGGAAATCTGCACCATATGTTGAACCTTTGAGTGAGGAATACCTTAACATAGTTTATGTGCATGCCATTTAAGATCTAGAAGTACTTGAGCCATCTAAGGAAGGAATCCTCCAATGGGAAGATGCACATTATACTAGTGATACTACAAGTATTTATTTTTATAATTGGGCTCATGGCACCTATGAGATGATTGGGAATGAAGTAAGAAGTGTATCTACATGAGGATACATACCTACCTCTATTAGGAGGATAAGTAACAACTGTGTACCCTGATACACTAGAGGAGACCTTGCGGTATTCTTCCATGCCATAGAAAAATAGTGAGAGGAACAAGTGGACAGAAAGAATATGTTAGTGTATACCCTATGCAGGATAGCAACACGTTGGTATATGGTTCACAAGGATAATCTCATAGAATGGAATGAAGTGAGAATTTCTCTAATAACCTAGTTTCTCGGGAGCAATGCACCTACTCAAAACTACACATATCATGGTAATCATATTGTTTAAAGCCATGTTCAGTAGTGTGAGAGACTCTAGATAGAGGGGTAGGAAGCTTTACCACCTTCACTGTGGGTGTAAAAAAATTATTTCACTTTGCGAGGCTGCGTACATGCTTGGTACATTTATGTGGAACTACATAGGGAGAATTGAAATTGGAAAGACTTTACTGAATGAATGATCTAGAATTTTGAATACTTCACTTAACCTCCATTGAAAGAGGAATTATGACTTATGGATCACTTGACTATGAGAGATAGTGAAAATGGTGAAGAACTAATTCAGGATTTATTTGGTGAGGAAGACCTAGGAGCAGGTTTTGATGAAGTATATGGGACCAATGTCTAACTACTTAAGCGTGCTTTCCTTGAGAAGGAGAAAGGAAATATGGTCTACATAGTGGATGATGAAGAAGTAGAAAATCTGTAAATTGATCACTTAGAAGGTATGTGTGAGGTTTTAGACAGTGTGGATAAAAGGCACATGCCTATCATGAACCTATGAAGACCAAGGAAGTGAACATTGGCATAGATGTTGAACCTAAAGAGGATATAATTGGAGATTATTGGTTTGAGTGGGAAGTGGATAAGGTAATTGAGTTACTACATGATTTCTAGTACTTATTTCCTAGTGTCTACCATGAGTTAAAAGGAGTGCACAAGTCTTTGTGAGAGATGAGGATTAAGATAAAGGAAGGTGCGCGCCTAGTCAGGAAGAGACCTTACAGGATGAACACTAACCTGCAGATAAAAGTTAAAGAAGAAATTGACAAGATGTTGAAATATGATATCATTACACCACTACAAGAATCAAATTGGGTTAGCCCCATGGTAATCAATATAAATAAATATGGTCAAATTAGGATTTGTGTGGACTTTAGGGATCTGAATGCTGCATGTGTGAACGATCCTTTTCCTATGCCTTTTATCAAGGAAATATTAGAAGGTGTTGTAGGGCATGAAATTTACTCATTTACACATGGATTCTCTAGGTATCATTAGGTAAGAATTGAAAAGGAGGATCAAGATAAGATAACTTTCACTACTGAATGGGGAAGCTTTATATATATGGTGATGCCCTTTGGTTTGAAGAATATGCCTACATTATTTTCACCTATATTTGTTCAACCATTCCAGGATTTTATTCCCAAATTCTTGTAGGTTTACTTAAATTATTGGATAGTATACGGGATTAGAAATGATCATTATGATAACTTGCGCTTAATGTTTGAAAGATGCAGACAATTAAGCATCTCCTTAAACATCAAGAAGTGTGTATTTGCTACACCTTTTGGAACTTAGCTAGGTAATATCATCTATAAGGAAGGTTTTTTAGTAGATCCATCTAAGGTTTTAGTTATCATAGGCCTAGTGGAGCCTACCAGTTAGAATTAGGTGCATAGATTCTTTCACCACATAGGGTATTACAGAAAATTTATCAAAGTATATGTGAAGATTTCCATACCCTTGAAGGAGACGCTTACTACAGTGCCTATTCTATGTTTTCCCTCGTGGAACCAACCTTTTCACATACATGTGTACACCTCTGGCATGGACATTATCACAGTATTATCTTAACCTAGAAAAGGTATTATAGATCAACCTATATCTTTTTCTAGTAAAAAGTTAATTCCTGTAGAATAGAACTATACAAATACATAGCGCGATGCCTTGTCAATGATATATGCATTGTATTAGTTTAGATGGTACTTGCTATTAACACCTTTTTTGTTTTATACAGATAACATGACATTGAAATACTTGGTAAATAATCCTATATTACAGGGGTACATATGTCGATGGGTTCTCTTATTCCAATAATTTGACTTTACAATTGTAGTAAAACTAGGTAAAAGTAATTCTTGCCCAAAACACTTATCAATAATTCAATCAGGTGAAGAGGTGTATACAATTGAAGATACAATGCCAAATGCATAGTTGTATAGGTTAAATCACGTGCTTTCAGAATTAGAGGATATTACTATCTTTTTACACATAGGAATGGATCTAGAAGGAATGAAATCCTTGAACAAGAAAGAAATTACAATTTACACTGCACCTTTCATGTTGATTAGCATTGACTTATACAAACTAGGCCGAGATGAAGTATTGCATTGGTGTGTATTGAAACATGAGCGCATGGATATCATGGAGGAGGCTCATGGTGGAGTTATAGGTGGGAACTATGCAGGTGATACCACTATGCATAAGATTCTACTCATTTGTTTATGGTGTGAGACCTTGTACAAGGATTGTTAAGAGTATTGTAAGGCGTGTGATCACTGTTAGTGCCTTGAAAAACCTAAGTAAAGAGATTAAATTCTATTGAGGCCTATAACTAGTGCAAATCCATTTGAAAAATGGGAAATAGAATTTTTAGGTCCTATTTCCCTATCTGCATGTAGAATTGGATGGCTCTACATCATCACTTGTAAAAATTATCTTACAAGGTGTGCACAAGTAGTGCCTACAAAGGATTGTAAATTGGTTACAACACCAAGGTTCTTATGAGAAAATATTCTTACTAGGTATGAATGTTTGTTGAGTCTGACAAGTGATAGGGGCACACACTTCTTGAATGAGACAATCAGGATATTATTAGATGAATTTATGGTCGTGAACCATAAGACTACACCTTATTTATGTTGTACTTTGGGCATATAGAATAACCTACAAAAGGTTGAATAAGGCCACACCATTTTAGTTGGTTTTTAGAGCAGAATCATTTCTTTCCATGGAATTCATGTTACCTTATTTGTGTATTGCGCATGCAGGAGGTCCAGCTAATGAGAAATCATTAGAAGAAAGATTTGAAAAGATAATATAGCTAGATGAGAGGTGCACCATAGTACTTTGGAGTCAGAAGTAGGAAAAGTCTAGATAGAAGGCATGGCATGATAGAAACATCAAGGATAAGAAGCTTGAGGTTAGGAAGATGGTTCTTCTTTATGATTCAAATATTCTACACCACCCAGGTAAGCTTAAGGTGCATTGGTTGGGACTGTATGTTATCACTCGCATGCTTGAATCAAACACTTTCCAATTAGAGGCGTTTGATGGAACATGGTTACACAGTTACTTCAATGGGAGTAGGTTGAATCCCTACTATAAATAATCCTTCTTGGTGTTTGTAATAAAGCAATATTTCCATTTAGATTATATTTCTATTACTATATTTCATTTAATTTATTTCCTTCTTCATCGTTATGTTTTGTCAATTTAGTTCATGGTATTATGTAATAAGCATGTTTGCGTGCCTGAAGCTGACCACAATCTAAAGTGTTTATATGAACAAAGGGCTACACATACCCTTAGTGTGGGGTGAATAAAGGAGGTATGGAAAATAAATAAACTTGCTGGTAACCACAAGAGGAACAAAATGAGCAAGGTTTCAAAATTCATGAGAAAATCTGAAGAATTGCTAAAAAATTAAGACCACGTGTAAAGCATTATGCACTTAGTATAATACAAGGTAGGTTGCATCATTAGAGACTACGAATGTTGGGTCACATTGGATAAACTACTTAACCTTAAGAAAGTGTGGGTAGAAGAGATCTGTGATAGATAAGTAGTGGTGTGTCAGGCAATTATGAATGAGGCAGAAAGACGTGAGACATTGAAGTGCAGGATAATGAGGTGCGCAACATGTTCAACAGAAATTAATGTTGGGTATGGTGGCATGTGGAGTAATTAATGAAGGTAATTTTGGAAACTTGCTTTAAATTTGGTGTTCTCAACGTCATTTTCTACCTTACAAACTTGAAAAAAATTGTGAAGTGTAAAGAATAGATAAAGACAAAGAGAATTCTATAGATTGAGTAAAATTTTCACATTTTGAAGCATGGTGTTGAGTATCCTAACATAGAATAAGGAATTACGTAGTGTTGCATGCATGTAATGGAAGACTGAATAGGGTTTTCATTTCATAGCTAGGGTTTTCACTACACATTTTCAAACTCAAAAGGAGTAATGGCACCACATAAAGCTCTAGTATTAGAGAAGGAGATTGAAAATCTAGTAGAGGAGTGACTGGTGGAAATCATATATCTAGAATGAGTCATTGAAGGGCATCTGTGGACAAAAAATATTACTCAGTTTAGGGTTACAATTATTAACCACCACACTGTAAAGTGTATGAAGGATGTCATGGAAGAAGTCTACAGAATGACTAACTGGTGAATGATAGACAAAACTAGGGTTTTGGATACCTTAGTGAAGAAACTACTTAAGAGTGTGGGCATAATGCAAATCCTATAGTTTCCCTACTTTGGAAAGTAAGAGTAATTGTACCAGTGGCTAATGTCATGAGTCCATGAGAATTTTTTCTATTTCATGGGAAGGAGAATGAGGATAACTACCAAGTTGATCAGGAAGGTAATAGGGTTGTGTGAAATGAGTTAAGAGCTTTCTAGATACCTGTCAGATGATGAGGGAATTGATGCCACAATAGTAATATATAAGTATAAAAAGGGGGGCTAATATTTCAAGGTCACTAACATTGAAGACATGGCCACCATAGTTACAACGTGGTTATCAGGGAGCAAGCTAGGTGTAACTGAGTGATGGAATGAGGTAAGCATGCGCTAGTTGCATATAATTCACAAAATGGATAAAAAAACATACTACAACATTGTTGGTTACATTTAAGAGAGCTTGGTGAACAAGGTGTGCATCTAGGCACAAAAAGGTGAGAAGATAACATGGGGCACAATTTTTTATTAATCGTGTTCAGTGAAGTTATGGTACCATATGGTCTTAGGGAAAACTTATGGGAGTTTCTATTGGAGAAAAATTCCCCAGCCAAAAGATATGCCAAGTACACATTGCATGGGTCTATTTCTAATACATACAAGGATTTATTAAACAAGTGTTTCTAGAGACTGCATAGGGAATTTGAGAGAGAATGGTGCATTCTGTGTGAGCTACCAAAAGTTTTGGATAGAAAAAGTTGAATTTGTAATTTACCAACATTTCAGCTTGGGGTGCTTCCACATGAAATATGGGGAGAAGAGATGGTGGTGTTAGTTTCCCTTTGTGTTTACTATAAGATATTTTAAGGACTATATATATAGATTTCTCGACACGTTTCATCTCCATTTTGATACTGGAAAATTGGATGCATACATTCACATTCTACACAAAACATATGTATGGTCAGGTAAGGAGGCCCATGTCGAACCTATGGAGTCTGATAATGTGGAAATCACACAGGAGAGTTTGAATGTAGGGAATATTGAACTAGTGTGTGTCTATATATACCTCAGACCAAGATTCAAGGATGAAAAATTGGTGAAGGGCATGGATATGGCTCTTCCAAAACCTCCTAAGAAGAAGCAAACAATGGGGACTTCAAGGAATGTTGCATCTGTGCCCCCTTCTCTAGAAGACCCAGTACATATAGGAATAGAAAATGTACTAGAATAAGAGGAATGTAAAGACAACATAAGACTTATGCATACCTGAAGGATTTTGAGGAAGAGGCACACTTCAAGTGACATTGGTGCTGGAACTTTACATCTAGTAAGGAAATCACCACACGTGAGTCCTTAAAGGATGAATACAAGGAGAGGATAAAGCACAAGAAATATATATAAGATAGTGAGGAGGAATCCCCACAGCCAAGCGTGGAAGAAGTAGAGGTAACTCCAAGAATGAGTGAAGATAGAGCTGAGGCCACCCCTAATGTGGAAATGCAGGATGATGAAGATATTAGAAAGTGCAGAGTCTATGAGACTATAAACCCTAGTGTGAGTATTCTCAAATATATCTCTAGTGAAGGAGAAAGCAATGCTCATGGGGATACAAAATTCCTCATGTGCCCCACATAGGTGGAAGGGAAAGATGAGGAGGAAGTCAACTAGGTGGTTGAAGTTGTTGTCCCATGGGATGCAAGTGTAGATGAATAGAAATAATAGGATGTATTAGTGCATGAGTATGTTAGTGAGCATGCAAGCATTCATAAGGAAGAAGAAGCAGTAGGTACTCAAGACCTGGGTTATATGAAGGAATCTTCAAAAAATATTTTAACCCACTTCTAGATTACATTACCAAACAAAGAGTTATATGGCTGGGATTGGATGGACCCTAAAATGGAAAATACATGCACTCGCAAGAAACTATCTTTTTGCATGCAGAGTCACATGGATGAGCCTGATTTTGTTGTCTACGAGGAGGTGTGCACTTCAAATAAGATGAGGAAGGTGCCTCATATGCACCATATGACCACTAAGCCAACCCAATTTTCAGATGAGAAGGTAAGTAACACTTTGATTAAGGTGTTCATAGAATTAGCGCGCCGAAATATGGATAAGGTGGAAACAATCTGGGTGCTATTGTAGCATAAAAAAGACATGGAAAAAAAAATCAAGTGCCTTACTCAAGAGCTCGATATCATAGTCGTGGATGCCCAGAATGTGAAGAAGATGGTAGAATAGATTACATATGATATTTTACTAAAGAGGCTTGAGTTTCAGGAGAAGGAACCATAGGACTTCAAGTCTAAGTTGCACTATCGTCGAACAACTATTCACCTACTTCTGGAGGAAGGACCAATGTGCCTCCCTAAGAAAAAGGATGTAGGGGAAGAAGTAGCAAGATCAAGGGCTAATATTGTCAAAAAAGTTTCAACTTATGAGGTTTTTCTCCAAACATTGAAGGATGAGCTGAAGAGATCTGATCAAGCTCTTAATTTATGTGCGACACTAAATTCCATAATAAGGACCAAAACTTTAGTAGAGGATAATGAATTTCTGAAGGCGATGAAGGATGAAAAACTTGGGCACGTAGAAAGGTTGGCACTGGTAAAATAAAATCATGAGGCCCTTGCAACAACCCAAGATCTGCATAAGGAAAGGATCAACGAGATTGGAAAACTCATAGTGTAGAAGATGGACCTCATAGATGGAATGATGTCAAGTATGGCCAATGTTTTCTAAATACTATAAAATGAGAAAGAGAAAATATATAAGAATTAGATGATACACCCACTGACAATCTAGAGAAAATGAGGAATGCACTAAGTGACTGATAAAATATGAATGCTAATCTCAAAAATTAATATCCAGAGTTAATCTTGTTAGTCGAAGAAGAGGGTGTTGTAGAGTAAATTTCATTCTTTTGTACAGTGTTTCATTCATTCTTTCATTAATTATTCTTTATTATTTGATACATATGAAGTAATTCACATCACCGGGATGGAAATGTACTCTAGTGTGGGGTAATGTTGAACAACTAGAAATATTATAAGTATTAGGTGCGCAAAGATAGGGTGTTGAAAGAGTGCACAATGCTATAATAGGATTGAAGCGCAAAAAATCAGAACTTAGTTGTTTTGTCGATAAGGGATATTTTTGGACATATCTTGTAGATAAAACATAGAGATGAATACTTGTGCTATACAAAATGGTATTTTGGGAACAAGCGGTAGATAAGCGTCATGCATATTTTAAGCTAATAATAAGATTTCTACTTGGGGTTAACTATAGGTTATCTATTGTTAGAGAAATTTTATGTTGTGCATACTATTGTAAAAGTGCATGACTATTATCAACATATGACCTATATTGAGAAGTGCATGGGTGGTGAAGGTAAAGTGTCCACCCCTATAAATATGTATTGACTTATGTATTTTAGTAGGTGGTGAATTATTGTAGAGTTGTGTTGCTCTTTTTGACATGCATAACTCATGGAGATGTTATTTTAGTGTAAGAAGCTTCTATGTTTTACAATATTTAATGTAATGGAGTATATTGGTTGGATAATGGTATTATACATGACTGAATTTGGTTCTTGTATGGTTAATCCTATCATAGTTATTATTTAGTTCATTGATCATGATTGTCTAAGATCTAGATCTAGTTTTTGCATTGTGGGTTAACTACTAATAATGATGAATCTGAATATGTTTAAACATCATCATGCTAACATCTTGTACAAGAAACTCTAAAGAGGGACCTCATATATTTACACACTTTAGGTGAGCAATCAACTTAGGCTAAGTGATGTGCTAGTGCACCTGGGTTATTCACAGTAAATCCTAGGTTACATTACTAGTTATATCCTAGAAGGAATACAATTTCTCTAGTATAAAAGAGCTAATGTATTTAGATTTATCAGTTCATTTCAGTTCTTTGATTCATTGTAAAATAATACTCTTTCAATTCAATAAAAAATTCATATTCAAGGGAAAACTTTTTGTAAATATCAACCTTAAAACCTGATCAAAGGGAAGGGGCAAGGGTCACTCCTCCCCAACAAGAAGAGATATTTATTTTTATTTTCTTTCTTTCATTTTTGATGCATTTACCATTTCAAGATTAAAATGGGTTAAAAATATTTATATTTTTTCTTTAATATCCTTTTCTTTCCATGCATTACATTTTATAATTGCAGTTAATTATTATTTAGTTAATTTTTTTATTAAGTACGTGCTGAAAAAAAATCTTATTTTTCCCTTTATTGTAAACAACCATGGACACCACCCTGGATTGATAGATATATTATCATTAAAGTATGAGTATCAACGATGCTTTTCACAGTTGTATAAAGGTCACTGCATTCACCAAGGTCACTAGAGCCTATCATGACACCACTATACCCTAAGCAAGGGTACTAAAAATATTAAAAGTTTATTTTACATGCTAGTAAGGTTACTTAAATTGACCTAAGCCAATTTCAGTGGCCTCACACATTGTATATTTTGGCCTATCAAATGCAATAAAATTAAAAAAAATCTAAAAAAATGAATAAAACAATGTCACCTACCTACTCCTCATGGGTGTGCATTTTCCAGTACTTCCAAACTCTCTTGATGCGATGTAGAAACTCTAGGGTAGTCATGACTCCTAGTCATGATCGTTAAGAATTCTATTCTACCAACTGAAAGGATGAAAATGACTTGTTTCTACCCCTCCCACTCTTTACATAACCTCTTTTTGATGGTTTTAACATTTTTGATGGCCTACCCACAACTTTAATGGGATTTTCTTTTGTCATGATCATTTTTCTCTTTTTTTTGAGCCTCAATCAACCTTTTCTATCACCCATCAACAGTCGAGGAGCATTAGCCATCCTACTAATTTTTTTCTACCCATACAAAATACAATTGTATACTATCTTTGAAATGGTGTTACTTTCATTATACCACATCAAATAGGGGACAATGGAAACATCTAATTTTGACTGCGTAAGTTTAAATAATAAAATTACACTAATTATCTTTTTTCTCATCATTTCATTATAATTAATGATTTTCCACTAATTAGCTCAAGTTCCCCCTTGTCTTAGACAATTAACGACATTTATTTAATTAATTGACCTTTTACCTCACCTTGGATACCAATTAAGTTCATTTCATTAGTGTTATTAGCTAATTTTGACTTCACAAACTTCTAAAATGAAAATTTTAAAACAATTCAAAAGTGTCATTTCTCATGGATTATCACCTTCATCGCAATTGTTTTATTTGTGTGATCATTTTTTCATTTGTTTCATTCATTTCAGTTGAGAGGTCCTCCTTTTATGTCGTAGACCGTGCTTTAATTAATTAATTAATATTTAATTAATATTTTACCTTTTTTTAATAAAATTAAATTTATTAAATTTTATGGTTTTTAATTAACAAATATTAATTTAATACTCATAAAATTTGTTCAATAAATTTGGAAGAACTTTTCTTATTTTCCCCAATTGTCGTGAGCGATTACTATGGGAAATTATAATTCTGATTCCATTTGTTATGGGTAATTACAATTTTGCTTCCATAATCCGAGAAATTAGTAAGAAAAAAAATCTTCATGGATGTTACCTTTAATGCCAAATTGGCTCTCTGCTTCCGTTTTTCCCTTTTTTGGAAAATCTTTCATTTTCTCCCACTTGTGGGAAATTCCCTTGTTATTTGCCAACCCAACCAAATATCATATAGAAAAATATCCCCCGCATTTTCCCATGTGGAGAAATGGAGGGCAATTACCACCCTACTTTACCATTGTCATGGGTAAACTATTAAATTCTCCTAGAAATTAATACCCACTACCCAAAGAAATTGGGAAATGGTTATTCAATGGAAAGAAAGGAGGAGTAGTTACAAAATCAAGAAATCTTCTTAGATATTTATAATTTCCCTCTGTGAACTCTACAAAAAAAGATTCAAAGCTTTTTATTTCCAGCTATTATTATTTTCCTCTAAAGAAATGATTTTTTGAGAAGGATTTTATGATACAAAAATTAGGAAATTCCCAAGCAAGAACCTTGGCATATGTAGCTAGAGGTAGATAACAATAAAAACATAGGGAGATTTATGGTTGAATATTGGCCATGCAGGTAAAAGGAACCAGCCTGAGTTTAATTTCCACACATACGAGGAAGAAGTAAGTATAACCACACATTCACTAAAGCCATGTAGGTCAAATATTATCCATGTCGGTAAATAAATAAATCCACGCATTGGCCACACACAGGAATAATAAAATATTCATGCAAGTCAAGGAGTTTAAATGATTATCCTTCATGCACAGGAAAAATTCCATGCAATCAGGGGTTAAATTTGATGGCCACCTCTGCGTGTCAAACAATTTTTGAGTGACGGTGATTTTCTAATATTGCCCTTCAAAAATACAAAACAATATTATTATTTAGTAATTATTCTATATTTATTATATGTTTTATATATATGTTTACATATATTTTTATATTTTATATACAAATATATATCAAAATTGATGGCTAGGATTTAAATATACAAGTCACGTGTGACGGTTAGAAAAAATAATTACAAGTATTTTACGTCTAAAATCACTAAAAATGTCTAAACGACCGTCAAATTTAACCCCTGCATGCAATAGCTTTCAAAGAAAAAAATACCACGCATTGGTAAAGAAAAACTAGTCCACACATTCACCAACAAAGGCCATAAAATATTGTTAAATATTTTTTACGCATCAAAGAATCATAAGACAAAAAAGACAAAAAAAAAAAATCCACATAGGATAAAAGGAAGATTTTCCATGCATTGGAAAAGAAGTATTTGTCATGTGTGTAAAGAAAATGCAAGGAGTCAAAATAAAAGTCTATGGAAGTGAAAGAAATACCACACATTTGCAAGAGGATAATATCCTATGTAGGCCCAAGGTATTAAATCCACACAAGTTTGAACCCAAACAATATAAACTCCATTAATTTCCAAAGTTGGTAACTGATCGAGCCTGTGTTCAAAACTCACGAATTGATATGGAAAAAGTGATGTTTCTCATGTTCATGTGGCTGTGAAATAAATTGTGTCTTACATGCAACTCGATCATTTTTATCATAAGTTTTATATGGTGCTCAAAATTAGAACTCAAGTTTGAAACTCAAGTCTTTTGAAGTTCTATTTGTTCGTGGGTAACCCCACTATTTCCCATCTCCATTAGCTCAATCCGAGATATTTCTCAAACATGAACTTGAGCTTGCATGTATCGTGTGTTTATGAATACAGTCACGCTAGAAGTCATGTTTTCCAAGGAAAATTATACCCAATCATTGGGATCCTTATTTTATATTGGAGTTTTGTATTGAAGATGATAAAGTAATATTTTCTTTTGTGATCACTATGATTTAGAGACTAAGACTCGGAACCATTTTACGTGGTTCTGGTTATTTTTCCTTCAAAATTCATAATGGTTGAAAAACTTAACAAATATACAAGAAAGTCAAAGAAGCCCGTATAAATATCAAACAAGCTTGCACTCAAATATGAATTCCAAGGGATCATTCCTCGCAATTCCATCAAAATTTCTTATGAAAATAACCCTAACACCAATCTTGGCCACATCAACGTAACACAATTTTACAATCAGGTGAAATTTGAGGGGACACCATCTTCTCAGATAAACTCTATCATAGTGCTCTACCTCAAGAAACAACTTTTCTTGTTTTATTGCAATGTCATGAGCTAGTAATTTCCTGCGTGGAACATTTTGATCCTGAAAGGTGAGGAATCTTCAAGTATAATCATGATCCTTTACTTTTGATCACACTGTAGCACATCAAAGAATTTTTCTGAATCCCCAATTTCCCTGAGAATGATGACATCAATCAATAGTCATCACAAGAGTTTTGGAATGAAGATCCCCTCATCTGGACCAAGATGGTCAACAACAACTGGCTAGCAACCAAGAGGAATTGTGTTGAACAATTTCCCAAGGAATTTTACCACATTGAATTTGTGGAGGAAATCAATGATATGATCAAAATTCTGAGTTGAGTCTTTAGTCTCCCCTCTGCTAGGATTTTTCACCCATGGATGTATTAGTTCATCTGCATCATCCTTGCAAAGAGAGAATTTGTAGATTGGGCCTCCATCATTAGTGACACTCTCCACAGGTAGTTGATCAAGGTGAAGATGAATGAGCATTTCTACATGGAATTGTACCTAGCCTATGTAGTGGCTAGAAGAATTTTTTTTTCTGGGTTAGAGATAAAAGGCATCATGGGTCCTTCAAATAGTGTTTTCCATTATTATTTGCAACTAAGTTTCAAGAATATCTCTCATCACTTCAAGAGAGTTAATGATGATTTAATCTTCCATGTGATCAGAAACTTGAATGGGAATCTGGAAGAAGGATTCTTTAAGGATGCCATGACGGTCATTTCTTAGTGAGGAACATGGTTCATTTAGTTCCCATCCTTTTCCTACATTCGCATGAGAAGATTTTTACGCACTCCATGGAAGATTCCTAAGTATGTCAGTGATAAGTGGGAATTAATGGAACTTGTGCAAAAAAATTCCAAGTTCGTTATCTTCTCGGTGAAAAAAAGCGTTCAGGCATTCACTTCCCAATCCAAATAGGGGAATACCAATGCCCAAATCTCTTCATTGCAAAACTAATGGAGAAGAAGTTTGATCTTATTGCCATACATCCATTTGTGAAGAGATCCTAATTTGACATCAATGGATTGATGCAAAAGGCACTTGGAGTGAAGTAACAAAACCATCCCACCATTGAAGACTTATGGTCTTCCTTCTTAGATGAACACGAAGTAAGAAGTTGAGAATCATCCCACCTGACCGTTACTCAAATCAAGTCCTTCAACATCAAAGATCCTTCAAATTAATTAGTAGACGATGGTGAAAATTTGATTGATACCTAATATGATGTTGTTGCATTCACTCCATTTACCTAAGTTTATTGGACCAAGAGAGATGAATTCTATCTTGATGGAAAGAATCAACCAATTCTAGAAAGGAGTGTAGCCTGGTATGAATAAGAAATTGTAAAGTTACCATCCATCCAAGTTCATACCACATGATCATAGAAATTACCAACATGAAGAGGTATCCAGTTGACTAAAACCTCTTCTCAGTCATCCTCCGTGTCATCAACCCATACACATCAAGAAAGGAGAGAATGGTTTCAAAAATCCACTTCTCCAATATAATATTTCACAAGGAGAAACATCCAAGGGCCCTAGCCCTATTGAAGGAAGAGAATGCATCTCGAGTTTTTCCACTTTGACTAGAAACTCATTTACTCATGTTACTGATAGTTCAAGGAATCTCATCATAAACACTACTCGGTCATGTCATGCACAAGAGTTTACTCAAGCATAAGTTATCCAAATATGAAATGATCCTTAACCCCTAGTTCACGAAGATGTTTCTCAAGGTATCCTTGAGGTTCAAGAGGTCAATATTAAAGTTATTTCCTTGGGGATTTAAGTCGTGAAGAGAAATCTTGTTGAATCTAATGATGTCGAGAATAGTGTGAATGTTGCATCAAAATCCAAGCTTCTATGTGTATAATTTTTCAAAGTGACCCCTTTTTGGGTTGACTATGAATTCAATAAAAGAAAGAGGGTTGTCAAGGTGATAAATATTGACTTTGATTCCCTTTCCAAGATTTCAAATGATGTCATCCCCAAGAAGCCTAAAGTTTTCTCGAGAATAATGGTGGATGGAGATGGAAACAAATTTTCAAATCTTGTGATTCCACAAGTCAAGAAGGATCATAATTCCATGATGCCTGATGAATATGAAGTATCCAGGCTTGGAATTTGGAAGTCTACATTATAAAGCAACATGGAAATGGCCTGAAATTTCATGGATATTATCTTAAAAAGGATTGAGAAATATAAATCTCATAATTCTTAACTCAAGGCTGAAAAGAATCAGCTCATGAATTATGTTCAACATATGATAAATTTAATATTCTCCACTTTTCCAATACCTGATATATTGGCTTCCCCTGATGACAAACTACTCAATATTTCAAAGGAGGTAAACACTTTAGGATATGTCACTAAATCTTGGGTTTTGGAGATTCTCATTTTTGGGAGAAATAAAATCAAAGTAGCTGTAAAGCTCCGTGAAGAATCTAGTGCATACCTAGATCCAATCCTTTCTTTTAAGGAATATTTTTCTTCTAGTATATAAAATATGTATGAGATATTGCCTAGTTTGCAAGAGATGATGAGTACGAAATCTACAATTATAGCCATTGAGAGGGATCCTTGAACTTTGAATTCCAAGGGACACACTTTCTATGGTGTCCACATCTCAAGTCATGAAAGACGCTTCCCGAAGATTCCATGATTCGTTATGAGAGCATATGCAGTGAAGCTTTCACTTCACTTGCCTCGATGCAAGAGTTCAAAGCTGAAATCCCTTGTGATTTCATGTAGAAAAACATAATCAGAGGCATTCATCAGAACATGTTGAAGAACAATTATCCCATAATTGTTTAAGGACATGTACATTCTTTCCATCAACTTCTCCTCTAATTTAATGGAACGTTATATCAAAATTGAGGAACCTATTTAAGGATACTCGATTGAAAATGGTGAACCTGCATAATATGCTAGGTAAGATTTTGGAATTTCAAGTGTTCTACAAGGTTGTGCTTCAATAAAGTGAACCTCCTGAAGAAGAGAGGATGTTCGAGACATTGGAAAGATTTAGATCTTTTCAATTGGAAAAGGTCGGCAGATCCTAATTTTACCAATTGGTGAGGAGATAGAATTATTGTATCTAACAAAGTGGGAGAGTCTATTTCTCATACAACTGAGATAGGAGCACACTACTTTAATGGACAAGGCACTGGGTCTTGTTTTATGTTTTAAAATCATATTTTAAAGTGATGTTATTTGTCAAGCTAAATTATTAGCAAAATTTTGGCCACTTGAGTGATTTTTTAATTTCAAGTTACTTTTTAAAAGTTAGTTGAAAAAGTCAAAGTTGCTTAAGGTGCCCTAATTTGATGTTTATGTAAACCTTAGCTACCTTGTAACAAACTTTTGGTTTATAAAAGGAACTCAAGGGCTCATTTATAAGGGTGAATTTGAGACAAGGAGAAGAAATAATTTTGTGCAAGCATTTGTTTGAAGAAATAAAAATTTGTGTTCTTTTGTGAAGACATTTTGGAGAGTTAATGAAATATGAAATTTGTATCCCATTCATTATCTATTATAGCATTTGATGTTCTTATGTTCATTATATGTTACTGTTTAAATCTTGAATGTGAATACTATCTTTGATCTCATTGTCATCATTATTAATCTATTTTTCTTGTTCACTAGTGATTAAGCTCTAATATCTACTTGATCACATGCTTGTTCCCTTTCATTTATTCTTGTTTAGCTGATTCAAACTCTGTTTTATTTGAGTTAGCTATTCATTTTTCTTCTTCTTCTCTATGCAATATTAGGCTCTATTTTTACCTAGGATATTGTATACTCATTCCATCCATTCATTTCCATTTCTTTCCTTCATTCCATTCCATTCCATTCCATTTCACGTCATTTACACTTCTTTCCATTTGATGTCCCAAAACACCCGCACACATACAATTTTGAATATATAGATGTAAATAAAGTTTTTTTTTTCAATAAAGGAAAACTCACCTTAATTGAGGAGGGAATTTGTCCCATGATTGTTGCATGTCATTTGCATGTCATGCAAACCCATTTTCTAACAGAATGTAAGCTTAATCTGATGGGGATTCAATAATTCGTTAGTGCTTGGTCCTCCATGGTTGAAAGCATAACTATGAATATATAATATTCCCTCTATTTGAAGCTCCATTGTAATTAACAACTGAATCTTATGGCCCATAGCAATAAAAAGTAATTGAAGGAAGCAAAGGGGGCCCAAAAGGGTTAGGAAAAAGATAAAGAGGAATATGTGTGCCTAGGAGGACCATAGACCACCTAGCGCTATCTTTTTGAACTAGGTGTTCATGTCTGAAGCCATAGAAAAATAAATCTACAGTCAAAGTGCTGATAGGAGTAAAAAATTCATAAAGCCAATACAAAGTGAACAAGACAGAAATAAAAAGGCCACAGAGAGTTGTCAATTACTAGTTTTCATTGACTTAGGCCCTCATGTCCACCAATGTAATAATCTGTATGACTATTACAGGTAACTCATAGATCTTGAAACCAAAGTGCATGATATTGTGTCTACATTTTCCCTCAAGAAGACATATTATCATATGTTGAGTGCAATCTATTTTGGATAACATTACAAGTAGATAGAAGGTTCATACATTATAATCATGTCAGAAAAGAGTGTTGTCGATAGTGAAGCCAAGTGGAGCTAAGTGAGTTGCATAGATTCAATTTCAGAAGTGAAGTGTTGAGACTAGGAAAGAGAGCAAGTAGACCCTAGGGGTGAAGTGTATGTGGTGTATCATGCCATGTTGTATCCTTGTCATGGAAGATGCTTCTTATTGCATAGGAAGGAAGGTTTACCTGCAGGAGAATAAGATCAAGATCAATCTAGTTCAAAGTTTTGTATATGATGGATCAGAGGAAATTTTGGTTTCAATGTATTTCCTTCAAGGATCGTAACAGTGTGTATAAATCCGAAAGCCTGTGCATCAATTCCTAAATATGTAAGAGTAGTAATAAGATAGAAGTTAAGTATCATGTTGCTTTCTCACTTTTTTTTACCGTTGCATACAACCTTCCCCAGAATGGATGCAAACGTACCATGGAGAAACACCATGATGCCAAAAGTGCCAGTACCATCTTTGCATGACCTTCACGCTAAGTGATCAATGTTTTTTGGGTGATCTCACATGAAAGTTCAATGGTGTTGGGGAGAGAGGTATGGTACCTGATCTCCTTCCATAAATCTTCCGAATAAGTACTTTACTACATATGGTATGTCTTGATTTGTTCCTTTTGTCATGATTAGTTCGAAATTGTTCCAAATTATCTCGAAACATTGTGCTGACATATAGGAGATAGAATGGATTTTGTGATCTCCTGAGGCTTGATGCCTATACACTGTAGAACTGCTTTGTAAAAAGTAATTATGAAGACTAGGTTAAAAATTGTACTAGATGAACATTCCCTTCTAGTCCATTTGATCCCTAGTGAAGAATTAGCCTACATAACCCATGGGTGCTAGTGTCATGCTTAAGTGTCTTGGACCCAATGGTGAACATAGTTCCTATGGGACATTCACCCGAATCCTGTGTTCCTATTATGTTTCTATACTGTTTTGCATATGAACCATAAGTGTGCTCTGAGATGTTTTAGGGGTAGATTTGTTCTACCTAATGTATGCCCCCCTCATTTGGGGTGTAGGTAATAGATAGTAGAAGAATGTTACCCAATCATGGAGAGGAGATGATGTTGATATGAAGTGAACTTACCTACACGGGGTAGGGGATGTGTATGGTAGAAACATTCAAGGAACATGCAAATAAAGCTTATGATACAAATACTGTGTTAGTATAAGAGCTAGCATGTAGTATGCTATCAATGTAAAAGAAAGTGTCTCAAACAAGATAAACCTACTACTTACAAAGTGGGTTTCATACCCATGGGACATCACTCACAATGTCACAAGACAAATCTAGGGATGACAGGTGCTCCAATGAAGCATACAATGATCATATAAGACATAGGGCATAGCCTGAAATTAAGTAGCAAACAAGATCAATGAGGAAATGGGTCATGATAACCATAGTTGTAAATAGTCCTGCAAGGTTGATGAACTCTACATATGATTTGATTTACATTTGAACCTTAATTTAATTTGATTTTAGAGTAGAATATTGATAATCGTTTCTATGATGTACCATATATAAGCTAACATACATCAATACGACGTAATTTTAAGATAATCATGTAAAACAGTTAAACCTTCAAGGTCATTAGACGACTCTCAGAGATAAGGGGACTTAGATGTATTTCTAAAGTGGAAGCATAAAAGTGATCTGGGCAGGTGAAAGTGCTTAACAGACTGTAAAACTAAGATTATTAATGCTTCACTGTAAAATATGGAACTCCAGAACATAACCGAATAGGGGTGACCATTGTAGGGTAGAGGTTTCAGCTGGGCAATGACGACTATTTATTGGGCACTAAAGGTGGAACTTGTGTCCAGATGCTCAATCAAACTATAAATCTTTTGTGTTGCTATGAAGTTTCAATGTTGGTCCCTGTCTGTCCACTTGATATTTTCAACTATGATCACTGAAGGATACCTCATAACCTGAGCCAACAACAAAATCGAATATCTACACATGTCCCTATGACCACATCTAAGTACGGTCATTTTGCCCAAATATGATATAATGTGGAGTCATATCATTGACCCCAAAAGTCACCATGTCACAGAGTGAAGAGTCACTGTTGAGAATTTTACTACATCTCATAACCCCATGTAGTTGTTCCAGTGTGTATCAAAGGTGGAAATGATACCCTAGTTCATGCCTCTTATGCAAGTTGCAAAAATCCCATAGACGGGCTATAGTTAGAATGTAAAAATGTAATAGTATGTGTGGACTGGACACCTTAAACTGAGAAGGTTAAACCACTCTTTGTGTCCATTGTAATGCAGACGAATGCAAATGTAAGCCCTTGTCTCTTGTCTAGATGCTAGATGGATGCATTTAGATAGTGCTTTAGTTCCTTTAGAAGTAGCACATGCTCTAGGTTTTGGTGATATGAAAATGTTTAGTTCTTGGTCCCTCACTTTATGAAAGGATAACTATGTATTTATATGCTTCCCTCTGATTGTGAATTTTGTAATTGATAGTTGAAATGGATTCGAGCTCCATAACAATCAAAAGTGAGTTAAGGTGACCATTCTAGTTGCTAAGGGGGCCGCTTCAAAGGGGTATGAAATATATAAAGAGGGAAAGGAGTGCCTAGGAGGATCAAGAGCATCGTGACACTACTATTTGAATTGGGCACTAGTGTCATGAAGCCATAGAAACCAATAATTGGGTCACAATGCAAGTGGCCAACTTTTGAGTAACCATATGCATAAATCACATTCACCTAACCATGACCCTTAGACCCCAGAGAAAAGAAAAAGGTGAATTATTTAAAAGTGTATAATTACTAGTCATTCTCGCTTAAGAATCATGTAAATGATTACGTCATGATTTTAGAACCTAAAAGTGTCCACCTGACCCCATGAGTCTACAGAAAAATAAATATAATAATCTTATTCGATGCAAGCCATAAGGGCTAACTCAACTAAAATCTAAGGTTAACATTTTAAAATAAGAAATTGGTTTTTGTTAAAAGATAGATACAAACATTTACCTTTCCATACATAGAGCACTAGGCAATGTGATTGGTAGTAAGTGATTTTACAAGGCAAGGGACCATTGGTTCAAGGCTCACCTACCCTAAATTTTAGTGTAGAAGTTTGCAGACCTACAATATTTGGAGATTCCATCAATGTTAACAAGGGTTAACTAAAACTGGTGGGGAAACACCTATTTAGGTGAATTTATCACCAATTTTTTTAGAGAAGATTTTTTTGAAGGAATAATTATGTTCTTTGTATGTCTAGACTCTTCACTTCTAGTTCCAGTGTTGTCACTTCCACATCAGTGATGAATCTTCGACTATCCAAACCACTCAATTCATCTAACTACCACACCTACAAACCAAATGATATAATTGATCCATTTATGGGAATGTTGAGGGTATTTTAGGAAAATTTTCTTGTGTTCACCTGAGAAAAGAATAAGTATGCTTATGCATGAAAACATGATGAATCCCTTGGTTTGATTGGTCTAAATGTATATGAGAGCGTACAATATCACATTGATGAATCGAAAAATATGAAAGAGGAATGTGAAATGTTTTAAGGCATCTTTGGTCAAGTGAATTAATTTTGGTTGATTTAGTTGGATATAGAGTTAAATTTTTGTTCACATTCTAATTTTCCATCTATTGAATAATTTATGTTAAAAATCAAATATATTAGATCATTAATAAAAGCCGAGGGAAGAGAAAAAAAGACAAAGAGTTCTTTATTTTGATTTTGTCTAAACTAAATGGTGTAGTCACTAAATCATGCACTTATTATGTACATCTAGCCTCTAAATGCGTCATTTATATGCATGATTCATAAGAAAGAGAATTACTCATTAACATCTCTTTACTTTGCTTTGACATTGTTTTTATCCTTTTCATCTATATTTGTTGTTATATCTGATTGAAAACTTACAGTTTTACACACTAGCCAACATATTTACTCAGATTTTATTTCACTGTTTTATCTTTCTAACACCTTGTATAGGACCATCCATTAGGGATAGGAATTCTTGGGAGATATTGTCCCCTTTGGGCTCCTGTGTCCTCTTTACCTCTTTTTCTGGTCTTGTTGTGTATTTTAGGTAGTTCCTCCTAGCCAAAAGGAATCTCTCACAATCAGCATTGGATCAAGAAGTCATAACACACGCAATAACCTCTAACCGACGATCATTACAGGTACTCCTCCTTGGCCCACACCCTTATTTGTTTCATCTAAAAACTTAAATAAAATGGTGAAACATTTTGGCATGCTTGTTGGGACCCTCTCTTGGGTTCATTGCATTTTATTCATTTAGGGAAAATGTTTTTGTGTGTTTCTTTCATTTTTAAAATTACACATTCAATATTCTCCTTAGTAATATTCATTTCTTCTAATTATCTAAATCACATTTTTCATTTGGGGCTTAACATGAACAAATTCTTTTTTCTTGGATTACATTAGTGAAAAAACATTCCTCTTCCTATTCATCATTTGCTAAATCAAATATCATATTTCAGTTTGAAACACTTGCATTGCATTCTAATTTTGTTCATTATATCTCACATTAATAATGAGGGCAACCTATACACTGGAATTCATTACCAACTGATGGTTGACACAATTGAACCATAGAAAGCACTTGCTTCTCTCTCTCCCTCTTTCCAAACTACAAAAAAAAATTAATATACACACCTTATTAAATGAAATCTTACCTGGGAACACCTGACAATGATCACATGATCAGAGGATTGACAGGTAATCCCCAACTGGTTATCTCTGTTCAGTACCCCATCATAGGAAGGACCTCCCTCGCCATAACATAAAATGAAACCTCACCCTTTAGATTTCCTTTTTCATAGGATTCCTTCCCAACCAAAAACTATGTTCATAATTCATGTGTCAGTAATAAATAACATAAGCTACAATAAATATAAAATTCACTGTTAGGACTGCGTGGTTTCATAATTTTGTGCTTTACTTGTGTTTTGAGGTGAGAGGATACATTTTCTTCATCTTTCTTTTTCCTTTCACACTCTACCATCATAGTTGGATTATTTTGAATTTCTCTTAGTGTTTCAAGGTATCATCCTATCATACCAAAGCTTCTAGATTAATTCTTCATACAATCTAAATTCATAACACCTCATTTTTCTTCATTCTTTAGATTTCACAATAACCGGCATCGGTCCTGTGACTGTTGTCGGTTTACATATGACTGACACCGGTTTACCTAACCAACATCAATTCCTTATTCTGTTGGTTACTTTACCAGAGAACACTCATCGCACCTTATTTTCTTTCTAAAAATTTTTGTGTGTCACCATACTCTGTATTATAATCATAGTCCTCCAATATAGTCTCCCTATCTAACGGTCACTAGTTTCTAATTTATTTTCTGAAACTATTATTCTTCATAGTAATCATCATCAGTCATCTTGTGACCAGCATTGGTCACACCCTAACCACCATCGGTTCTTACAACTAACATCGGTCACTTTGTTTTGATTTTTATCAAAATATTTACCCAATTTTCCTCTCGAAATATATTTTGTCCCATCTCTGTTGTCCCTTGTGTCATTTACAAAGTATAGTTCACCTGATTTACATTAATTCACATGGTGTTGACTTGTAGCCAAACTAATGCCCTCATGTTTCACACTAATTTTCAGCCACTCCCACCTATTCCATCACCATCATCAGTTCTATCACCTGTGGATCTTACTCAGCTTATCCCCATCACCACCAGTGATGAGGAGTTTTTGAGACTCCTTGAGCAGAATCCCATTGTCCTCCAGTACTACCTTTCTCATTCTTCCACCCAGGATTCCTCAAGATTTGTTAATATACAACATGACTATATCTACCCCCCTACTCTAGCCCCCACTTCTGTGTCACCTAGCACTAGTTCGGTGCTATCGTTATCAACTTTATCACCTGTGGTGTCTCAACTAAATCCAACATCTATTATAACTACAACATATATGTCATCGATTGTGCCTACAACATCGATTGTACCTCCAATAGCCTCTATGATTATAGCTCAATCTACACCTTCCACTTCACATATACCCATTGCATCGTAACCACCTCTAGTGTCAGCAACTTACAACCCTTTCCAAAACCTCTTCCTTTCTATCCCACAATCCTTACTCCCAACCGAGAATAGATTTTTTACGACTATCCCACCCACTTACACGTACTACCAATAACCTCTGACCTCATCTATCACTTATGTTGGCTCTGTGCCACCTACATCTATTCCTCTTGCACAATTATCATACTTAGCACCACCATACACCGACATACCACCCACTTCATACATTCAGCATCAACCCCCTTTTTTCTATAGGGGACACACATTCATCCCAACCTACTAACAACCTCATTAAAATGATGATGGAGAAGATGAATACCAAGAAAGCATCTGTTTTTGGCTCCCATAATTCTTTAACATATGATGAAATATCTAACGAGCCTATCCATCCATATATTCCCTTTTTTCCTTACCCTCTACATTGGGAAATTCCTAAATTTAATTTCTTTAATAGTAAAGATTACTCGCAACAACACTTGCAGTCATTTAAACATGGGTGTTACCTAATCTCCCACGATGAGGTTTTGCTCCTACAAACTTTCCCAATGTCCCTGAAAGGACCAACATTGGATTGGTACAGTGGACTACCTTGACATTCTATCTATTCTTGTAATCAAGTAGTCCAATATTTCCTAGATCATTTTTCAATCAATGTTACCAAGAAAACCACCATGACCGATCTCTATTCAACATGGCAGTATGAAGACAAATCTATTGTAGATTTCGTTTCTCGTTGAGGATTATTATTAACCAATTAATGTTCCAACTACCTTAGACTGAACTTATTGAGTTGTTCACTAAAGCTTGTTCTAGACACATCTCACCAACTCTACAAGTCTAAACCTTTTGAACCTTTGATGAAGCATTCACCATGGCTTGAAAACTAGAAATTTGTGCCATTGAATAAAATAAAATTCAATTACGGAACAAGAAAACTTCATTCAAATCAAACGATTCTTCTTCATCTTAAAAACCCAAAAATAACTATTAAAATCCCAAAGTATCTTCAAATGTGTTAGTCCTCAAGGTAGGTCCATCTCATCCTTCTAATCAGGCCGAACCTTTTTCTAATCTTTCTCCTATCCAGGCCTTTCAGCTTCGGTGGGAGCAGCAGAAGTACTCTTCAATCGGAGAGTCCTATTCTTTAGTCTTAGAAAAACTTGCTAAATATGGATCCATTACACTTCCTCCCATAAAACCTCATACAGATTTTAATCCTACTCATCCTATGCTCGCATGGTATAAAGAGCACAACTACTATGATTATCATCATGTTAAAGGACATAGTGATGGTAACTGCATAATTTTTAAAAACATTGTTCAAAAGATGATAGACAATTTAAACCTTGTTGTAGACAACCTGAACACGTCAGCCAATGAGAATTTGTACATCTTCAAAAATCCATTCCCTAATCATAAACCATCATCTAATAAAAATAGTGAACCTTCATCAGACAACAACAACATCCACGAGGTTCACGTAATTTTTGATATCATGCCAGCCATTCCTCAAATCCTACCTACTTCATCTATTGAGGATATCTTAGCATGAACTCCTCCACCCATAGATGATCATACCTTTTCTACTCCTCCACCCATAGAGGAGTCCCCCTCTTCTCTCCTTTCTCTCATAGAGGAACCCACACTTTCTACCATGTCATGTCATTGTCTTCTTCCCAGCCTTCTAAACTGTCAACACTTATTATTCTCCCATCCATAAGAGAACCATCATCACCTTCTCCTCCACCAAGAGAGAAGTCTACCTCACCCAAGCTATTATCTCTCCTACCCATGGGAGATTCTTTATACATTTCACTACCTATCAGGGATAGTTCTCCCCTAGCATCCCAGGACCCTATTGACATGATCTTGGCTCTCTTACCTACAAAATCTGAGTCTAGCCAATTCCCTGTCTTGCACATATAATTTATAGGGATTTCAACCCGATGCTTTCCATCCTCTTCTTTAGTTGTCCCATTTTCATGGGTGGTTGATAATTTGGATTATGTTGATCATTCCATGCTCTGGGGATGTCTTCGGCTCCCAATTTTAACCCAAATGCAAATTTTGCCTAAAGATACTTCCATGATCTACCCAAAGGTATTTTCAAAAACCAAAACTACACTGACCATTCTGATTAAAATGGATTCCTCTTCATCATCCATACTTCCATCCAAACTTCTACCAATCATTACAACTATTCCCAAACCTAGAAACCTACCCACACTTATCCCCTCACTCGTATCTAGACCCATCAATACTTTGGGTGTTATGCTGACATCAAGCCTTACCCACCTGTCAAATTAGTGTTAGCCTCATCTTCCAAATTCTATAGTTGCATTATCCTCTTGCCTAAAAAGAAAACCCAACCCTCTAGGTTGTGCACATCGGTCTCACCTACTACACCCTTGTCACCTTCCTCCCTTTCATCCATCCTAGGACCTCATCCATCAACCTTGACTAAACAATATCATACCCAAGGCTAGTCAAAAGCTAAACAATCTGCTACCATATCATGAGCCTTTCTTGTATGTCATTCACCCAAAAACCAAAATCCCTCACCCTCACCCGTGAAATTCTTGCCACCTATAGCTCTACCAGTTACTATAACCCCAACCTTGCCTATATAAATCCAACCAATGCCACCTACCCCACCTCTACCAACCACTTCCACTCAAATCAGTTGCCCCCATAGGTAACCTATCCTCTTCCACCATGTGCTTTCCCTTCTACATCCCATACTCTTGTGTCACCTTTACCCAAGAAGGTGCAACCAAAAGATAAGAATCCACTACCCTCCAATAAGGTAGTCAAACCAACCAAGCCTTCCATCGCCATCTCTTCTACCCCACCTTTACCCAAGCATATTCCAACAAGACCTAAGACCACTCCACATACCAAACTAGTAGACCAAATCATTCCCCCTCCTATAAATCATCATCCCTCACAATCATCCACACATGTACCCAAACCCACATTCACTTCCCATTTTGATCCATTAGTGGGGTCCTACACCAACATTTTAACCAATCTCTTAGAGAATTCCATCATCACATTACTGCTACTTCGACCTTTGTTGGGACGCTATTGTAGCTTCCAAATCTTAAAGGTGCATAGGCACGCACGGATGGAGGAAGCTTGTAATTTAAGGAACGCAAGGTAGGATTTGAAAAGGGTTCTTGGAGAACTAAGGATGTGCACACACAGAGCACAATTCTGGACTTAACCATTTTTGACCTTTTGGATAGAACACATGAAGAATGTGTTTCGTTTGGATAAGGTTCTAGCCTAGCAACAGGGTCTCCTAGAAGGAATATACCTTGTGATAAGAAGATTTAAAAAGCTAATCATGACTTGGAGAGGCATGCACCTGAGGCGATCCACACCTTGACACTTGGGGCCAGATCTAAGGTGTCAGAGTAGTTTATTGGAGCTCAGATGCCTATTTATACGTGTGCCCTTAGCAAAGGAAAAGAGAGAACCTGAGGAAGGAAGAAAACCTCTGCAGAATTACTGCAAGAACTATGGGATAAAAAGGGTAGATGATTATAGGAAGGATGTAATGAGGGAATGGGGAATGTAAATTGTGTTTTGAAATCCTTCGTGTATGGATCTAGATATGGCATGTGACTATGGTCTCCCCTACTGTGATATTCTATAAGTAATGCTATGAATGAATATGATAAGGTTACCATGAAAATTGTATTAAGATCTTCTCTTTGTATTATCTGGATATTTCTATTATGCTTTTGTTCTTGTATAATCATGAACCTTATTTGAATGTTAAGTCTATTTTTGGATTTACAACTTCCTAGTTTTGTTAATTCTATTAAGCACTTTCACTTTTGATATGACTGAAAGGGTATAGAAGCCATTATGAGCTCTATATATTTTTTCATGTCCTTTAAATAACTAATTCAAGATCATGAATGATGCCTTCCACTAAAATCACATAAAAGAGAGACTCGGCTCCCTCTCGCATGCCTTGGGTGAGCGCCCAGTGCCCATTAGGTGATAGGCCGACGTGCATGAGATTCCCTTGTTCTTGGTAGGTGAAAAATGACTACATCTTGGTTCCATTGCTGGAACCTCTTTTCGAAGTTGTAGTGGAACATGGCATACATCATAGTCTATGTAAAAAGTGATGATGGAGCAGTTAACACTTGAAGGTGTTTAAAATTGGTTTAAAATCACGTAGGATGAGTTTGCTCAGAGATTTAGTAATGGACTTGAGTTTGATACGTGAAGATGGGTGGAAGACACTCTCTATCATGAGTTGTATGAAACCTTCTTATGTTGTTTTCTAGTAGAGTTATTTGATTGGCTCTCGGCATATGCATCTAGGTCAGGGTGGTATTATAAATCACACCCTTGGACCCAAGAAGCATACCAAAACTTACAAGATGTTGATCTAACGTGGAACCATGCTATAGATCATTGGTAGAAGGTAGTATTGGCTAGCTACACTCTGGAATACGTAATTTCCATGTATTCTTTTCTAGAAGTTGCTGAGTTTGAATTTTTGTGGTATCCCAGAGGATCATTTTTATGGGCTATCCCCCTAGCAATCAAAATCTTGATGGTAACCATGAGTTTAGAGGCATTCCCAATGGCTAGCTAAACCACTCTGAGCACTTGGAGAGGAAGCCAGGTTGGGGAAAGATGGCTAATATAATGACTGAAAAGGAAAGGGAGGAGAGATGGATCAAGTATGGTGAAGCACGTGAGAGGGAGATTGCGAGATGGTGTGAGGTTACATTTCTGATGGATCCATGGAGGCAAAATTTTTTGGGAGAAGAGGTTCACATGGAGGAAGTGGAGCCTGGACAGTCTGTGCTACCCCATCTTGGCAAGCACAGAAGAGAGAGCCCCTCAGGTTCTAATGAGAGCCCATCACATGGAGAAAGGAGATTCATTGGTGCACATCTAACCACACCTAGCGACCAAACCTTAGCACTTGGTTTGTTTGAACGAGGGAAAATTATATTTGATCCATTTGATATCAGTGGGAGTAATCGATCGGTGCCCAAAAGATACAACTTCTCGTTTGGGACTTCTATGGCTTCACACACTATTCCAGTATTTGGTGGAATGTTTGGACAAGGCATATATACAGGTGGTTTTGGGAGTGCGTTAGGAATTGGTGGAGGAAATACGATTGGGAGTGGAAATAGTTCACAAACTGTCAACGAGCTAGTCAGTGGGATGATGGGAATGTCTAACACGAAAAACATAGGCCCTGTACCTAACACAAGAGAATCTGGAGGTGGATGTGGTGGAGCTGGTGGCTCAGGATCTAGTGGGTCTAGTGGAGGAGGAAACACTAGAGGAAATCAAGGGATTGGGTCAAGAGGACAAGGGCCTCAGCCACCTAAAGTATTTTTTGAGATGTCTCTGTACTTACCAGATTACATTGGGATTGAAGATGGCACAGAGCATGTGCATAAGTTCGAGATGCTATGGCACATGAAGGGGATCATAACCTAGGATCGAAAGGCCAGTCAATTTACAACAACCTTACAAGGATGCACACATATTTGGTATAGAAATTATGACCCTCATCAGACTATTGCGGATTATAACAAGTTGAAAAATGTGTTCTTGGTAGAATTCCACATACTTGAGTTTAAATAGAAGAGCATCAACTCTCTCAAAGAAATCCAGCAGGGAATGACAAAGAGCGTGCAGGAATATGATGCATGCTTTAAAACTCTATTGTCTAAACTATCTTATGATATCCACCATTCACAACATGCTTAGTGGTTTTTTGAAGGGTTGATCACACCCTTTAGGAAGGATTTGTCTCATAAAACATTCACGGACCCGCGCGAAGCATTGGAAGCTGCTTTGCATGCTGAGGTAGTTAGTAGTGTTCACAATGGTGTTAGCCCATTTCTAGAGGCTTAGATCACTGCCATGGCTAAGCAGTTGGAGAAATTATCTACCAACACAGTTCCTGAGACTCGTGGGGGGATGTGGTGTACAAATTGTAACATAGAAGGGCACACAAAGGATAATGGCAGGACATGTACTCGAAAGGAGGTATGCATCGTAGTGGTAAATTATGAAATATGTCACGGGGACCATGATGTAAGTAGGTTCCCCCTTTTACAGCATGTAATCCATAAAAATGTATCTTGTTATTACAATATATGTACCTCAACCACACATGACACCAAGGATTATAGATTGATTGACTAGATTCATGATACAATTGATCTTGGTGTGTTCCAGACTGGCATTGCCAGCAGTTCCAAGGGAGGGGATTTTGAGGAGGATTTCATGGCCGTGGTAAGCACAGGGGAAGAAGTGAGTTCTTGTGTGTAACATTCTTTAATTGTGGAGCCACATACCATTATAAGTGTGAATGTCCAGATCTTCTGCAATGCTCCTGGTGTGGAAAAAAAAATAAGTATGAAGAGTTCCCAGAGTTATACGAACATATGCGTCAGTAGCACCGGAAGGATAAGGGCACTGCCATGGTGAGTATTAAGAAGACTGATGCATAATGGCTCCTATGAGTAATACGTGAATTAGAACTAGAGCCTGTTATGGTAACAACAAGGGTGGAGTCCGCGCGTGCAAGGGAAGCACCTAGGAAGAGACCTCTTGTTTCAAGGGAATAAGTAGTACATGGGAATTATCCAAACCCAAATCACCAGAAAGAAGTCTACCAGGAAACCATGGATGTAATTCAAAGTTTACAAGGGGAGATCTAATGATTAAAATAGAAAACTAGAAAAGATGAGCAAAGAAGACGAGTAGAAGTACCAAAGGATGACATGGACGAGGTTAAGGAGGTGTGTAAACTGCTGAGGCAAAAGAATGTTATTCCCCTGCTAGGAGCAGGGTTGAGAAAAAAGGTACCACACGCTAGGGAAGAACATGAAAGGTAGATCTTGCATGCAAACCTCCCACCTCGCAGCCTTGATTATGACAAAGAGATCACCTTAAACGTAGTAGTGGATGGATGGCTTCTTAGCAACATCCTCATTGACACATGCATAGAGGTTAATGTTCTCACTCTGGATGCCTAGCATCAAATGGGAAGACCTGCATTACAACCATCTTCAAATGTGTTGTATATGGCAAATAAAATAAAGGCAATGCCCATAGGTGTCTTGAAGGATGCGACCATTACCATTCAGGGGACTAGGTTCACTGGGGATTTTGAAGTCTTGGTGCTTGCCAAGGTAGATAATTTCCCAGTGTTACTTGGGTGCCCATGGTGCTATAAGAATAATGCATATCTCCAGTTTAACAAGGGGTACATAATCTTTGAAAATTAGGAAGAGAGGGTGATTATACCACTTGCTGATGGAAAGTCCACTCCTTATACTAAACCCCTTGGAGAGGAAGTCCTGGAAAAAGTATATGTGCACTCCATAAGAGATCCAGAGACCATCAACCCTATAAAAGGAGTCATCTAGTTTAATGATTCTCAATCTGTCAGTGATACTACTAGTATAGCATGTGATAATTGGGTGCATGGGACTTACGAAATGATTGGGTGACATCTGAAAGGATCGGTGACTAGGTTAAATATGGTGCGTACAATTCAGCACCTGGGAGGAAAGGCAATAACCAAGTATTATGGGGATGCATACCCTAAAGTCTTTTAAAGAGAAATGGAAGCTCAATGGAGGGAGGATGAGTGATGAGGTATACTGGGTTATGTTCTGATAGGCACAGCAATGAGGTGGTGGGATGCGCATAGAAAAAACTTGTTAGAGTGGCGTGAAGTTAGAATTCGACTCACTATTTGATTCTCGAGGAGCAATAAACCCACCACTATCAAGGATTACAATGGCAATGAACCTACCTCTTCCCACATCCTGGCATGTGAGAGGGTCTGGGGAGAAGGTGTGGAAGCTTTACCACCCTCTCTTTGGGTGCACAAGTTGTATTCAACACTACAAGGTTTTGTGTGTGCTTGGTACACCCATTCTGAAACTCGCCACCAGACAGGAAATTGGCAAGAATTAGCAGCTTCCTTGGTTCAGACATTTAACTACCAAAGTACCAAATAACCAGTTAATGAGGTGTTACAGGATGTCAAGTGCCTCACTCTAGGGGATTGTGCCATGGTGGAAGATAGATTAGTAGACTTACTTGGTGTACCTAGCTTGGAAGCATGGTTCGGAGAGGAGGAAGTAGAAGACATATAATTCGAGTGCACGTGTGCTGAAAAGGTGAAAGGAAAGATGGTATACATTATTGATGGAGAGGAGATGGAGAGCCTGAATGTCAACCATTTGGTTGGGATATGTGAGGTAGTTGACAGTGTAGATACATGTGCATGCATGTATCATGAACCACTCAAAACAAATAAAGTTAACATTGGCTCGAAGAAGGAGCCCAAGGAAGCTATCATTGGGGACTAATGGTCAGACAAGGAAGTATCAAAGATCATCGATATCTTGTGCAAATTTGGGGATTTAGTCCCACGCGGATACCATGAAGTGAAAGGTATCCATCATTCATTAGGAGAAATGAGGATAAAGTTGAAAGATGGTGCGCGCCCGGTCAGGAAGAGGCCTTATAGGATGAATCCCAACATGCGTGTAAGGGTTAAAGAAGAGCTAGACAAAATGATAGAGTCTGGTATCATTGAGACTGTGGAGGAATCAAAATGGATAAGTCCAATGGTGATAAACATAAAGAAGGATGGGCAGATTAGGATATGTGTGGATTATAAGGAGTTGATCGCTGTTTGTATCATAGATCCTTTTCCCACCCCCTTGACTGAAGAGATTTTGGAAGGAGTTGCTGGGCATGAGTTCTATTCCTTTATGGATGGATTCTCGAGATATCACCAAATAAGGATTACCAAGGAGGATCAAGAAAAGAAAACTTTTTCCATCGAGTGGGGAAGCTTTGCATACACGGTCATGCCCTTTGGATTGAGGAATGTGCTCACTGTATTTTTGCGCATACTGGTACAAGCATTTAAGGACTTCATCCACAAGTTCCTTCATGTATATTTAGATGATTGGATAGTGTATGGATTCGTAAGGGACCTTTGTGATAACTTGAGATTGATGTTTGAAAGATGTTGGTAGTTGAGGATTTCCCTCAACATCAAGAAATGTGTCTTTATAACTCATTTTGGAACGTTGTTGGGGCATATCATATGCAAAGAGGGCTTACTGGTGTATCCTGCAAAAGTTGCAGTTATTGCAGGATTAGGGGAACCCACCAGCCAAAGCACCATGCGTGGATTTCTTGGACACACTAGGTACTACAAAAAGTTCATTAAGGGATATGCCAAGATCGCCATGCCTTTGGAAATATTGCTCAGACATAAGAGTGCCTTTTAGTGGGGAGCGGCGCAGCAGATGGAATTTGGCACTCTAAAAGAAAGGCTTATCACCGCACCTATTCTATGATTCCCATCATGGGATAAACCTTTCCATGTCCACATGGATGCCTCTGGTATAGAAATAGGAGCCGTTTTTTCTCAACCAGGAGAGGGGATTGTTAATCATCCCTTGTGTTTTGGAAGTAGAAAGTTGACACTGACAGAACATAATTATACAATGATCGAGCATGAGGCATTGTCAATGATCTACGTGCTCCACAAATTTAGACAATATTTGTTGGTGACTCCCTTCATATTCTACACTGACTATATGGCCTTGAAGTATCCAGTGAACAAAGAGGTGTTGTAAGGGAACATATGTTGTTGGGTACTTTTATTTCAGGCATTTCAATTTAGAGTGGTGGTAAAACCTAGAAAGAACAATTGTGGGTTGGATAATTTATAAAGTATTGATTTAGGAGAGAATGCACAGAGTATCGAGGAAACCATGCTGGACACGCAACTATTTAGGTTACGGTGCGCGCCCTTGGAGTTAGAAGACATTGTTGTTTTTCTCAAGGAAGATGTGGCACCTGAAGGGATGAACGCACTGGAAAGAAAAATTTTAGCCATACGTGCCACGTCCTTCATGTTGATCAATGGGGATTTGTATAAAATGAGCTGCGATGAGCTTTTTCGCCAGTGTGTATTAGAACATTAACATGTGGCAATAATAGAAGAAGCCCATGGTGGGATTTCTAGAGGACACTATGCAGGGAAACGATTCACCAGGATTGCATTGAGTTTTGCAAGTCTTGTGACCACTACCAGTGCCTTGGAAAACCTGGAAGAAGGGATGAGATGCCCCTGTGCCGCATCAGTAGTGCGGAACCTTTTGAGAAATGGGCAATAGATTTTTTCAGACCAATCTCACCAGTTGCACGAAGGACTAACTCATGGTATATCATTACCTGTACTAATTATCTGACAAGGTGGGTAGGGACCATGCCCACTAAGGATTGCACCATAGCCATGACTGCTAGATTTTTGTGGGAGAACATTATCAACCAGTATGGGTGCCCATTAAGATTAACAAGTGATAGGGGCACTCACTTCTTAAATGAAACCATCATGATTCTATTGGTAGAATTCATGGTAGCCCATCACAAGACTACCCCTTATCACCCTCGGGAAAATGGGACTGCAGAGGCATTCAAAAAATTCCTTAGTCACACATTGACTAATATATGTGATGTGGGTAGGTAGGATTGGGATGAAAAGGTGTCAATAGTTCTATGGGCATATAGAACAACGTATAAAAGATTGAACAAGGCCACACCATTTCAATTGGTGTTTGGTGTGGAAGTATTTTTACCGGTTGAATTCATGCTACCATCTCTATGTATAGCACGCAAAGGAGGGTTGGATCATGAGCAAGCACTAAAAGAAATAATATATGAATTGATAAAGTTGGATGAAAGGCGCTCACTAGCAAGATGGAGTGAAACAACTAACAAGGAAAAGCAAAAGGCATGGCATGACCACCATATTAAGAACAAACAATTTGAGGTTGGCCAGATGGTATTTCTATATGATTCAAAATTTCTCTGCCATCCTGGAAAGTTGAAGCTACATTAGTTGGGTCCTTATGTAATTTCATACATCCTTGATTCGGGCACATGCCAGTTATAAGCGCTGGATGGAACAAAATTACTTGGACACTTCAATGGGAGTAGGCTGAAGCCCTACTATAAATAATGCTTCTTGGTGTTTGTAAATAAGGTAGTTTTTCTAGTTAGTTTAGAATTTCTTTTTATGATTTTCCTTTCTTGTATTTCCCTTTCGCATTGTTTTTTTGTTTTGTGCTTTGGGAGTCGGCGACCTTTTTAATTTTTGACTTATGAATGTGCACAGGACCATGCATCGTTTTAGTGTGGGGTGAGATGATGAAGAGAAAATTGGAGTTATTCTGCTAGGAGGATTTTGGTCGGTGGAAAAATAAGGTTACATTGAAAATCCATGTACAAAGGAGAAAAAGTGTAAAAACATGAGGTAGGTGAAAGCAAGAATCATGATGATGGAATAAGTGCCTTTGGCACCGGTAACATGTGTGCAAGAGTCTTTGGTTAAGATGGATTGTTTGCGCACTAGAAGGTTCAAAAATTTGCAAGGATTGGGCACGTTTGGAAAAGTTTTAGCACAAGAATTGGGCACGTAAGGGGAAGCTCTGAATTCAGGTTTTGTTTGAAAATACCACATTAAATATTGTCGTACAGTGGTAGGTAGCCTAGCGTTAAATGCATAAAAGTGGGAAAATCTATAAATACAAGAGTGGGCATTTCATTATTTCACTTTGTGAACACAAGAAGAGAAATTTTATTTCAAGAGCTAGGGTTTTGAGAACTGACTCATGCATAGGAAAATCCCAAGAACTTAAGCACAATCAGTCTGTTGGATCTACAAACTAGAGCAGAAGTGATTCACGAGTGTGAAGAATGTTGTGAAGAAGTGTCATGATCAAGGGAGAAAAATCTAAGATTAGGGTTTGTGTTTTAAGGAAAGGGCTGCACAAGGAAAATGTTCAAACAAATCGCAAATTAACCTCAGAATGAAAGCAAAGGGTGTAATTATGGCCATGAAACCAGTTGATAAACATATAGAACAATCCAAGAAGAAATAGGAAGAAATACCCTTGGATACAAATGAGGAATGGTACTCAGAGATGCAATACCTAGATGGGGTTTTTCTAGGGCAAGAGTAGGAGTCCCACATAAGACAGATGACCATGATTGACTACAATCACAGGTCAAGTACAATCACGAAGGAAATGGCACTGGAGCTAGTGCACCCCACAAATTAATAAACACCTGATGGGTTACTAATCTACAGTGATGTGGTCAAGTTGAAAATGGAAAAGGTAGGGATTCTCCAACTTTTCGAGTTACCATATTTCAAGAAGCATGAGTGCTTGTACCAATGGTTGATGACGTGCATACATGAAGACTTCTTCTACTTCATAGGGCGTAAAATGTGCATAACTCCCCAACTAATTTCATGCTTCATACGCCTAAAATGTGAAGGGAACATGCTTGAAGATGACCTCTGGGATAAGGAGGAAATCAAAGAAACCATAGCATCCCAGGGATTGAAGAAGGGATCAAGGTACTATGACGTCTCGGATATCAATGATCCGGTGATGAAGATAGCTGCACAACTAGTCTCCAAGCTGAATGGACAAGAAAGGTGGACCCATGTGAGAAATCCTTGGCTAAATATCTACAGGAAAGTCATAGAGGACACCATATACAACCTCTCCCAATATATTACAGATGGAATCATAAGTAGCATAGAGAAGGGAGGAAAGATCCTATTTGGAAACATTCTGTTGACAATTGTGTTCAGAAATCAGGGTGTCAGATACATCTGAAAAGTTCATGTGGGAGTACCCTACTGAAGATCCCTCACATGTGGAGAGATTTCAGAAATACACATGTGAATCAATGATAAGGGTACACAAGAAACACTTAGACAAATGGTATAAGAACCTTAGCAACACATTTGGCTCTGAATGGCAGATCCCTGAACAACTCCCTGTGGTGACCAAAGGAGAAGCAGAGTTTTTAGTCTACCAGCACTTTTTTATCGACAAGTTCATTTTGGTCAATGGAAGCTAGATTCCATGGTGCAAACTCCCATTCTCATTTACTGCCCAATTTTTCTAAGCGAGAGTAAACAGATACAAGGAGTCAAAGAAATTAAACCTTGAGTTGTCCACCCTTGATAGAGAGCACAGGGAAATGAGGAAGAATTTGTTCTACCCAGAGAAGCATGTGTACGTCAAAAGGTACATGTCACAAGATGTGCATATTGTAAGGCCTTTGACCTTACCTATTGCTAGGAGAAATGCCATAAGGATTTACCTATGCATAAGGCCAAAATTTGAAAAGGGCATGTACATGGAGAATGAGATATCCATCCCAGATGACCCTATTGGAAGAAAAAATCCCACACCAAAGCATAAGGAGAGGGAAGAGGAAGAGGAATAGAGGGTAGTGGAGAAGCAGGATGTTGGTACCATGGGGACAAGTACCTATGTCTAGAAGAAAAAGAGGATGGTGGTCAAGGACAAGACCCCAGAACTTGTAAAGCCACCATCCCCTAAGGAACCCTCAGATGAAGGGAAGACCACATCCCTGACTTCGTAGTTTTCAGAAAAGGAAGAAGAACAAGGGATGGAAGAACCAGAGTCCAAGGATGCATATGACACGAATGCCTATATAGGTGAAAAGGATGATGATGAAGGGGAAGTGCTGGAGAAAAATCAGGAGTTGATTGATGTCCATGATTCAGAGGGAGATGAAGTAGAAGATGCAAATGATGCTTTCATATTTGTAAGGAGAAATGGCACCGAAGGGGAGGAAGGTGCACAGAATGAAGAAAGGATAAAGGGGGAAAGTACTAAGAAGACAGATATGCCCAAGCTCACTCAGGAGGAGGTGAATGAGAAAGTGACAAGGGAGGCAGAGAAGATGATTAATACCTTGGTTGATGAGGAGTTGCAGCACAGAACAGAGCTCATGATCGGTGAATTCAAGGAAGAGAAAAGGGAGAAGAGTGTGGGTAGCACAAAAGGCCCAACTCTTTCAGTAACTATTCCCAAGGGCATGTGCATGGGAAGAAAATGCGCAGGAGAGGGGAGAATAACAATGGGATATGTTGATGACCCCAATAAAATTTTGCATGTGCGTTTCTAGAGTACCATGCCCACCAAGGAGCTAACCCCCATGGAGTCCTTTGATCATGAGGGTGGATACCCGCACACAAGAAAAATGCTATTGTGGGCGTTCGACTCCCACCTTGATGAGTCTGAGCTCGAGGTTAACCAAGGCGTGATAATAGCACTGTCTGAAGGAAAGGGGGACAACCCCATTATAAACACACTATAACTATTGTATGAGAAAGTGTGTAACATGCTCAAAAAAGTCTCCATGGAAGTTGAGGCTAGGATCTTCTTTAGAAATGATAGGGTTAAAGTCCTGGAGGACATTATGGAGAAGATGAAGGAAGAAATAGTTAAGCTAACAAAGTAACTCAGCCTTGAAAAGCTGATCTGTGCTTAATCATAGTGAGAATTACAAGAGGAGAAAGCTAACGTGCGTGAAGTTTCCAAGAAGGTGGATCTCATCTCCTAGGCTATTATCATGAAGCACCCAAACCTTAACCCTCCTACACAAAAATATGGTTCCTCCCTAGAGTGTCTTAGGACTTGACTTGGATCCTCAACATGGAAAGATAGCCTTTGGCCTTGGAGTTGGCAGAGGATGTAGCTGCATGCTTGGAGTAGGAGGACAAGTTGAAAGTCATCACGCTCATAGCTGAATACAACAAGGTGCTCGCTGATGTAAAAATAGCTACACAAACTTTTGGGGTTACATACGACCATTGCGCGGATCAGGACAAGGTGACAAGTATGCTACTTGCCAGGGACAAGGCCAAGCTGAAGGACTTCAGGGAAAATAATAAAGGCAATAGAGCCAAGAGAGAAAATATCCTAGCTGAAGTGGAAAAGAAGTCTGAAGCTATTGAGATCTTGTGGGTCTTAATCAAAACCTGGCTAAAAGATATCTACAAGGTCATTTCAAGTAAGATGGATTCCTTGGAAGATCAAGAAAAGGAACTGGAGATGGTGGTAGAGACCATAAACACCAAAGAGGAAGGGTTAACCTTCGATGAGGTGAGCGCATTGGTTGGCAACCTTTGCACAAGAGTGTAGGATGAATTCAGTGCATGGAATATAGTAGAGGCCAACTTGCAATAGAATTCCGCCTTCTTCTTCTTTAGGCAGTTCTTCTTCTATTCTTTCTTTCCCCCATTCTTTATTCTTTTTCTCCATTCTTTTCCAAGGTAAGGCGTTGCCTTTTTTTATTGCATTCTATGAAGAGGTTCCTAAGGGTAGAGAATAGGTGAAGTCTGGGGTAATGGTGGGACCCTATTATATCTTCCAAATCTTAAAGGCGTGTAGGCGCGCATGGCCGGAGGAAGCGCACAAGTTAATGCGTGCAAGGTAGGATTTAAAAAGGGTTCTTAGAGAACTAAGGACGTGTGCCCACAAAGCACAATTCGGGACTTAGCAATTTTTAACCTTTTGGATAGAACACATGAAGAACATGTTCCATTTAGATAAGATTCCAGCCTAGCAATAGGGTGTCCTAGAAGGAATATACCTTGCGATAAGAAGATACAAAAAACTAATCACGACATGGAGAGGCATGCATCTGAGGTGATCCACACCTTGAAACTTGGGGCTAGACCTTAGGTGTCAGAGGAGTTTGTTGGAGCTCAAATTCCTATTTATACATGTGCCCTTAGCAAAGGAAAAAAGAGAACCTGAGGAAGGAAGTGGAGCTTTGCAGAATTACTATGAGAACTATGGGATAAAAGGGTAGATGATTATAGGAAGGATGTAATGAGGGAATGGGGAATGTAAATTATGTTTTGAAAGCCTTCATGTATGGATCTAGATATGGCACATGACTACGGTCTCCCCTACTGTGATATTCTATAAGTAATGTTATGAATGAATATGATAATGTTACCATGACAATTGTATTAAGATATTCTCTCTGTATTATCTAGATATTTCTATTATGATTTTGTTCTTGTATAATCATGAACCTTATTTGAATGTTAAGTCTATTTGTGGATTTACAACTTCCTAGGTTTGTTAATTCTATTAAGTTCTTTCACTTTTGATATGACTAAAAGGGTATAGAATCCATTCGAAGCTCTATATATTTTTCATGTCCTTTAAATTGCTAATTCAAGATCATGAATGATTCCTTCCACTAAACTCATAAAAGAGAGATTTGGCTCCCTCTTTCGTACCTCGGGTGAGTGCCCAGCACCCGTTGGGTGATAGGCTGACATGCATGAGGTTCCCTTGTTCTTGGTAGGTGTAAAATGACTACAACCTTACCCTCCTCTCAAATCCAAACCAAATTTTTTTGATGAAACCAAGACTTGTGCCTATCATCATGTACTAGGACATGATGTCGAAAATTGTAAGGCTCTAAAAATTGTTCTTCTCTAACTTTTTCATCCTAAATAAAATTTTGATGATGAATACCTTCTTGATGAGGACCATACTCCATCATCAACTGTCACCATCCATCATCCTACTTTACCCATTCAGCGATCAATATCTCCACCCCCATAACCATTTTTCCCACCTCCAAAATTCAAGATGAACAAGGTCTGTATTAGAGAGTTGGCCGAACCACCACTTAAATGTCAATGCACCCTATTCATTTCATAAGTCTCTTATCCACCGCTAGGATTTTTCCCATCATGTCATTATACCTTTCATGACACACCCTCCCCATCCACTTCCCCTCAGATTAACATGATTCATGTTTCTACCCGTGCTCAAAAAGAAAAAGGAAAAGAAAAATCAATCAGCCCATCAACCAACCCTGTGCTCAATATGCCATCTACACCTGCTCCCAAAATCACCATCCATGGACCTACATACCCTATCTCTAATGGGTTCACCCATCATGCCATGATAAAAAAATTACATTAGTCTCCTCTAAAGATGTCTTTCTATGACCTTGTCCAGACTTTTGAATCCCACAAACAAGCCCTTATCGAGGTTTTACAATCCATTGAAGTTCTACCCAATGACCCCATACCAGTGGCCTCAATTATCACCCCTCACCATGTGTCCTCACTAACCAAATCAACTCCTCCTTATACCCCCATGACCACTCCTCACGTCACCATCCTCATCTTCTCTAATGAGGATATTCTACCTCTCAAGTCAGATGACCCTGATCCCACCCTATTCATTTCTGTTTATATTGATAACATATGAGTATGACGTGTCATGATTGATTGTGGTGTTAGCATTAAAATAATCTCCTCACATACATACAATCAAATGTGTATTCCTTCTAACTATATGCATAATAACCCAGTTATGCTACACTCCTTCAACGACACCATCACCTCCACCCTTGGCACTATTATACTTCATGTTCATGTAGGCACTCACATTGTCCCAAAACTATTCTACATATTAGAGGGGAAATTCTGGTATAACCTATTTCTCGAAAGACCCTAGATTCACGTCATTAGTTGTGTCCCTTTAAATTTACACCACTGTGTAAAATTAAAGCATGAGGGACATAACTACACCATCCCTGCCAACCCGTCACCATTCAAGACCTGTAACATGTTGTACCAGCTTAACGATGTGCTTGTATGAGTCAAGGAATTTTCCACTATGCCCACTTCACCTTCACCCACAAGCCCATCCACTAATGATGACACCACCTCTCCCACACCTAACCCTATTATCCCTATTACCACCGCAGGCTCTACACCTGACTCATCTTCTTCCCAATCATCTAGCGAGTCATTTATCCCTGCTACCCACATATCGATTACTGAACCCTTAGAAGGTGTTTTCTAACTCCTCACTCTGGGGGATTACCATTTATACAATATCGACACATTCCTCACTCCTCAAGAGTATGGGAACATGTGCCAACACCCTAGTTATGACTACCATGTAGGAAAGGTTTTTCCTTATGGTCCTCCCCACCGTCACACTAATCTAATGTATGGGGGACTTGATATTTCCACTTATTCACCCGAGCCTCCATCCCAAACATGACCATTTTCATCTGACCTACAATCCCTTACTAACTACTACTTTGTTCAAATTTTCCTCCAACTTTATGCATAGAAAGGCTTTGGCTTTAGTTTTTATGAATAGGGCCACCATATTGTCATTTCCTATACCACCCATAAACACAATGATCATAGTGGCATTGGATTTTCTGCACCACCTCCCAAGAAGGCCCACATTGACCTAATTAAGGAAGAAAAACCTTCTCCACCTCATTCGCCTACGATACCATCTTCACCCATGGATTCTATAGATCCCAAATCTATTTCTCCTAACTTTTTTTTTCGTAATTTTTTTTTCCCTAGGACCTCTAACCTATCAAAACAATAGCAAGACCCCCTCTTCTCTCCCTTTCCTATATCCTAACATGATCGATGAGGATATGCCTTCTACTAATGTTGTTCAATGTCAGGATGATGATTCCATCCTCACCTACCTTCGTGCGGAAGAATATTGTATTCATTGGTCGTTGCCCTCAGAGACGCAAACCATGTTGAATGAATTGACTATCAAAATCAACATTAATACTAAAGATGACCTACACATTCTAATGATAGGCCAATATTTAGATGCTACTGAACATGAATATTTTACCTCTTTCCTTCGGGACCATAGCAATGATTTTTCCTAGTCCTATGACGATATGCCTAGTATTGACCTTAAAATCATGGTCCACAATATCATAACCATTCGTGATACCAAACCCATAAAACAGAAGTTGTGGAAAATTCATCCTCACATTGCTCTTCTGGTCAAATAATAACTTCAACGCCTTCTCTCAGTTTCCTTCATCCTACCCATTGACTACCCCCAATGGATTTCTAACATCATTCTGGTCACAAAGGCAACAAGGGGACTCTACATTTGCATAGACTTATGTGACCTCAACCCAGATTTTCCCAAAGACAACTTTCCTCTACCCAGTATTGACCAACTAGTTGATCTCACCGCTAGCTATGAGATGCTATCACTCATGGATGGTTTCTCAGGTTATAATCAAATATTACTTTCTCCAAAAGATCAACACAAGAATACCTTTTGGTCTTAAAAATGTTGGTGCTACATATCAATGAGCCATGAGTTTCATCTTCCATGACATCATGCATCTCATATTGGAAGATTATGTAAATAATATTCTTGAAAAATCAAAACACTGAATCAAATACTTGACCATCCTTAAGGTCATCTTTGATGACCTCATCAAGTATTGTGTTTTTATTCAACCAAAGAAGTGTATCTTTGTGGTAATTTCAAGAAAACTCCTTGGTTTCATCATTTCTTTGGGTAGCATAGAAGTTGATCCTGATAAAGTAAAGGCTATTCTAGAGATGCCTCCACCTACTAATATCCATCAAATTTGAAGCTTGCAAGGTAATTTGCAATCCATTCGTCATTTTATCTCGCAGATTTCCTACTGCTGTTAACCATTTCATCATCTTCTCAAGAAGGAAATTTCATTCAAATGGGATGATGAATGCCATAAATCCTTTAAAGCCTTAAAACAGTACCTTTTTCAATTGCCAGTGATCATTCCTCTTAAGGATGACCAAGCCTTTTACCTATATATTTCTGCCACTGACCATTATTTAGGTGCCATGCTCACTCATCGTGACGAGAAACACAGAGAGAAATCATTTTATTACATAATTCATACCCTTCTAGACTACGAAACTAGATACAGCCCACACATTGGCTTATGCTTATTACCAATCTTGACCTTGAATTAATTCATCAAAATTCTATCAAGGGCCAAGCTATTGCTGACCAACTAGCAGATGCACCTCTTTCCTGGAATCAACCCTCTAAATTTTATTTCTTAGAAAAATCCATAGCTACCCTCTCCCTAGATGATACCAATTACCAAATGACACTCTACTTTGATGGCTTCAAGTGTCAATGTGGAGGTGGGGATGGTGTTATCCTCATTCCTCTTGATGGTGAACCTATGCCTTTATCTTTCAAACTAGATATTTTTTGTACAAACAATATCTCTGAATATGAAGCACTCATATTGGGTCTCTAGGCTGATTATTCCCTAGATGTTAAGTTAATTGATATCTTTGGTTATTCCTAGCTAGTTGTAAACCAGGTCAATGGTATCTACCATTGTCATAATGAGATACTTCAAAAGTATAAACATCACATAGACATACTTTTGACCACTTTTGACCTTTACAAACTTCAAACCATCCCACATTCTACCAATAAATTTTCAGATACCATGGCCTGCCAAGCTTCTTAGATACCCACTTTTCCTACCGATTCTAAAATCTGTGTCACAATACCAAGGTTGAAATAACACTCTTACTTACCTTATGAGGTCTACTCCGTCAGAACCATTACACCTGACCCACATGACCTTTGGTATAAGTAGTTTGTAGAATTTCTTTCCCTTTCCATTCTACCCACCGATATCACTCGTAATGGACAATGCACCTTTCTTAAAAATGTCTCGCATTATATCATCATGGGTGGTCTCCTTTATAAGCACGGCTTCAATAGTATTCTCTTACAATGCCTTACAAGTTCTAAAATTCCCTACACTATCAAGGAAGTTCATGATGGAATTTATGAAGGTCACTCTAGTGGTTTAGCTGTCACAAAACACATTCTTCACCTTGGCTATTATTGGCCAACCCTAGACCATGACTATTATGACTATGTCAAACATTGTATAAAATGCCAGCAACATGCTAATCTTCATCACACACCTAGTCATGCCTTACAGGTCGCACGAGACCTTTGGCCTTTCTCTGAATTGGGCTTAGATCTTGTTGGCAAGATCAATCCCCATTCTTCACAATGCCATCAATGGATTATAACTGCTACTGAATATTAAACTAAATGGGTAGAAGCCATCCCCCTCATTTCTACAGAATCCAAGAAAATATGTGAATTCATCAATCATCACATCATTTTCCACTTTGGTGTTCCTCACTGTCTCATCACTGATAACAGAAAGTGATTCAAAAATAAAACCCTACGTAAAATGTGTGATGCTTTTGGCATCTAACTTAGTTTCTCATCACCTTATTACCCGTAAACTAATGGCCAAGTAAAATCGACCAATAAAACCTTGAACGAAATTCTTATGAAAGTAGTTGACGATACTGGAAAGGATTTGCATTCACACATTCCTTTTTCCTTATGGGATTATCACATTAGTATTCAAACTTTGACTACTGCCACACCCTTTTCTCTGGTCTGTGGTATTGAGGTTGTCTTTCCTCTTGAAGTCCAGATTCAATCTCTTCATATATCACTACAAGACATTCTCAACAGCGATGAATTTTTCCAGGATCGTTTGGGACAACTTGAGTTATTAGATGAATGTCATCTTAATGCTCTTAACCATCTCCAAATCTACCAAAAACATATCAAATGTGCCTATGAAAAACATGTCCACAAACAAACCTTTCAGGTCAGTGACCTTGTCCTAAAGGAAAATCAACATGTAACCAAAGAAGAGAAAAGTAAACAGAGAAAAATTTCTCCTATATCGTTACCCATGCCTATGGATCAGGTGCTTATTGTTTTTCTTCACTCGAAGGTAAACCTGAACCTAAGCCTCTCAATGCCTGGCATCTTTGACCATTTTATTATTGACATCAAGTCCTATATCAATTTCTTTCAATTGATATCTTGTCCTTTGCACATCGTTTATCTTCCATGTTACCCATTTTTGAGGATCCATGACTAAACAAGAATAATGTGATTACCTGTCACATTTTAGCCCTATTTTCAATATTTGTACCACGACTCTACTCATGGAAATACTCTCATGGATACTTTTCATCTTTTTAAAAAAGATGGAATCCCATGGTCATTCATCACTTGAAACTACCTCTTTCATAGTTAACCTTTGTATACTATGGTTTTGACTTCTAAACAAGAACCTAATCCTCCTCTATAGTATTTTCCATGACTTAAAACATCCAAAAAATGGGATTCCACTCCTTGAGTCAAACTTCTAGCAAAAATATGACTTCCTCAAAAAGGGATATCTCTTCTCTCTATCTAGATGCTATAAATAGACTGCTCCCTTAAAGGAAATATTTACAACGTCATTGCCAAAATATAATAAATGTTTTGAAACTTCCCATATCGATTAACTTCATGAATACCTCAAGGAGAAAATATACTCATCCCACATAGACTTCCCACATTGACCAGTCCATCCAAACAAAAACAAAAGTAAAAGAAAAAATAAAAAGATTAAATTTTTCATCATGGAATTTCCTATTTTGATTTTGGGCCTCTTGCAAAGTAAACATGCAGTTTTATACTAGGTTATGCTCAACCACCCACTTTCACCTCATTACCTTTTTCACCCTAATTTTCTCTTGGCTCAAGGGACTTTCCGAAACTACAACATTTTGTGATCATGTGACTTTATTCACCCTTAGAATAGTCCATTATGCAACACCTTTAGGGTCTTACATTCATAAGCCCCTCTTGGGTATGGTGGATTTGTTAGGTTTCTTATCAATTAAGAAGCTCTTTTACCACCTCTTATCATTTACCTTCCTCATTACTTATTTATTATTCTATACAAGACCAAATCATCGACACCTACACTTTAAACAACTCAACCATACCTATGACCTAGACTCAACCATGCCGATGTCCTAAACTCAACCATGTCTATGACCTAACTCAATCATACCTAACATTCACCAACACATCTCCCTAATTCATCATATTCTTCCCTAGCTTATGTGAGAACTACATCGGTTTAAGGCTCCTTTTCACCGGGGCTATGTAGACAACACTTCAAAGGCATGGGGCCCTTTATGGTTAGCTCAGACACTCTCCACCTTAACTTATTTTCCCCTTCATTTCCTTATTCACATCCTACCTTAGTTCATTTCTATTTTATATCAACAGTTGGAAATTTAACCAAAAAAGCAACAATTGATAAACATTTTTACCACATCATCACATCATTCATTTATCATTTTCACATTTCTACTATAGAAAATGTAACGCCCTGATTTTTGTAAGTTATCTTGGTGATTATTTTTCATAATGTTGTAGCTGTTGAAATGAAGGAAAACATGTTAAGATATATTTTTGATCTTAAGGGAATTTGTTGCTAATCTGGATTCTTGCATACTGTAATTTGTTTACATGGGACAACAGTTTACATGTAAACAAATTACAGTATGCAAGAATCCATGGGACAACAGTTTACATGTAAACAAATTACAGTATGCAAGAATCCATGGGACAACAGTTTACATGTAAACAAAATTACAGTATGCAAGAATCCATGGGACAACAGTTTACATGTAAACAAATTACAGTATGCAAGAATCCATGGGACTCAACAGTTTACATGTAAACAAATTACAGTATGCAAGAATCCATGTTAGGGACAACAGTTTACATGTAAACAAATTACAGTATGCAAGAATCCATGGGACAACAGTTTACATGTACAAACAAATTACAGTATGCAAGAATCCATGGGACAACAGTTTACATGTAAACAAATTACAGTATGCAAGAATCCATGGGACAACAGTTTACATGTAAACAAATTACAGTATGCAAGAATCCATGGGACACACAGACCCATGGGGGGGATGGAAAGGATAAGGATGGAAGGAAATTTAATGGCATTGAATGAAGCTCCTTACATGGATAGTGCCAGTTTGGTGGGAATAGGGAAAAGATGGAGGTATCTAGTTAGTTATGTAACTAAACTTTGTTTGCATGAAAAATTTGAAATTGGAAGTTCGCCAACCTGAGTTGGCGGTGGCATGAGAAAATAGGAAAAAGGAAGAGCCTTTAAAGCATTTAATTTCTTGGTCTTTGCGACCAGCCCGCCTTGGAAAGAGTATGGAGGAATTTTTGTTGGTCATTTGTGTTTGTTCAATTTTTTGGAAGTTGCTATGCATTTGGTTTTTCTTGGTTCAGTTGAACCAGTTGTGTTTGGTTGTTACCACTATTCTTTGGAAATTGAAGGCTATTTTTTGGAGCCTGTAGCAGAAGGTGATTTTTGGGAAACTTGTCACTGTCGCCATGGAAGGAAATACCTTCTGTAGACACGGTTTTCTTCGAGCATTCAAGGAATAATACCAGGCATGTTAAGCCCTTATCTTTAAAAATCTTGCTTTGCTTAAACGTCTCATTAAAACAACCCTACTCTTCTGATGAAGGGGTTTTTGGGTTTATTTGATTGCTGTCATGACTGAGATGATTTGGGTTTAGTCGATTTTGCTGTCATGTTGGAAATGATTTGGGTAGAATCATTTTCTTGCTATTGTGATTTGAACTGTCTTTGCATATTTACTTGAGTTGGAAATACAACCTTGATGTGTTGGTTAGCTCGACAGTATTGGGAAATTCGTTCTTTTTACTATGTTATTGTGTCTGCTGTGTGAGTTGTTTGACGTTGTTTCTATACTGAAATTTTGAGGAAATAAGTTCCTCTTCCTTCTGTTGTTTTAGATTCTGAAGGAAATGATAAATGGGTTTTATTGAGCATTATAAGCTCGGTTTGAAGGAAGTGATAGTAATATTTTTATTTCCGTGATTTTATTTTGTAAAATTTAACGAATACGACTTGGGTATTCGTGAAAGTTAAGGAAAGTAACTGTTTTCCTTCTGAACTTATAGATGAACTATATTTTCTCTTGCCTTGGTGGAAAGTTGATTTTGTTGTGTCTTATTGATGCGGTTCTATCTTCCAGTTCGAACTGTTGTTATGAACAAGAAATTGGTTTTGTATTTTTTACAAATAAATGGAGAAATGCATGGGAATTAGCTTGCTGTTGAGTCTGTCTTGACTGTACCAAGCTTACATATTTAATACCCTATGCGGGTTTGCCTTGATATAGGTATTGATAAATGATTATTGTATTCTGAGTTCTGCATATCATTATGAAATAGAAAAATGGATTTCGGGTAGAAATGTTTGTTGACAAGGAACTCGAATTTGGGTATTCATTGCATATGGTATATTGAATGGAAACTGTACAGGCTATGTGAGTTTGTTTTTCATTGTTGAAAAATTGTTCTATTGTCAATATGGGTTGAGATGTCATGATAAAATAAACACGATTTGGGTGTTTTTATTTCATTTTGAAGAAGATGATTGTTTCCTTACTGAAAATAGATTGAAATGAGTTCCTTCTTTTTCTGCTATTTTAGATTATGGAAGGAAACAGTAATTGGGTTTATTGAGCATTATAAGTTTAGCTTGATAGAAGTGATAGCGGTATTTAGATATTTTTCTGAGTGCTATTTTCTTCTGTACAAATGGAAGGTTGAAATGTTTCGTGGGATCTCTAATGTTGCACTGTCATTCAAAAAAAAAGAATGAATTCGACTGAGTGGTTCTTGTTATACTTGTAGAAAATGGATGTTTTCTTATTAAAATAGTTACAGGGATGAATTTCTTTTCTCTTCTTGTTGTTTGAATTATGGAAATAGCACTAGAGCTTCACTGTACATCCGGATTAGGCTTGCTGCAGGTAACAACAATGTGTAAATTGTTAATTATGAACTGTATGCGTTCATGGATATAGAAAGTCATGTGGATAATTGATTAAGTGAGTGTATAACTATTTGTTCGGTTAGAATATAGTAAAAGAAGTATGAAATATTTTAGTACAGTTGGTACATAGTATGCATTCTTTATAATGTTTGTTCTATGATGGGTACAATGTTTTACCAACTTGTTTTTGGTATTCGTATGTGCCTGCTTGAAAGGGAGTATTGATATGGATAATAAATTCTTCCTTTTCTTTATTTAAAGCTGAATATGAATGGAATTATTCTTTGCTGCTGGAAAGTGAATTCTAAATGGATTTTGTAAGTTTCACTCTAAACTATTATCTTGATTTGATGTCTCATTTGGATTCAATTTTCAGTACAGTCATGAGGAAAGGAATAGGAATGTGGATGGATAACTTGGAATAATGATCATTTCTTCTCTCATACAGTTGGAAATCTGTAATCGTTTAAGAACGAATTTTGTATTGCTCGGGTTTCAGCATCTATATTTATTGCTGTTTGATTTTCTCATCTATACTTGATTGCTTGAAATCAAAGGAGATGCATGAACTGAAAGGAAAGTAATTGGTTTACATTTCAGTTAGATTTTATCCTTTGCATTTATTACTAATGTAAGGAAAGAGAAGGGATAGCAGTTATGATTATAAAAGCAGTATGCTTTTACTTGTATTCCTAGTTCTTACAAATGTTGTAATCTGGAACTGTCGAAGGAAATTGCATCTTGTAATGGTTATGTGGGAAATAGGACATAAATCCTTTGACTGATTGGGATGGTATTTAGATGGTTCAGTTGTCATGCTGTTCATTATTTTTGATGTTTAATTCTTGATTGATGTTCTTATTAACATTTCATAAAAGTAGGGTTCTCTTATTGAGACAATTAATTTGAAGCACCTCATTTTAATGACAAGTGCTTAATATGCTCAGTTCAATGAACTGACCCGTGCAAGTAATTTTGCAGATGGAATTTGAGTAAAACGAAGACATGGCTATTTTCTGATACTTCTTTTGATTATCTGAAGATAAATTGTATTTGTTAGTTATTATTCCTCTACGAGGAATTGTGAAAAGAAGAAAGTACATTCTTCTATCTTTGTGTTGTAACATTGTTTAATATAAACAAAGTCCAGTCATTTGGACTGGAAAATGTATGGATTATGAAATGGATTGCTGAATACAAATACAAGTGTGATATTTTAATGACTATATGAGTGTGATATTGTTGATTAAATTGGAAATATAATGTTATTTCTTGATTTGGAATTATTCAATTGTCCTTGGATGGATTTAAAGGGAATTGATTTCTATTCTTACCTAAATGTAACTTTTAAGCTGAAATGTGCAATTAGTTCATACTTGGGTTAAGATGAATTTTTAATTGACATTAAAAGGATTAGGAGGAACATGATCTCATAACTGATAGGTATTCAGGATTAGCTTGGAAGCTAAGGAATATCAAATAACTTAGGAGCAACCGAACTTCGCATTCGGACTCCATTAATAGCCTCGTATGTTAAATTCAGAAAGTAAGGATATGGGAAAAATATATCTAGGACTAATAGACCTCAACTATGAAAGGTTAAGGAGAATAAATGAATATATTTATTGAGAATTAGACCTCGTTTAAATGACGTCTAATAAGCTGGAATTCTAAATTTGGTTATAGTTGTGAAAAACTTGGTTAAGTTTAATAGGTTAAACTTATTACGTCTGTCGGTAATAGGCTGCTTAATCCAATGATTAAGAAAAGAACCAAGTAGAGAAAATGCAACCCTTCGGTACGAAGGAGATGATGCATAGCAAGCTAGAAGATAGATTTAGTCTCTGTTAGCTCTATACAACTGTAACAGGAATGAGGATAAAGGATCAACATGATTGCTGAAAGTTGATCTTAAATATTAAGATCATATCCAAATCACTTGAGTTGGATGTGTACTCTCGATGGGAGGATTCCGTAGGACATTGACATACGCCAGCTATAGCAAGGTGTCTTCATAAAGACAGGGTCTTCATGACGACACAATGTTATAGTTGACATATTACAATGCCCTCCCGAATTAAATCATCAAGATTACATAAGCTGAATATTAAGATCTTGGTTGGGGATAGGAGTATGATCACGTATGCGGAGTGACTCCAGAGGACTAAAGATAACTAGACACACAGAGTCATTTAGGAATGACATCATATGTCTGCGTATCTTTAGTTACCATGAGTGCCTTCCTATACTCGTTCATATTGCTAGTTGGAGTTAGAATTTGACCTTATTTTCGAAGGACTGGTAGGAACCAGGAAAGACCATTCTAGATAACAGGTGAAGTGAGGTGAAGGACATATTCCATTGGTGTGTATCACACCCAGGAATATGATCATGCAAAGCATGTGAAAATATTTGGCCAAAGTATTGCAAGTGCTGGTTACGTTTTCCTAATCACCTAATTTAAGTTGCAGGATGTCAGATGAATATCAGTAACAGATATTCATATAGGCTTCTTAAATGGATCACTTCAATAACCGGAAACGGTAAAGAGAACCTTGTATATATATTATACTATGCATGAATGAACATGAAGGATCGGTAGTTGTCGAGTCATGAAATGAGAGATCATTGAAACTCCGAGCCATGAAAATGGGAGATCGGTAGTTCTTCGAGTCATTTACATCAGCATATAGAATCTGTTATAATATTGAATGGCATTGAATGTGTGTTCCATATTGTTAATATCTGAACAGGGAACATTATTTTTAAAAGGAAATTATGTGTTCCAAACTGCATTGTTTGGGTAGAGAACAATTATTAAAACTTAAACGTGTGTTTGAATTATATAATTCATAATAGAGAACATTTTATAAAAAAAAAATTCCTTGTTCTAGTATCTTAAAATGGGGATGTTACATATTTGTATCAGAGCTGAAGGTTGCAGCTCTTGGACCTAATGAGTCCACAATATTAATAAGGTTTACATTTTCTTATTGAATAGAAAATGGTCAGAATAAGAGGGAATGCTGCGAATAACCTGTTACAGGGTGGAGAAGCAGCTACTGCTCAAAAGCCGGATGAAATCCTTGCTACCCTACTAGATACGAGAGATCCTTTGACTATTGTGGAACAACAGTCAATGGGAAATAAAGAGGAGGAAGATGAAGATGATATAAATGATCAGCTGCCTCCTGTGGACAACTTCAACGGAGGGAATCCGGGTGTTGATAATAATAATGTAATTGCTCCTAATCATCCTGAAAATAAAAGGGCAAGATTAGTAGCTAAACTTACAAATGATATAAAGAGAATAAGTCCTCCAAAGTTTGATGGAACAACCCTTAGGGATGGAGCTGAGAACTGGCTCAGTGAAATGGAGAAATACTTTACAATAAGAAAATTCTCCAAAGAGACCAAAGCGATATGGGGAGCATATCAACTTTCTCATGAAGCATCATCATGGTGGGACAACCGTAAGGTTGAGTTGAATATTGTCGAATCAGACATAACTTGGGATCAATTTAAGGGTTATTTTAGGCAATGATGGCCTCAACTCTATTTTGATAGGAAAATGACTGAATTTTAGAGCTGGTTACAAGGAAGGCTGTCGGTGATAGAATACTGGGAAGGGTTTACTAAACTCCTTAAGTATGTGCCGCAGTACCAAGCTGACGAGAAGTTTAGAATACAAAAGTTCATAATGGGATTAAATCTCATCATTGGTGGTGAAGTGGATGTCCATGGCCCAACCACCATGGAAGGAGTTGTCGAAAAGACAATTAGACAGGAACATAAATTGAGAGAAATTTCTGCTCATAGGGAAGAAATAAGGAAGAAGATTCTCAATTCTTCTTCATCTCTCACACCTAAAACGGGACCTTGGAAAAGGTTTGGTGTGAAAAAAAAAATTGTTGTAGATAACAACAAGAAATATGTAATGAACAAACTTGTAAATAGTGTGCGGAACAACTTTGCAAAAGTTAGTGGCAATGGACAAAAGTCCTATGGAAGTCAAAATGATAACTTCAAAGCTGGTAACAAATTTGAGCCTAGGAAAGGGCCAGTTGGAGGATGCTTCAACTGTGGAAAGGACCACTACGTGAATCACTATCCTCTGAAGAAGGATGATCGCAATCAGTAGCATAGGATACACGCTGCAGTGGCTAACAAACAAGCTGAAAAGCAAGTTACGCCTATAGAAGTTCCGGGTAAGTTATTCAGTACACCTGTAGTCATAATTTTTAATACTAGAGCTCCTGAATGCTTTATTTATGCTAAACTCGCATTGAAATTAAAAAGAAAGGTGGAACGAATGGATAAAACATGGACAGTGCATTATGGGAATAATGTTGTCCATACAGTCGAAATGTGCCTTTTTGGGGCAATTTTTGACTTGCCTAGTTTCTCCACCGAAGTTGACCTGTATGTCACTCCTTTAGGATCATATGATATCATTATTAGAGTTAACTGGTTGGTAGAACATAAGGCAAAGGTCGACTGTTATGAAAAACAAATTTGTTGTTTTGATTACCTACAGAAAGCAGTAGTCATTCAAGGTGTAAAACGTGAAGTTGCAGTTAGGAAACTGACAGCTATGTAACTAAAAAGGGCTAAAAACATAGGATGCACCTTGTATGTAGTAAAAATGATAGAAAATGCTAAGGAAGATAATGATTTCACGGAAAGATATCCATTGTTAAGGGGATTTAGTGATGTGTTTCCGGAGGAATTTCCAGGTCTTCCAACCAAACGAGAGTTTGACTTTCCAATAGAAATAAAACCAGGAACTGAACCCATATCTAAGGCACCTTATAGAATGACCACCATCGAGTTGGTAGAGCTAAAGGCTCAGTTATAAGAACTTTTGACTAAGGGGCTGATAAGACCGAGCGTCTCACCTTGGGGAGCACTGGTAATTTTTGTAAAGAAAAAGGATGGCACATTGAGGCTATGCATTGATTACAGAATGTTGAACAAGGAAACTATTAAAAATTGATACCCACTTCCTAGGATTGATGATCTGTTTGATCAGATGCGAGGAGCATCAGTCTATTCAAAAATAGATCTTCGATCTGGGTATCATCAGCTGAGAATAAAGGAAGAAGATATTCATAAAACAACTTTTAGAACAAGGTTCGGGCATTATGAGTTCACGGTGTTACCTTTTGGGTTGACCAATGCACCTGCCGCCTTCATGAATCTAATGAACAATATTTTTCAAGAATACTTAGACAATTTTGTGCTTGTATTATTAGATGAAATTCTTATATACTCTAAAAATGTCGAAGAGCACCAAGAACATCTAAGGATAGTGCTGGAAATTTTAAGAAAGAAGAAGTTGTATGGTAAACTATCTAAATGTTCCTTTTATGATGCAGAGGTGCATTATTTGGGACACGTTATAAGAAATAATGGAATATATGTTGACCCTTCAAAGATCATAGCTATAACCGAGTGGCCTGTGCCTAAGAATGTACATGAAGTAAGGAGTTTCATGGGCTTGGCAGGATATTATCGAAAGTTCGTTAAGGACTTTTCAAAAATTGTTGCCCCAATCACTTCGCTACAAAAGAAGGATAAGAAATTTGTTTGGATGGACAAATGTGAATCTGCCTTTAAAAATTTAAAGGAACAGTTAACTACAGCACCTATTTTAACTGTACCTGATCCAAATGGAAATTTTATGGTTGTAACGGATGCTTCAAGAGAGGGCCTTGGAGGTATTCTGTTACAGAATAACCATGTTATATCTTATGAAAGCAGAAAGCTTAGGTTACATGAACAAAATTATGCTCCACACGACCTAGAACTCGCTGCCATTGTTCATGCACTTCAAATGTGGAGGCATTACCTTTTAGGCAAGCCCTTTGAGTTAAAAATAGACCATCTGGGGCTGAAGTATATTTTTACTCAGCCAAATTTGAATCCAAGGTAGCGAAGATGGTTAGAATTTCTGTCTCAGTATGATTTTGATATAAGCTACATCAAAGGAAAGGAAAATAGAGTGGCAGATGATCTGAGTCGAAGGAAGCATATCTCTACTCTTATAACGGTAAGAACGCAGTTTAAGGATGAGGTGAAAGATGCCTTGGAATCAGATCCTTATTTCCAACAAGTCAAAACAGCACTTGCTGCAGATCCAAAGGATGTCAAGTATAAAGGATTCCGTTTTGACAATGAAGGAATTCTGAGGTTTGAAAACAGGGTATATATACCTTTGGCAAATGACTTAAGAGGGAAATTGTTAACTGAATTTCATAATTCACCTTTTTCTGGACACCCTGGCATTACGAAAATGCTTGCTGATCTTGAGCAACAATACTTCTCAAAGGGAATGAAAAAGGATGTGGTGGAATTTGTAACACACTACTTAGAATGTCAGCGTGTTAAGGTGGAACATATGCATCCCACAAGATTATTATATCTCCACAGCATTCTGCAGTACAAATGGCAAGTGATAACGATGGATTTCATTCAAGGATTGCCTATGTCAAGAAATAAGCATGATATTATCTTGGTTGTAGTTGAAAAATTGACCAAAGTGGCACACTTCATTGTTGGTAATTTGAAAGACGATGCACCAGTGTTAGCAAGAATATTTGTACATGAAATCTTCAGATTGCATAGAATACCGGAATTAATCATATCAGACAGAGATCCGAGGATGACATCAAGGTTTTGGCAAACACTTAATGTGGCCTTGGGAACTAAATTAAACTTCAGTTCTGTATATCATCCAGAGATGAATGGACAGACTAAGAGATTCAATCAAGTTTTAGAGGACATGTTAAGGATGTATTGCATGGACCAGCAGTATAAATGGGAGGAATACCTTCCGCTGGTTGAATTTAGCTACAATAATACATACCATGCCTCTTTAAACATGGTGCCCTTTGAAGCATTGTATGGAAGAAAATGCAGAACCCCTGTCAGCTGGGACAACGTTGAGGACAGAGAGGTAATTGGGCCAGAAATCCTTACAGAAATGGAACAGCAAATCAAAATGATTAGGGAACATCTAAAGGAGGCTGCCAATAGGCAAAAGAGTTATGCAAACTTAAAGCGGGTTGATAGGAATTATAAACTGGGAGAGAAGGTCTTTCTTCTGGTGAAGCTGAAAAAGAGCTCAATAACTTTTGGCAAGGCTTCCAAGTTTTCGCCACGATACATGGGACCTTTTGAAATTGTTGAAATAATCAACCCTGTAGCTTATCATCTAGCATTACCTCTTGCTTTGTCTCAAATGCATGATGTTTTTCATATTTCTTTGCTTAAGAAATACGTGACAGATTTATCACATGTGCTGAATTGGAATTCCTTACAGGTCCAAGACCCAGGAATAATCGTGGTTAAGCCCATTCGAGTGCTGGGAACTCACCAGTTGTACTTAAGAAATCGCGAAGTGAATCAATGTAAGGTCCAGTGGGACTAGTTCAGCGAAGAAAGTGCAACTTGGGAAAAACTTGAAGAAATGATATCTACTTTTCCACATTTGTTTGATCGAATTTGAAATTCAAAAAACTGATAATTCTACCAAATTTAGACAATTATTAGTCTATTGTACAGTTGTCTTAAAACACTATTTTTAAGAGTGAATCTGTTTTTGGTATGAACTTATGAATGGAAGGACAATAACTGAAATTTGTCCTAGGAACTCCTTGATTTGGTTAATTTGATCATCGGGATGATGATTCTTTAAGAAGGGAGGAATGCAACGCCCTAATTTTTGTAAGTTATCTTGGTGATTTATTTTCATAATGTTGTAAGTGCTGAAATGAAGGCAAACATGTTGAGATATATTTTTGATCTTAAGGGAATGTGTTGCTAATCTGGATTCTTGCATACTGTAATTTGTTTACATGGGACAATAGTTATTATTTCTTGTATGTTTGCTGATGTGACGAAAAATTTGTCGTATCATTGCTGAACTCTATATGTTGTGGCCTTCTTGTAATCGCTTTGTCGATTTACTCTTAAACCGGACTGAAGGTTGATATAAATGTGTAGCACCTGATTTCAGGTATGAATAGCTGGCACGTAGATGCCAATGGAAAAGGTTTGATTCCCAAACCATGCACTATTGAAACATGAGACCTCATAAGGCGGTAAATGCCTGGATGCGGGTGACTCAGGCATGTGTAACGTGGGACAAAATGTCTTGCACAATGTTGAAATTATATGTCATTCGAAAAGACTTGACTGGAAATTGATTTGTTAAGTGTTAGGGTGAATTAGATCCTAATCTAACCCTAAGTTCTACCTTACATCCTACACTACTATCCTTAGTGGATTTTTAAATTCTAAATGGTGAAAATGGATCTAAATCTTATTAACCTAAAAACTAGGCGATGACCTAAGTTTGGAGACTATTATAAATCCTAACTAATCCTAACCTATGGAAGGGGATGCATAGACCCATGGGGGGGATGGAAAGGATAAGGATGGAAGGAAATTTAATGGCATTGAATGAAGGTCCTTACGTGGACAGTGCCAGTTTGGCGGGAACAGGGAAAAGCTAGAGGTATCTAGTTAGTTATGTAACTAAACTCTGTTTGCATGCAAAATTTGAAAATGGAAGTTCACCAACCCGAGTCGGCGGTGGCCGTGAGAAAATAGGAAAAAGGTAGAGCCTTTAATGCATTTAATTTCTTGGTCTTTGAGACCAGCCCGCCTTGGAAAGAGTATGCAGGAATTTTTGTTGGTCATGTGTTTGTTCGGATTTTTGGAAGTTGCTCTGCATTTGGTTTCTCTTGGTTCAGTCGAACCAGTTGTGTTTGGTTGTTACCACTGTTATTTGGAAATTGAAGGCTATTTTTTCGAGCTTGTAGCAGAAGGTGATTGTTGGGAAACTTTTCACTGTTGCCATGGAAGGAAATACCTTATGTAGACGCAGTTTTCTTCGAGAATTCGAGGAAGAATACCAGGCATGTTAAGCCCTTCTCTTTAAAACTCTTGCTTTTCTTAAACGTCTCATTAAAACAACCCTGCTCTTCTGATGAAGGGGTTTTTGGGTTTATTTGATTGCTATCATGACTGAGATGATTTGGGTTTAGTCAATTTTGCTGTCATGTTGCAAATGATTTGGGTAGAATCATTTTATTGCTGTTGTGATTTGAACTATCTTTGCATATTTCCTTGAGTTGGAAATACAACCTTGCTGTGTTGGTTAGCTCGACAGTATTGGGAAATTCATTCTTTTTACTATGTTATTGTGCTTGTTGTGTGAGTTGTTTGACGTTGTTTCTATACTGAAATTTTGAGGAAATAAGTTCCTCTTCCTTCTACTGTTTTAGATTCTGAAGGAAATGATAAATGGGTTTTATTGAGCATTATGAGCTCGGTTCGAAGGAAGTGATAGTAATATTCTTATTTCTGTGCTTTTCTTTTGTAAAATTTAACGAATACAACTTAGGTATTTGTGAAAGTTAAGGAAAGTAACTGTTTTCTTGCCTTGGTGGAAAGTTGATTTTTTTGTGTTTTATTGATGCAGTTTGATCTTCCAGTTCAGACTGCAGTTGTGAATAAGAACTTGGTTTTGTATTTTGTGCACATAAATGGAGAAATGCATGGGAATTAGCTTACTGTTGAGTCTGTCTTGACTGTACCAAGCTTACGTATTTAATACCCTATGCAGGTTTGCCTTGATATAGGTATTGATAAATGATTATTGTATTCTGAGTTCTACATATCATTATGAAATAGAAAAATGGATTTCGGGTAGAAATGTTTGTTGAAAAGGAACTCGAATTTGGGTATTCATTGCATATGGTATATTGAATGGAAACTATATAGGCTATGTGAGTTTGTTTTTCATTGTTGAAAAATTGTTCTATTGTCAATATGGGTTGAGCTGTCATGATAAAATAAACACGATTTGGGTGTTTTTATTACATTTTGAAGAAGATGATTGTTTCCTTACTAAAAATAGATTGAAATGAGTTCCTTCTTTTTCTGCTGTTTTAGATTATGGAAGGAAATGGTAATTGGGTTTATTGAGCATTATAAGTTCAGCTTGATAGAAGTGACAGTGATATTTAGATATTTTTCTGAGTGTTGTTTTCTTCTGTACAAATAGAAGGTTGAAATGTTTCGTGGGATCTCTAATGTTGCACTGTCATTCAAAGAAAAAGAATGAATTTGACTGAGTGATTCTTATTATACTTGTAGAAAATGGATGTTTTCTTATTAAAATAGTTACAGGGATGAATTTATTTTCTCTTCTTGTTGTTTGAATACTGGAAATAGCACTAGAGCTTCACTGTACATCTGGATTGGGCTTGCTGTAGGTAACAACAATGTGTAAATTGTTAATTATGAACTGTATGCATTCATGGATATAGAAACTTGTATGTAGATGAAACAAATACATAATGAGAAATCCGATAAAAGAGATTTGAGCATGATGGGTGATTTGAATAAATCATGGGTTTATTTAGACATTGATAAATACTAAGTAGACATTAAGGATATTAGTGATTTATGTTTTTGTGAATGCATGAACTAATATTATCTTGTCAAAGACTATAGACATGATACTAAGAAATCCTACTTAAAACCTAGAATGAAGGTAAATGTGTGTTCTTTTACGCCCTTAGTCACTGGTCATATATCAAGATATGCATAACCAATAAGTGGATAACATTATCTCCTAACATGTCATATAATATTTATTTATGTTTTCATATGCTTAGTAGGTTGGCCTTGGTGCTTTACATAGTATAGTTAGGTATATATAGGATTTATTAAGTGGTAGCTAATCATCACATTGAGCACTCAAGTCTTATTATACGATTTGGAGGTTTCCTCCTCAAAGTGGCTAAGTAATTATACTGTCATATTGTGACCATTTTTCTATATTTTGGTGTTCTTTGGTGTTATATTGATGCTAATATTCAGATCTATCTAATCAATTTCATTACAAGTGGTATTAGAGATTTGATCTAGACAAAATTGGGTTGAAACCCTAATTTTGAAGATTAAACTATAACTACAAATAGGTGATGAAATTTTCTACAATTGTTAACTGAAGTGGTGGAATCAATCAAGTACAGGAATATAAGCATTTGAATATTGTTTGACTGGTTATTTAGTTAAGTGGAAGAATCAAGACAATTAAGTTACAACATGGGAGGAGGAATATTTTGTGTACCAACATCCAAAGATCATCAACATCGAAGACTATACTTGTTTGAAGAAGCTCTTGAAATGGTCAACATTGGGGAAAATGTTGCTTTGAAAGGGAGGTGCATGATACACCCTTAGTCCTTGGTCTATCATATATTATATATATATATATATATATATATATATATATATAGTGGATAAGTAACTAACATTATCTCGTAACATGTCATATCATATTTCCTATGCTTTCATATGCTTACTAGGCTGGCCTTGGTGCTTTACATTATATATATGGGTATATATAAGATTTAGTAAGTGGTATATAATCATCATATTGAAAAATTGGGTCTTACTATATGGTTTGGATGTTTCCTACTTGAAGTGGCAAAGTCCTTCTACTTGCATATTGTGATCATTTTGCTATATTTTAGTGTTCTTTGGTGTTATATTGATGTTGGTATTCAGATCTAAGTAATTCCTTTCCATGGGTGATGTGTAATTTATAGAGTTATGTGAGGAAAAAAGTTGATAATCACCACTAATATTCTAACTAAAACATATTTCTATCAGTCATTTCAATGGTTATTGGTTGGAAGCACAAGTGTTCTAACCAAACTATACACTGTTACAATAAATGCAACAAACCTGATCATATTTAATTAGATACACACCTAGTATGGTATTTTTGGTGAGCAGCAAACCATTATGGTATTTTAAAAACAATTTCTCTTATTTTACCAACACAAACAAGAACACACCAACCATATAGAAAAATGAGCTATCCACATCCACCTTCTCCCCTAATATCATGGAAACCAATGTAAATGATGGAATGTTTTCTGCTATTCAAATTTTTATTAGAAGATATGTTTTTCATATGTTTTAGTTATAAGTTACTTTGTGTGTGTGTGTGTGTGTGTGTGTGTGTGTGTGTGTGTGTGTGTGTGTGTGTGTGTGTGTGTGTGTGTGTGTGTGTGTGTGTGTGTGTGTGTGTGTGTGTGTGTTTGTGTGTAAAATTTGGAAGTAGAGAAATACAGTCACTTGGTCTACTATAGACACTAAATCACACATTTTTGGTACAGTTCTAGGTCATAATTACATACTTGCATTCATATGATTCATAAGGCAGAAAAGTAATAATTAACCATTGTCTTGACCTTTTTGTTTCCCTTCTTGGCCTTACACACCCCACTTCCTAGTATGAACTTTGTTACCTTACTTTTTCTGGATTTGGACACCAAGGCCCAACTAGGATGCCAGCACCCAGGAACTCCCAACCTCTGTCTCTTACTCGATTATTTTGGGTTCTTTCTAGCTGTTGGGAATCTTATTTTCTTGGTGGTCGACATTTTAGTGGTTAATTATGAAATTAAAAGAAGGGAATCATATAAATATAATACTATGTGATCATAATAAAGGTCCAATATCTAAGCATCTACTATCCTCACCTAAGGTTACATCCAAAGGAATCTAAAGAGGATCAAAGCATTCATCTAGCTTCATACAAGAGACAAGGGATTGGTTATTCTACATACACGTATAGGAAGAGAAGTTAATTTTTCCATGTACATATATATTCACATATTCTACATCTAGCTATCACTTCCTATCAAGTGCATTATGTATAAGAGTGACCTAGGGCATGATTCTACACACACACACATAGAGAACTACATGGAGTCTGAAATATAGTGCAATTTTCACTCACTCGGGTGACTGCTAGGGTCAGCTCCACTCACCATTTACATAATTTTATTTTTTAATATTTAATGTGTTTTGTGGTTTTACAGGTCATCTCTTTCATTGTAGGTTACAAGTAACATTTGTAGGCATTGTGTGACATATAAGTGACAAGCGACGAAGGAAAACCAACATGTAATGACCATGTAAAAACTAATTTCTGAGCTTCTGCAAAAACTTTGGCACCTAGATAGGGTCTCTGGCACTTAGGCACCCCAATACTGCACCATGTACCCTAGTCCAACCTTCTTCTACACTTTTGTAATTTTCTGGGTTTGGCTGCGACACTTTGAGTTCTAGTTCCAATAGTTTTCTAGCTTCACACACCTCTAGATTATTCATGAATAAAATAAGTCCCTTTTCCTCCTTATACTTAGGGTTTGAAATTATCTTACTTATTTCTTGTTTCAATTTCTGTATTTTATTGATATATTACTGCATTGTGACTCTGAAATAGCCTATCTAAGGTTTAAAACATTAAAATTAATTTTTGTTAATCATCTGTAATGATTATAGGATATGCAACATATGAGTTTTTTAAATACATGTTTACTTGTTGACTATCAAGTGCATAATAATATGGGGTTATAATTAAACGTTTCCCTCAACACAACTGTGTCAGCCTTATAATGGTAAAAAAGGGCCCAATTTTATTTTTATCTCATGTGTATTTTATCATGGAATATCATAATTGTATCCAATTAAGAGTTATGGAAGTATTCATGAAGAATTTATATTGTTTCACCAAATACAACTAATACTTGTCTAATATTATTAGTTTACCTTTTTCTATCATACTTGTGGTTTGTCTTAAAAAAAGAGCTTTGAAATAGGGCATGGGCATTTCTTAAAGCATTATAGAGAAGGGAAACTTGTCATATGTTTAGTTGTAAGTTCCTTGGTAGATATGTATGAAAAATGTACAAGTATGTGAATTATTAAAAAATATTCCTAACAGGTATGTGATTGCATGGACTACAACGATTGGAAAATATGAAAAAAGGGTTTGTTGAAAATATCATCTAGATTATAGCCTCTCCTCCCAAGTCGCATCTTGCAGCAACAAGGTGGTTTTTTCAAAGGAAGGATAATACAAGATGGCATCATTCTTGTCCACGAATCTATTCATTTGATAGATAAAGCAAAAAAATATGGTATGATAGTCAAACTTGACATGAACAAAGAATTTGACATAGTTTCATGGAAATTCCTTGATAAAGTTCTTGAAAAGTTTGGTTTCTCTATCCATTTTAGAAAAATTATCTCCAATTGCATTTCCTCACCTATGTTTTTAGTCCTTACCAATGGATCTCCTATAGGATTATTCAAAATCAATAGAGGCATAAAACAAGGGGACCTAATTTCCCCTCTTTGATTCATTTTAATGGTGGAGAGTTTAATCATAAGGGTGGATAATGCAATAAATTTGGGAGATTTGAAAGGTTTTAAATTGTCCTTTCTAGATATTAAAGTATCAAATAAACAGTTTGATGATGACACATTTTTCATCCTCATGGCTTTTCTGATTGAAGCTAAGACGCTGAAATCCATTCTCAAAGATTTTGAAGGTGTTTTAGGACAACTTATCAATTTTGAAAAGATTTCGATCTTCTTCCTTCACACTCTGATCCCTAGACAGAACACTATCTCTAATATTTTGGGTTATTACATCCATCCCCTTCCCTATTATTATCTTGGCATGCCTTTATTATCTGGTAAAATTCCAACTAAATTTTTGAACTCTCTTATCGAAAGATTCCAAAAGAAATTACCTGTTTGGAAAGGAGTTATTCTTTCCCAAGTATGTAAGTGTCTCCTTATCAATAATAATTTTCAAAATCTCACTATTTAATTGATGTCTCTCTTTCAAATCCCTAGGGAGGTTAGTGATAGAATCGAAAAAAAATTGAAAGATATTCCTTTGGACTGGTGTTGAAGAAAATGATAGAATTCATCTTATGGCTTGGGAAAAAGTGTGTCAACCTAAGATTTTTGGGCGGTTGGGGATTAAGAATATTATTAAGATGAACAAATCCATGGTGGAAAAAATGGGTTGGAGATTAATGAAGGAAGACCTCCATTGGACACTTCTTTTTAGGGCCAAATTTATGGAGAATTATAAGAAACATAATTGGCTCCACAGAGATGATATGTCTTTAGGTTCCCTGTTTTAGAATGATTTAATTAATTACATGCAAATTTTGATGAAGGGAAGCAGATGGAAACTTGGTGTTGGTGAAAAAAATTCATTTTAGGAGGAAATGTGGATCTCCTCCTCTCCTCTCAAAGACAAAGGTGATTAGTCTCAATAAGTTCCCCCTACTTTAGGATGATTGGGATGAATGGTATAGACTATATCAAGAAAAAATCCGAAGGTAAATTTTGGATTCAAATTCCTTGTATTGATCAAAATATCTCTGGTAATATCAAGAATTTACATGAGATCCTTTGGTCTCAACATCTTAGCGGTGTCCCGGCTACACTTTGGGGCAATGAGAAAGAGAGCAAAAGAACCAGAGAGGAGCTCGATAAGACGGATGCTGCTCATATGACCACGTTGGGCATGTATCATGCTTGGAAAAGAGTAAATATGAGTATTGATCAAGCGGCCAAGAAGTAGTCCCGACTACTTTTGCTGGTCCTTATTGTTTTTATTACTGCTTCTTGGCTGTAGGCTTGCTGTTTTTTTGCCGTTGTTTTGCTGTTAAGTCTCGTTTGTGTAGCTGTTTCTGGGCTTCGATGTTCTTTGCTGTAACTTTTTTGCTTTGCTACAGCTTCTCTGCTCCTCTCTCTTATTCCGACTTTTAGGCCTTCTTTTGTACACAAGGGTATAGTCCCTTTCAAAAAACTATTTACCAATATTAAAAAAAACATCTTGATGTCAAGGATAACCCAAATGAACTCATTTGGGAGGATTCCTTGGATGGATCTTACTCAGTTAAAAGTGGATATCTTCTTCTCTCTAAAAATAAACCTTCTTGCATTGATTGGAAAAAGATCTGGCTCAAAGAATTGACTCCCAAGATTAAATTTTTCCTATGGCTTAGTGTTGAAAATAAGATTTTAACTATGGATAATTGGATTAAGAGGGGACATTACATCCCTAATAGGTGCAATCTCTGCAAAAAATTAAAGGAATTAGTCAACCCCATATTTCTTTATTGTTTCTATGGTATGGAGGTATGAAATGCTTTCTTTAGATTTATGGGGATGAATTGGGTATTTTCAGATAACATTATTTCAACATGGAAACAATGACATCATCCATTTAAACATCTGATCATCAAAAGAATTTGGATGCTACCCTTTCCCCATATTATTTGGTACATTTAGTAGGATCATAATGCCATCATTTTCAATGAAAAAAAAAATTCTCTAGGGAGGATTTTCAATCACCTCGTGGAAGGCATCAAGCAGGATATTTATAATTTCAAGCCCAAAAATAATCTTACTCAAAATGATGATGAAGAAAAATTACTAGGTAAATGGAATGTTACCTTCTTTACCAATAGTATTCAAGGACTTGGCTCTGGCAAGTGTAGTCCATCAAATATAATATAATTGCAAATAATGACTTCAAACCCGTTGAGATTATTTTTTTGCATGGTTAAAATATATTCGTAAAAAATATATAGGATAATGGCCGATAGCCTTCTCATCAACAAATAATTGAAAAACATAAAACATGCATTTCTCTTCATGGAATCATATCAATCATTCTTGAGCAAGACCTATGTTCATCTTTTCCATAATTTTTTAGTAAAACGTTTAGGATTATTTTGTTTAACAAGTTATTTATGGAAATATGTAGGGCCAAGATGACCATAATACATCTTCATGTTCAAAATATGTACTTCTATTATTATTCTCTAACTCTTATCTTTGTCACAAATATAGACAATAAATTTTATTAGCTCGATATTTTAAAAAAAGAAACAATAGAGCCTAGTGAGCACCAAACCACTCCTTTTAGTAAGCAATGTAGCTTAGCAGTCACTATGCATTTTCTTTGATACAAAATGACATGAAAAATTCCTTGAGATGCCATTTCATCCATTCATATGATCTGTTATCTGAGCACTATTTATGTAAGTATTATAGCTTAGCGGTTGCTAAGCATTTTTTGTAATACAAACTTTTTTTTGAATTCTATTTTCTTAATTAAGAAACAATTTAGCCTAGAGGCTGCTAATTTGTTCCTTTCTCATTTAACAATAAACAATAACCATAGAGAATTATTTTATGTAAGTATTCAAGCTTAGCATCTGCTAGGAATTTCTTTGATACAAACTATTTTTGATCTCTATTTTTAAAATTAATAAACAGTTTAGCCTTGAGGCCGCTAATCTATTAATTTTTCAAAAGACCTCCGTAGCTTTCGAAAGTAAACAATTTTTATATCTCACATTTTTGGCATCTAAATTTTCACAAAAAATGCCTAGCACCCAATAATATCTATTACTATGATCTGTTATTAGAGTGCTATGTTTGAAATAAGATATTGTTTAGCCTAGCTTCCAGAAAATCATTCCTTCCTGAAAGTAATTGAGCTTAGCATTTAAGTATTTTATTTAATATGAACTTTTAATTGATCTCTATATTCAAAATAAAAAATTTGTTGAGCCTAGTGGCCGCTAATATGTTCCTCCTAAAAAGTAGCGTAGCTTAGCGGTCACTAATCATTTTAATTGATGCACACCGATGTGTTAAAAAGAAAAGATGCAAAGGTGTGTTCCTAGAAGTCCCTATGGTGTTCTATGAGCACCCTAAAAACATGTTTAGTAATCATATTTATTACCAACTATGCAAAGACATCCATAGCTTTTAACATTAAAAATTGTCCATACCTCACTTATCTACCATCAAAATATATTATGGAAAATGCCTAGCGACCGCTAATATATATTAGTATAATTTGTTCATAAAGCATCTATGTTATCAAGAAATTGTATATCCTATTTTCTGCATAATCATTCCTTTTGGTAAATATTGAAGCTTAGTGGTAGCTAAGTAATTTCTTTAACACCCACTATTTGATTGATCTTACTTAAGTAATGGAGCTTAGTGGCCGCTAAGTATTTTACTTGATACAAACCAATATAAATTATGTGTTAGACACAAACAAACTTATGAGCAATATAGAATTTGAGAAATCCTTAATTGGTATATAGTGCCATAATTGGTTGTGGAAGGAATGTATAGTCAATAAGATGAGATTATAGTTAATGAAAATACTAGTGATCAAAAATTGTAAAGATATTTATTTACATTGCTGGAAATAAAACCTAGGAGTTGTAGAGGCTAGTGACCGATAGGATTATGCTCAACAAATAGACAGACAACATATGACATGCATAAGTTGGTCATTAACATGTGCTGAAGAGAATACCATGATCCCCTATAAAATGTAAGTATTTATTATTTTGAATTCGGTGAACATGTAAAAATCTCATTCTAATGGAGCTTATCAGTCGCTATTTTCTTTCCTATCTATAAGGTACTCTTAAATTCTGGTGAAGCATAAAATTATGTTTTATTTTTTTAGAGTAACACGTTAATAACTCCAAAATATTGACGATCATCAGATATATTATAAATTTCATGCCACATGACAAAATTTTAATGGATTACAGTTACAACTTAATAATGCGGATTTTTATAGGTATAAATATTTGTTAATTCTATCGCTAATTAAAAATTTCTTTTGGATCAAAAAGGCTATTTAGTTACTTCTTTTACTGGTAAAATGGGGATTTATATGAATCATTATGCTGAAGCCCTTGCTGCTCTTTAGGGGCTAAGGATTGCCAAATATTTTGATATTCAGAACTTAATATTGGAAGGGGACTCTCTTAATATCATCAATCATTTAAACCAAACTTATCTTCCTAGCTAGACCATCAAGGAATTCATTATGGAAGTAAGAAATTTTTGTCAAAATATCAAGAATATCATCATTAGACATACCTATAGGGAGGGGAATAAGGTTTCAGACACTTTGGCCAATATGGGCATCAATATTAATCTTACCATATGGGATAATGCAAACAACTTCCCTAAGGAGGTTTAAACTAGCATTAATGTGGATAATAATGGAATTAAACATGTGGAGTAATTTTAATTATGACATGGAGTGGACCTTAATAGAGGTGAAAGATCTCATTTGTGTGATTTATCCTCCTTTTTATGGCCACATTAAAGCCATAACATCTCACATAGGTGGGAGGAATTTCAAAAAATACGACAATCATAAGAAAATAGTAGACTCTTATGAGGGTTTCAAGTAGGATATTTATAGAATTGATAGGAAGAATGAGAAAATGGGAGGGGCACCATGTCAATTGGAGCCGAGTTGCAACCCAGCTTGGAAGAATAACAAGGTACTTTAGAACCTCCTGCATAAAGGAGGTATATCAATTTTCATTGAACGAATTCAGGGTCATGACTTGAACATTTTGGTTCAATTTGCTATGGATTGGAAGGATAGGAGGGTCAAGTATGGTGGGCACAGGGTTATAGTCAATGAGGAGTTGATTGCTAAGGTAATAGGCATGGAACTAGAGGGCTACCGGTTTTTTAGTAAGAGGATTGACAGGGTTGCTGAGGCCAAGAAATTCTTTGCCGAGGGCAAAGACATAGAGTTTGTTGCTGCGGGCATAAGGGTAAGTTATATTCCCATGCCGTATGATGAAGTGATGAATATGATGGTCAGATATATTTCTTTGGAAGGGCATTATAAAATGGTCCCTATTAAGCACATTATTTTTCTAAACCATTTTAGAACGAATTTCATGGTGTATTTCCTGCATTACCTTCTCAACTCCCTACAACGCTTTGTTTTGGATTTTTAAAAGCACTCCCATGCTATTCATTTTCATCAGGGCCTTATCTTTATATTGCACAAGCCTTGTGTTTCCAAGTTCCTTGGATTCCCGATTACTCCTAGTGAGTCACTTGCTACCACCTCCTCTGCTCCCACTCCCACTCTTGCCACCCCTTCCAAGTCCAAATCCAAGAACCCCATGAAAAAAGACACCCCTCTCACTGGTAGGATTCTCATAATCTCCAAATAGATGGAGGTTTCTCAAAACTTGACTCATATCAACAACGCTGGTATTGAAAAGGCTCTATATCAGGAGGAGTCTCAAGTGCATAATAGACTAGAATCCCTAAAGAAAGAAATGAAATAGATGAAGAAGAACCTTCAGCATATGGAGAAGCAAAAAGGGAAAAGAAAGTTTGATGAAGAGAATGAAAAAGGTAAGGATCAATTTATTGATATATATAAGAAGTTAAACTCTTTAGATACTAGACTGGGGAGAGCTAAAGATAGACATGATCACAACATGGCTATCTTTAAAGCCATAAGTGAATTTCTAGAGCAGAAAGTTTAGAGCATTTCTATGCTAAGTGGGATCCTCGCAACTATTTGGGGGAATGAGAAAGAGAGGAGTATGGCCTTTTCACAGATGGACGCTTCGGACTCAATGCACACAACCAATCTAGCGTTGTTTACCTCGCTGCAGACAATCCAATCTAGAATTGAAAGAACATTCAAGAAATAGACTCACTTGGACTAGCAAGATTTGGTATATATGTTGTTCTTTTGTGATCTTTTTGTTGTGAGGTTGCTTTTTTTTGTGGTTTTGTTACGGTCAGTGTCCTTTTTTGCTTCTAGTTATAACCTTTTCTTGGTTAGTGTAGAATATTAAGGGAGTCACCAGTAGATATTGTCTAAATTTGTGGAGTGCGTAGATCATTGATAATGCCTCTCGCTCGATCATTGTATAATTATGTTCTACTGGTGTCAACTTTATACTTGCAAAACACAAGGGATGATCAACAATCCCCTCTCCTGGTTGAGCAAGAATGACTCCCATTTCTTTACTAGAGGCATCCACTTGGACATGGAAAGGTTTATCCCATGATGGGAATCTTAGAATAGGTGTAGTGATAAGCCTTTATTTTAGAGTGTCAAATGCCCTCTGCTGTGCCTCTCCCCACTGAAAGGTACTCTTGTGTCTGAGCAATATTTCCAAAGGTGTGGCGATCTTGGTGTATCCCTTAATGAATTTTTTGTAGTACCTAGTGTATCCAAGAAATATGCACATGACGCTTTGGCTAGTGGGCTCCCCTAATCCCATAATAATTGTAATTTTTGCGGGATCCACCAGTAAGCCCTCTTTATATATGATATACCCCAAAAACGTTCCAAAAGGGGTTGCAAAAACACATTTCTTGATGTTGGGGGAAATCCTCAATTGCTGACATCTTTCAAACATCAATCTCAAGTTATCACAATGGTCCCTAACCAATCCATACACTATCAAATTGTCTAAATATACTTGAAGGAACTTGTGGATGAAGTCCTAAAATGCTTGTACCACTATACGTGAAAATACAGTGGGCACATTCCTCAATCCAAAGGGCATGACCGTCTATACAAATCTTCCCCACTCAGTGGCAAAAGTTGTCTTTTCTTGGTCCTCTTTGGCAATCCTAACTTGGTGATATCCCAAGAATCCATCTGTGAAGGAATAGACCTCACGCCCAGCAACTCCTTCCAAAATCTCTTCAATGAAGGGGGTGGGAAAAGGATCTATGATACAAATAACATTCAACTCCCTATAATCCACACATATCCTAATCTGCCCATCCTTCTTTATGCTGATCACCATTGGACTTATCCATTCTGATTCTTCCACGACCTTAATGATACCAGATGCTATCTTTTTTTCTAGCTCTTCTTTAACCCTTACACGCGTGTTGAGATTCATCTTGTAAGGCCTCTTCCTGACCGAGTGCACACCATATTTCAACTTTATCCTCATTTCCCCTAATGAATGGTGGATGCCTTTCAACTCATGGTATCTGCACGGGAATAAATCCTCAAATTCATGCAAGAGATCAATGATCTTTGATACTTCCTTGTCCAACAAGTAGTCCCCTATAATAGCTTTCTTGGGCTCCTTCTCTGAGCTGATGTTAAATTTCTTGGTTTTGAGTGGTTCATGATACGTGTGTGCACATACATCCGCACTGTTAACTACTTCGTGTGTCCCAACCAAATGGTTGACATTCAAGCTCTCCATATCCTCTCCATTAACAACATATACCATCTTCCCTTTCTTCTTTTTAGCACACACACGCTCGAATTATATGTCTTCTGGTTCCTCCTCTTCAAACCGTGCTTCCAAGCTAGGTCCACCAAGTAAGTCTACTAATCTATCTTCCATCATGGTGCAATCCCCCAGAGTGAGGTACTTAATAGTCTACAACGCCTCATCAACCGGTTACATGGTACTTTGGTACTCAAATGTGTGAACCAGGTAAGCTGCTAATTCCTGCCAATTTCTCATTTGGGGGCGAGTTTTAGAATGGATGTACCAAGTGCACACATAACCTTGTAGTGTCAAATATAGCTTGTGAACCCAAAGGGAGGGTGGTAAAGCTTCTGTGCCTTCTCCCCAGACCCTCTCACATGCCTGGATGTGGGAAGAGGTGGGTCCTTTACCATTGTAATCCTTGATAGTGGTGGGTATGTTTCTCTTCAAGAATCAGACAGTGAGCGCAATTCTAACTTCACACCACTACAAATTTTTTTTACTATGCATGGCCCACCACCTTGCTGCTGTGCCTATCAGAACATAACCTAACATACCTTGTCGCTCATCATCCCTCCATTGAGCTTCCATGTTCCTCAAAAATACCTCGGGGTATGCATCCCCAAAATACTTGGTTATTACCTTTCTTGTCAGACACTAAACTGTACGTGCCACGGTTACCCTGGTTACCGATCCTTTCAGATGTCACCCAATCAATTCATAAGTCCCGTGTGCCCAATTATCGCATGCTATACTGGTAGTCTCACTAACAGATTGAGCATCATTAAACTAGATGAATCCTTCTATAGGGTGGATGGTCTCTGGATCTCTTATGGAGCACACATATATTCTGTCAAGGACCTCCTCTCCAAGGGGTTCAATATAGGGTGTGGACTTTCCATCAGCAAGTGGTATAATCACCCTCTCTTCCTTGTTTTCAAAGCTTATGTACCTCTTGTTAAAACAAAGATCTGCTTTATTCTTATAGCACCATGGGTTCCCATGTAATGTTGGGAAATTATCTACCTCAAAAAGTGCCAAGACTTCAAAATCCCCAGTGAACTTAGTCCCCTGAATGGTAATGGTCGCATCCTTCAAGACACCTATGGGAATTGCCTTTGTCTTATTTGCCATATACAACACATTTATAGATGGCTGTAATGCAGGTCTTCCCATTCGATGTTAGGCATCCAGAGTGAGAAAATTAACCTCCGTGCCTATGTCAATGAGGATGTTACTAAGCAACCACCCATCTACTACTGCATTTAAGGTAATCTCTTTGTCATAATCAAGACTGTGAGGTGGGACGTTTGCATGTAGGATCTTCCTTTCATGCTCTTCCCTGGTGTACGGTACCTTTTCTCTCAACCATGCTCTTAGTAGGGGAATAATTTCTCCTATCTCAGCAACTTACACACCTCCTTAACCTCATCTAAGTCATCCTTTGGTGCTTCTACTAGTATTCTTTGCTCATCTTTTCTATTTTTCTCTTTTAAGCATTAGATCTCCCCTTGTAAACTCCGAATTACATCCATGGTTTCCTGGTAGACTCCTTTCTGGTGAGTCGGGTTTGGATACTTCCCATGTACTACTTCTTCCCTTGAAACCAGAGGTCTCTACCTAGGTGCTCACCTTGCGTGCGTGGACTCTACCCTTGTTATTACCATAACAGGATTTAGTTCTGATTCACCTATTACTCGCAGAAGCCATTGCACGTCAACCTTCTTAATACTCACCATGGAAGTGCCCTTATCTTTCTAGTATTGCTAACTCATATGTTCGTATAACTCTTGGAACTCTTCGTACCTATGTTTTTTTCCACACGACGAGCATTGTAGAAGATCTAGACATTCACACTTATAATGGTTTGTGGCTCCAGAATTAAAACACATCCCACGCGAGAACTCACTTCTTCCTCCGTGGTTACCATGACCATGAAATCATCCATGAAACCCTCTTCCATGTGCACCTCCATCCCTATGCTCTTCATTCCCATGGTCATCTCCTTTGGAACTACTAGCAATGCCAGTCTGGCGCACACCAAGATCAATAACCTCATGAATCTAGTTAATCAATCTATAATCTTTGGTGTCATGTGTGGTTGAGGTACATATATTGCAATAACAAGATACATTTTCTCGGATCACACACTATAGCAAGGGGAACCTACTTGCATCATGATCCCTATGACATATTTTGTAATTTACCACTATGGTACGTACCGCCTTTCGAGTACATATCCCGCCATTATCCTTTGTGTGCCCTTCTACCTTACAATATGTGGACCACATCCCACTACGAATCTTTGGAACTGTATTGGCAGATAATTTCTCTAAATTCTTAGCCATGACAGTGATCTGAGACTCCAGAAATGGGCTAACACCAGTGTTAACACTATTAAATACCTCAGTGCGCAAAGCAACTTCCAACACTTTGCACAAGTTTGTGAATGTTTTATGAGATAAATCCCTCTTAAAGGGTATGATCAACCCTCGAAAAACCAATGAGCATGTTGTGAACGGTGGATATCATATGATAGTTTAGAAAAGAGAGTTTTAAAATGCGCATCATATTCCTGCACGCTCTCTGCCATTCCCTGCTGGATTTCTTTGAGAAAGCTGATGCTCTTCTATTCAAACTAAGGTATGTGAAATTTTGCCAAGAATGCATTTCTTAGTGTAGTATAATCCACAACAGTCTAATGAGGGTCATAATTTCTATACCAACTATGTGTGCATCCTTGCAAGGTCATCACAAATTGACTGGACTTTCAATCTAGGGTCGTGATCCCCTTTGCGTGCCATAGCAGCTCGCACTTATGCACATGCTATGTGGCATCTTCTATCCCACTGTAATCTGGTAAGTGTAGAGACATCTCAAAAAATACTTGAGGAGGTGGCTGAGGCCCCTGTCCTCCTGATCTAGTCCCTTGGTTTCCTCTGGTGTTTCCTCCTCCACTGGATCCACTAGATCCTGAGCCACCAGCTCCACCACTTCCACCTCCAGATCCTATTGTGTTAGGTATAAGGCCTATGTTTATCGTGCTGAACGCTCCTGTCATCCCACTAAATTACGCGCTAAAAGTTGGTGAACTAGTACCACTCCCAGTTGTATTGCCTCCACCACTTCCTAATGTGATTCCAAAACCAGCTGTATATGTGCCTTGTCCAAACATTCCACCAAATAATGAAATAGTTTGTGAAGCTATAGAAGTCCCAAATGAGAAATTGTATCTCCTGGGTGCCAATCAGTTGCTTTTACTGATATCAAATGGATCGAATGTACTTTTCCCTCATTCAAAAAAACTAAAATCCAAGGTTTAGTTGTTAGGTGGGGTCAGGTGCATGCAAATGACTCTTCTTTCTCTATGCGACAGACTCTCATCAGAAGCCGCAAGGTTTTCTCTCCCGCACTTACCAAGATGGGGTATCACAGATTGATCGGGTTCCACATCCTCTGTGTGAACCTCAACTCCTTTCCACCATGTCTGGCTCCATAACCCACTTGTAATCCCACACTATCTATCAATCTCCTTTTCACATGCTTTGTTATACTTGAGCCATCTCTCCTCCCTTTCCTTTTCAGTCATTACATCAGCCTTCTTTCCCCAACCTAGCTTCCTCGCCAAGTGCTCAGAGTGGTTTATCTGGTCATAGGAAATGCCTCTAAACCCATGATTACCATCAAGATTTTGATTAAAGGGGGATAACACATAGAATTGATCCTCTGGGCTATCGCAAGAACTCAAAATTAGAAAATTTTAGACAGGAATACATGGAAATTACGTATACTCAATACTCCCTTCCACCAATGATCTATAACACGGGTCCACGTTAGATCAAAATCTTGCAAGTTATGATATGTTTCTCAGGAGCAAGGGTGTGAATTATAATACCACCCTGATCTAGATGTATAAGCCGAGATCCATTCAAATAACTCTACTGGGAAACAATAGAAGAAGGTTTCGTACAACTCATGATAAAGAGTGTCCTTCACCCATATTTGTGTGTCAAACTTAGGTCTAGTATTGAATACCTGAGTGAATTCATCCTCCATGCTTTTAAACCAATATTCAACACCTTCTAGGGTTAAGCGTTATGTCATCACTTTTTACATAGATCATGATGTATGCCATGTTCCACTATAACTTTAAAAAGAGGTCCTGGCAATGGAACCAATATGTAGTCATTTTTTCACCCACCAAGAACAAGTGAACCTCATACACACCGGCTTATCACCCAGTGGGTGCTGGGCACTCACCTGAGGCACGTGAGAGGAAGCCGAGTCTCTCCTTTATGTGAGTTTAGTGGAAGGCATAATTCATGATCTTGAATTAGTGATTTAACAGACATAAAGAAGCTATAGAGCTCAAAATAGCTTCTATACCCCTTCATTCATAACAAAGAAAAGCGCTCAACAGAATTAATAGAACTAGGAAGTTTTAAATCCACAAATAGACTTAACATTCAAGTAAGGTTCATGATTATAAAAGATTAAAAGCATAGTAGAAACATGCAGATAATACATGAAGGAGATCTTAACATAAACACAGTGGTAACCTTATCATATTCCTTCATAGTATTATTTCAAAACATCATAGAGTGATAAACCACAGTCATACACCATCTTTGGATCTATACATGTATGCTCATAAAAAAAAATTGCATTCCCCATTACATCCTTCCTAGAATCATCTACCCATTTTATCTCATAGTTCTCGCAGTAATTTTGTAGAGCTCCACTACCTTACTTGTGTCCCTGTTCTTTGCCAAGGGCACACATATAAATAGGCATCTGAGCTCTAACAAACTCCTTTACAACCTCAGATCTGGCCCTAAGTGTCAAGGTGTGGGTCACCCGAGGCACATGCCTCTCCATGTCATGATTCGAGTTTTGGATCTTCCTATCCCAAGGTATATTCCTTCCAGGACACCCTATCGCTAGGCTGGAACCTTATCCAAATGGAACACGTTCTTCATGTGTCCTGTCCAAAAGGCTGAAAATGGCTAAGTCCCAAATTTTGCTTCGCGGGTGCGCATCTTTGGTTCTCCAAGAACCCTTTTTGAATCTTTCCTTGCACACCTTAGCTTGCACGCTCCCTCTAGCCGTGCATGCCTACGCACCTTTAAGATTTGGTAGCTAAATTAGGGGCCCAACAAAAGTGTTAAATCATCTAAAAAATATATTTGAATACATGACATATGTTAATGATTTTCCAGATTACACGTAGCCCTTAAGATCAAACCTTATTATAATCCTTTCGTGTAACATAACAAATTTTAACATATTTCATGATTACACATATTTCAAAAATAAATTTCCATCCTAGCATCCACTGAGTTAAATATGTTATTCAAAGTAGACCACATGATATTCAAAGGATAGCCGACACTAAGGTCATAGATTATTTCATGGTGTTGGTGTAGCATAACAAAGTCTTGAGATTAAGGACTGCTAGGATGATTATTGTCTTACACTAAGGACCTTCTAACCTAAATCTATAAAGATTTTTTTTTGTACATTAACATAAAGATATCCTACTATTTATAGATGCTAGAGGCCGCTAGTCTTCACTTCTACAAAAAAATTGACAACTTGAAACAAAACAAATTTAATAGTGAGTAATTATTTAAATTTCTTAGTGTAATGTTTAACATAAACTTATACTAATGATTTCTTGTATTTTATAATTAAAGGAGGGTTGAAGGGTCCCTTTACCTTTACATTACAGATACAACGAGAGGATCAATCCAAAAACCTGAACGATATAACAATACTTTGGTGAAAAAACACAAGGGCCAATGCCAAGAAAAGAAGTGGTTAGGAATAAAAAACCTCGAGACTAGTAAACCAAAAAATATGATTTGATAAAAATGGAAATGACAACGCTATACAAAAACCAAAACACAGATACAACTTGACGGATTTTAGAAGCACTAATTTATCCAAAACACATGAAAATTCCTAACCTCTACCTGAACAGGTCTGAAAAAGGTTTGTACTGGTGGTTCTAGAAAAACATTATCTTTTCTAGCAGCAGCTTGACTCTTTAACCAATTTTAAGCATCATGACCTTACCAGAAAAGAAGATCCCAATGTTCTGGTTCCTGTTGCAGTGGAGAAGACCTTACATCTAGGTTAGGAAACTGGAGCGACTTACCACCCATCGCTGGTGTCTCACCCCATTTTTCCACTTCAAACAAGAAATAATTTAGGATATTAAACCATTTGAATAACTCTCTAAAAACATTTGTGTGCACCAAACCTTCCTATTTATATTGAACATCAGAAAGTAAGGGCCATAACACACTCTATGTTTTTTCCATTTCCACTTCCATGCCAACCCTATACTCTGGCTTGATCTAGTGACAACCCATATCTGAAACCTAATCCTTTGCCAGGTGTATGATAATAAGATGACAAATGAATGTTGAAGAAACTTCTACATTTACCCTTGGACATCCTTCTAGAGAAATACAATCATCTCCAAGAACTCCCTTAATAGTAACCAGGTCTTGCTCTATTTCAATTCAAAAAAGGGATTTCAAACGGTGACGCAGAAGTTTGGTATAAAATCCCATTTCACTCATAGCTGTAGAAAATTGCATGAAAGGAAACATTGGTCTGACAATGACATAATAAATGAAATATCATGAAAGAAACCCGAAAGGTGTGAAAATAAGGGGGAGTGAAAGATAAATATATGGAGTGAATATTCCATCACATGCTTGAAATTAATACAATCTTTCCAATAGATTTAATATCAACGTTTATTGGAAAAGGTGACGAGTCCAGTAAATCGAGATATTTATTACAAGTCTTATCAAAAAATATTCCTATTTACTAGCTATCTTAATTGATAAGATTTAAGGTCCAATCTATTGTTAATGAGAGCATGCAAAGGGAATTTTAGTCACATAAGATTTATTTTACCTGACAAGGTATGCTTTTTAATGACAATGTTTTAATATGGGATTCAGCTCCAATAATTAATTCATTACTGTTTGAGTCTTTTTCCAGGGAAAAATAACGTTCCAAGGCTTAAAATTACTAATTTATACATTTAGTATTTTAATAAATTTCTAGTCATTAGTCACCCATTATTTTTTTTGTGGCTACCACACCATACAAGATTCAAGGATACTTCTTCTACTATGATCTACTTGTGTTAGGGGTAAAGAGCCAATGACAGTGCATCGGTCAATTACCGTGCATCGGTCAATGACTGTGAGTGGGTATGTGAAATAAAGTACCATTAGTTACTTGAATTCAAGTCTAAAATTACCATCCTTAACTAACGACGCTTACCTTTCATTAACTAATGGAGCTTATCAGTTGTAAATCATTTTTTTATATGAAAATAAATTTATTACATTTTATGCAAAAAATATCAAATGAGAAAAAAACTATTGAGATTGTTTTTTGTATCATTAAAATGGATTCCCTGATATTGTAGAAGCTAGCGGCCGCTAGCCTTCTAATCAACGAATAATTGATAAACATAAAACAAGCATTCCTCTTTATGGCCTCTGATCCTTTATTCCCAAGCAAGGTTCGTGTACATCTTCACCCTCAATGTTTATTAAATTGTTAAAGACTATTATTTTTAATAAGTAATTTCTTAAAATATGTAGGGCCGAGATGAACATGATATGTCTTCAGGTTTAAAATATGTGCTTTTATTATTATGTTCTAACACTTATCTTTTTAGTAATTTAGATAGTGAATTTTTCATTGATTAAATAATTAGCGGTCACTAAACTTTTTCATTGATACCTTAGCGTTTTCCAAGAATTTTCATTTCTTTGATGTTCCAACACAAGAGAAGACAACTAATATTCAAAGACAAGAAAGATATTTACCACTTTCCTAAATACATGTAATTAAAAATATTTACCACTTTTCTGAATACACGTAATTAACACAAAAATATTTTAATTCTATTACATGTTATTCCTAGCATAACATACTATCTTGATGTTGCTGGCCGCTAGGATATTTACTGTCTTTTATACGAGAAAAGTAGTAATGACTTCATTGAAAACTAACTATGCTCCATTATTGTATTTAAATTTTACAATACTAGTGACCACCAGGGAGGATGATTATTGCATTCCTTTGATGTTCTAATACAAGAGAAGACAACAAATACTCAAAGAAAAGAAATTTTTTTACGACTTCTTCTGAATATACATGATTCAAAACATAGATTCAAGAAAATACAATACACGTAGTCAAACATACAATCTTAAGCCTAAATTTAGTCAGGTAGATTAGCCTCCGTAAGGATCCTTGCAGATGCCATGATTTTCCATGATTTTTTTGTTATTCGATCACTGATTTTAAAATAATAAACTATTAAAGCTTAATACAGGGAAATCATAACTTTCGATTACTAATTGAATCTAGTGGCTACTAGACATTTTCATTTAAACTAGTTGATTTAAATTATGTGATAAACATGATATATCTTATGAGAATTATAAAAGGCACCTAATTACAACAACCAAACACATAACAACATGCAAGATTTTTTAATTATTAAATAATCAATTCTCAACCCTTATCATCCGTGTTGGATTCCAGGTTTTCACAATGATGTAGTGTAACTCAAATATGTTTTTTAAAATTATGGTAATATATGGATACTTGTGGCCGCTAGTATTCACTTCTAGCAAAAAATTTAGTACTTGAAACAAACCAAATTTAATAGCGACTAATTGTTTAAATTACTTAGTGAAACGTATAACAAATTTTTAATTAATGCTTTCTTGATTTTTATAACTAAAAGAGGGTTGAAGTATGCTTGGTGACTTCTGTGTTGTAAATATTTATTCCTATTGAATTTTACTGTATGAAAATAATGAAATTATGATACAATATCTATTTGCTATTGCAATGTTGAGAAACAATATTTGTCCTTTCTAATTACTTATGAAATATTAAGTTGTTTAATTCCTTTTTTAGGTAACATGTCTTCCATCGGCCTTACTCTATTCATGAAAATTCCTTTGATTGAAGGAGAAGAGGATTAGAAAAAGAGAGACGATGAGTAGTTTTTAGAAATGCATTCCCCAAAAAATTACCACGGTGATATGTGTTTTTTTGTTGATGAGGACATTGTCAAATAAGTCGGTATGATACTAACTTCAAAATTTATTGATGATCAAACATTACATATTTAGGTTGAACATATTGATGTCGTAATGAATAAGTGCCTTATTCTTGACATGGAGTTGGAATTTTCATTGTTTAAGAAATTGGAAATGAAGGATTCTAGAGAAAATAAGGCATGCTCTTGTCTTAAATATGGTTGAAATTTAGGGAATTTCATATAGTCAGACAAAAGAGGCTATGTAAATGCCCTTGAATTTCATAATAACATGAATTTGGTATTCAAAAAATTATATAGAACTGAGGATACCTCTTCTATTTGTCATTATTGGAATATTTTTTTTTTCTTTCTCCACCAAAACATGACAACGCTGAGGAGATCTTATTTTTCTAGATTAGAGATAGGTCCATCTAATTCAAAGTTGTAAGGGCTTAAAAATACTAAAAAATCAGCTTTGTTGTTGAAGAAAGAGACTAATATATTTGAGAAAATAGAAAATTCAAATGTTGAATAATTAAAATTATTATTTTTCAATGGTGATGCTTTTCCAATTGAAGTTTCTAGGTGTCATTTGACACCTCCAGAATATCAATTACATCATGTGCATGATGATAATATTGACCTTTTTATCTATTCAATGTTGATTAATGTTATTCCTACACTAAGTGATGCACTTCTTCTTTCCTTTTTACCTTGTACAAAGGAACTTGTGCAACTCGACGATCCATATGACTTGGAAAGGGATGAAGTGCAGTTCTACATTCTTGACGACCAACATAGCATTTGTGCCCAAAAAAATTTTTTGGTTGAAAGAAAATACAAGTCATTACATACTAAGATGCAGTTTAGAAAGGCTCACATTATGTCTTCAAACGGTCCTTGCAAAGTTATTGTTAAAATTTTGTAGCAGTAAAATGATGTAAACAAAAATTAGATTGATACTAATTTAATTGATGTACTCTACAAGGCTAGAATTATTTGGAAATCCCTAGGATGTCCTTGGAGGCCCGAAGCATGAAAATCAAAGTCATACAATTTGAAGGTAACGAAACTTAATTTTAGCACATTTGTTGTTAAAAATTTATTTTGTAATATGCAAAAAATAAATATACTATTTTATCTTTCAATGCAATATTTCAAGATGCAATGTCTTGCTATTTTCAAAGTGTTTAAGACAGAGACCCTTCATGAAAAAATGAAATTTCTATATTTACCTAAGGACATATGGAAAAAATTGACAACAACCATTGAGTAATTTAAATCCAGTGGGCTGGCTTGTTCTCCTATTAAGGATAACCAACCTAACTTTTAACCAAATTCATTGGCAAGGTTCACAACGAATTAATTCAAGCCTACAAGAGGAATGATCGATGAGGAGATATCAATTCTACTAGATAAAGTGTAAGTAGGGAAAATATGAATAACTCACTCTATTTAAGTAGGTGTCATAGCAGAGACTTTAGATACTTAATGCCAAAGAATAAAATATGACAGAAGGATGAGAGAAAAGTTTCTAAAATATATGAAAATTAAATATCCATGTAATCACGTATTAGTAGAATGCACTAAAAAAAATATTATTGAAAAATATGGTCTGCATAAATCTCACTTCCGCTAGTTGTGTGTACTCTTAGAAGAAGAAACTAAAGGAGAATGAAAATATGATTATGGAGAAAGTGAAAAATCGTCAAAAATAAATTTTTATGCTAAAGTGGCAGACATTCTCCCAGTGGCAACTCAAGCAATTATAGACAACTACGTGATTGCAATGTAAGAAAATATTCCAACAAGGATTGAAGACACTGAAGACTTTATCTATCAATGTGCATATCCCTTCCAACTCCAGTCAACAATATGTTCTATTCCGTCAACTAATCCATTCAATGTAGAATGTGTGATCGTAGATTTTTGTAATTTGTATAGTGTACTCACTTTTGATGTAATAATGGACTTGCTTACAGTTGTTAGATCTAGTGTGTTAAACTGTGTAATTATTGTGCTCTTACTTGTTGCTTCTTTAAAAATGTTAAGAGAGACGATAAAAAAATACATGCAAAAATTCAAAGACAAAGGGGAATCAGTTATGGAAGGTTGTTATAGATTTTATGACAAAAATGGAAAATTAAATAGCTTGTGTTTTATGTACAAAATAACTAATGTGCACAATTGTGATGTTGACGATGAGGATATAGCTGAAATCACCATGGATTGGATAGATCAAATTCCACAACAAATGGTGACTGCAACTGAAATTGGCCTACAAGGAAAGACACATCCTTTTATTTACGAGAGATATTATATGTTTTGGTCTCATATGTTCACTCAATTCAATTATGATAATTCTCCAGTTATAGTGTTGTACGGTGGTAGTGTTGCAGTGTAGGCATTGGTTGACTTAGGTCTATCTGTAGTTTTTATTGTTGAATCACATGATCAAGAAATGTTTTTAAAACATTACTATTATCATTTGAAAAAAGGTACGTTGATTAAGATCACTTTAAACAATTATATTAGTTTAATGCATTTTAACTATTTATGCATACAAACAAACAATAGAGGAAGACATCGTCTCTTCCTCTCCACATACAAAGGAGACAATGTTGATCTTGGTATGTTGCAACCAAGTGAAATTTTTTACCCATATATCGTTGACCATCCATCCTATGAATCTATAAAAGGTGAGTGGAAAATACTTGTTTTATAAATTTATCACTACAAGATGTTTTCGATTGCCATTGTTTACATATTTTTAATATTAACTTAATTTTTTTTCCATATTTGATGCCAAATGGGGAGGTTGTTGGCACGTCACACACGAACTCAAAAATGGAAAATGGTATTATAGTCAAATATAATTATAAAGAAAAACATTTACAAGACCCTCATAGTTGAAGGAACCTATAGTGAAGTATTTTATTTGTAATATGTATTACCCTAGCGGTTGCTAACATGCATCTTTTAATTAGATTTATTGTGAATTGAGATTTTTTTGGTTTATTGGTTAATATTTATTTGCGGAAAATTGAAAAAAAACTTACTTCTGTATAATTGGCTATTAGCAGTCGCTAAGCTCATCATAGAATTTCATCCCAAACATAGTCCACACATTAATAGCTTACACTTACTGGTTGCTAATATACATCTACATCTATATAATATTGTATAAAAGTGAGTTTTTTCCTGTATTTTTTATATCGACTTAAAATTTGTTTTGAATTGATTACTATTTTTTTTATATAGAACAAGTATCACAAGAACCTCCAGAGGGGGAGTGTAAGGGAATCCAAGAGGGAGTCTCAACAAGTAAGTGTTAACATAGTGAAATTTTGATTATTTGAAGAAGTTAATATCAAATTATGGAAAATTGAGAAAAAAATACTTCTGTGCAGTTGGCCAAGATGATTATTTAATTATTTTAGATTTGGAGGGTTTACTCTATGAGAAAAACCAATCCTACAAACAGTTGAAAATAAAGTTATGTAATGAGACTCTCAACTTGGAAGGTGGGCTTAAGAAATTTTCAAATATATTGGCAAAAAAATGTGAAGTGGGATCTTGGTCTAGCTATCTCTCTTGCACCGAAGTTGAAAATTTGATTAAGGATTTGAAAAAAAATTAGCATTCAAACCATTTATTATTTTGGGTAAAGAACATTGTCGTGTAGAAGACGAAGTTGCAGAAAAATATCTCCAAAAGATTGGGAGTAGAGATGGTATTGTTTTCAGCCTTAGAAACCCATTGTGTATTACAATGGGCCACCCAAAGGGAAACCCTTTGGAGAATTTTATGGTGGGGAATAAATCCAATGAAGAAAATTATTTCAAAGATAAGTGATCAATGACTAATTTGTACATAAACATAACACATATACTGTGTTAGGGTTTGAGTGTTGCGGAGTACATCCAAAAATTACATAAAATATAAAATATATAACTATTAATTATTTTAAAACATTTTTAACAATGATATTCATTTGTACAGTCACATGGTCAATATTTATTTTATATGTTGATATTACAAATTTAATAGTAGTCAATATTTATATATTCATCGTGATTGAGATGATATTATAGTTTTATAAGTTGTTTTTGATTTGTGATTAAATACTTTGATGCCTTTTTTTAATCACTTTTGGAATCTTACATTGATTCTGAGTTATTTTTATAGATCCTATTGAGAACCCTAAGAAACTACTAGTTTTTGGGAGTTGAAGGTTTGTTGTTTGGAATTTTTGGTATTGGTGAAAAAATACCTCATAATATGGTTCCGTATTTTAGATCTGGGATTACTGAATACTTTGAACTAAATTTTAGTGCTGATTTGATAGGTACTGCATCAAAATATTTTGACACTTCTTTATGGTCTTCAGTTATGGATTCAATAATAGTGAAATACATGTTCATCAAAAAATTAAAATGGCTACGAGAAACACACTTTAGGTTCATTTGGGGATACGAACAATGTAAGTTAAAAAAATACAAGCCAACAGATAGTAGACATTTTTGGTAATGTCTATGGTGAAAAAAATATACTTTTGATTGATGAAACAAGGTCAAATAGGTAATTACTCTCAAAACCCAAACATACTGGAGATTTGATGGAAACTATAAGACTGATTTGAAAATATATACTGAATTATGTACATGGTTAAAACATGAAGGAGAGCACAAAAACATGTGTAGATCATTGAAAATGTTCAAACACATAATTGAAGTTTGAATTATATACTTTTCTTCCAAATCCAATAATGTATTGTGCATTTTTTATGGAATAAAGTAACTACCTTACTGTTCTTAAAGATTCACAGTGCGTAATCATTTTTTCTGATTCTTTTTTGGGCAAGAAAAACATTTTTCTCTAAATTGGGTGAAGAGACAATTCTGGATCATGAACCAGTAAAATAAATAGTTTTCCCAGATCTACATAGTTTAAAATTTTATTTCACAAATCGATGTTGGATTATCTAAAATAATTTTTATTTTTTTTTCCCCAGTTATGCATGGTTTAATATTAAAGAATTTTTGAAATTTCTAGGAACCTTATTTGTAAGAAATACATAATCGTAGTGGCTGCTATACCTTATAAAATAGAAAAAATTTAGGGGATAGGGGCCAATAGGTGAACATGGTCCAATAGCTGACATGACTATTGATCACACAATACTCAATAGTTTTCATAGTACTATCTAGTAATTTATTTTTGACATAATAATTATGTAGAGTAGCCAATCACATCATGACATGTAAGAAATTTTACCCATGTACAAGTATACAAAGTTCAATGTTCAAGAATTTTTACCCAGATTCAAGTATTGGTTTCCACCTTGGTTATAGTGTATCTCAAATTTATTATTTTAAATCTATTCAAAATATGGCTTTCCCTCTAATTAAACATTCCAAAGAAAAAGTATAATCTAACACAAATTTGAACTACATATTAGTGAAAAAATCACGATCTCATGCGATAAACAATTATTTATGTGGACCCCTTAACTTAGGGTGTGTTGATCCCCTAAAATGACCAAGTACTTGAGGCGTAAAGGGTTCTGGCATGTAGGAACAAGGTGCGAAGACAAGTACGGAAGTAAATTTTGGGGATGCACAAAGGCTTGCATCTAGGTAGAATGGATTTTAGACTTAGTCATTTTTGGACTATGACTAAAGATGCGTTAGGGGAACGAATGGAAAATAAAACATATACAATTATGGATAACATTAAACTATGGAGACTTACAGCTCAAGAAAAGTATATTCTAGAGCATCATTACAGTTATCATAACAGGATAAGGAGCTGAGTTTGTTATGGATTAACTGGCCCTTGCATGCTAAGGATACTCTATTAGGGAAACACATGATGACATTTGACATGTTCTTGGGTAGTGGTTAGGTGATCATGAAATATTCCTTCTGGCCTTTTCTTATAGTGATGAGTGGTTAGAGGAGATTCCTTTAATTTCTATCTTTTGTAGGGTTATGCATGACATTTTGATAGAGGAGTGTGTATGTGTAGAGGATGCAGAGTGTGTGTGATATGGGATTGTAAGCTATTTAATGAAGCTATCATAGAGAGTATGTTAAGGATCTACTGATGTATTATATCCATCCATGAAATCCTTAATGTATTCTTGGCTACTTTAATGTGATAAAATAATACAATGGAGTGGTTCTAAACACATGTATTATGGATATCAATATGTACATATTCTTTTATGCTTATGAATCCAAATCCTTGTGTTCTTGATAATACTCATGGTTTAGATATAATTCCTCCTTGTGGTTGTGATGTTCTCATCTATTTTATGGTACATTGATACTTAGAACTAGTTTCTTTGTTTTATGTCTTTGAATACATTAAGTCATATCTGAGTGTTGTTCCTCTCATGGTGATAAAAATTCTTATAAATATCATATAAAGGAGGGGCTCGGTGCCTGCGTGCCCCATGGGTGAGCTCCCAGTCAGACTGGGTGATATGCCAGTGTGATTATGGTTTAAAGAGAAGTTAGAAGAAAAAGGAGACTACAGGGCGTAAAAATATTATCCCCTCTCCCCTATGCTTATTGATTTATAGATCCATGGAGGCTTCACTGAAATCATAAAATGATTTGTTACCATTTATTCATATGTTAATCTTAGTGACAGTTTGAAAATGATAAAACCTTGTTCCAAAGAAGAAATAAATCCCAGTAGCCACTAGTATGTTTAGAACTAAAACACTTTTTGTTTATTTTTTTTCATATCATTATTTTAAATATTATTTGTTTATTGTTGTGTGGAATATTACATCATGATCATACAAGAAGATTGCATCATGACCAAGCGAACCATTTATCGATGATCTAGGAATGAAAACAGATTTCTCAAAAATCTTATCAAGGTTTAGAATGACATTTTAAAACTATTAAAAACATATCCCAGAGTGAAAAATAAAGCCTAGTGGCTGTTAGCTAGTATAAAACATAAGCAATGATGGCATCCGAAAGAGTGTGATGGGGGGAGATTAAAGAGGAGGAAAATGAAGATGTGGATTTTCATCATCCACTGTCGAATATCATTGGGCCAGATAAAAAATGATGATAAGAATATCATGGATTAAAATTTCATTGAGAACATCCATAAGGTGGTTCATACCACTATGATGTGCATTTTTAAAGTTTCCAAAGTGCATCTTAACAAGCGCGATCTCTAGCATTTTGAGTGGCACAAGTTCAGTGCTACTGCCAACCAAGAACCCTCATAGAACTTTATAGGCATCTCCTGCATGGCTCCAAGGGTGGTGTGGTGCTCATGGTTTTTTGTCTCTGTGGTAAGAAGGGAAATTTCTGGACATCAAAATTCTCTCACAAGTATCTCACCCCTTCCGGTACCAAAAAAACCTTAACAATGGATAAGGCTACTGAGGGCCACACCGTAGGTCGAAGTAGTGCTAGTGGTATTGCCACTTCTTCTAGTGTTGGGCAATCAACCTATGTCCCTCCCAGTCTCATGGGTGTCGTGGAACACTCTGATGACACCATGCGCCATAAAAATGATGAAAATTCTGATCACATTACCAATATGTTCGAGGACACCATGGATGCTAATCTGCATCAGCTTTTCAAGCAGTTTGGACATATCATGAGTTTCTACGTGGTCATGTATCAGAAGATGGGGGTTATCAGGGGGTTAAGTTTTGTTAATTTTGTTAACATGGAGGACAAAAAGAGAGTTATCAATAAGCTCAATGGTTATGGTTATAATAATCTTATTCTCAGATTCGAATGGGAGACTCATGTGGTATTTTTCTAGATGATTTGTATTATACTTTTTTTACCCCTTAAGACAATGCAAGATGTTGAAGTTCTGTACTGTTTGATGTCTTCCACCAAATTTAATGTAAATGATGATACAAAGGACTTGATTTGGTTTCTTTTTTCTTCTAAGAAACATGTTATCTTAAGAGAGTAACTTGTGCTATCAAGTGTTATTCTATGTTGTTTGGTACTTGATGATTTGGAAGATCTATGGGGATTGAACCAAATTAAAAAACATTTATTTTTGATAGAAGAAAAAAACCTTAAGATTAAATATGGAGGATATGTGTTGTTCTTCCTAGATAAGAAGTTTACGCTAGCATAATTATTCTTATATTTATTTATAGCGTATTACTGCGATAACCAATAATTTGATTGTCTGTGGCCATGGATCAGAAGATGGGGGTTATCAGGGGGTTTGGTTTTGTTAATTTCATCAACATGGAGGATGCACAAAGAACAATAAATAAGCTCAATGGTTATGGGTATGCTAATCTTATTTTCTGAGACGAATGGGCCACTCCTGTGGTATTTTTCTATATGATTTGTATTCTAGTTTTTTTACCCCCTAAGATAATACAAGATGTTGAAGTTATGTACTTTTTGATGACTTCCACCAACTTTAATGTAAATGATGATACAAAGGATTTGAATTGGTTTCTTTGTTCTTCTAAGAAACATGTTATCCTAAGAGAATGTCTTTCTGACACGCACAAAGAGATTGAATGCCCTTGTAATGTCATACGTTGTCACTCTCAAACAAGATTATCCTCTGTTCATTATGTTCAACAAGTATCCACTTTAACGAACACATTTTTTTAATTTTATTTGTAATAGTAATTTAATAGTTAAATTCACTTAAATATACATAAAATATGAAGATTCGATGGGACCGTAACCCTAAATTTTTTATGATTTGTGGAGACAATAAAGAGCCCCTAGACCCCTCAAACCCTAAGAAAATATTAACTCAAAAACCTTGATAAGAAGTTTTTTTTATTAAGGGCAAATAGTTTTGAAGGGACTATACCTTGTATACAAAAGGGCTCAAAAGCCAGATAGCGAAGATGAGGGAAACAACCCAGAGAAGGAAAAAACAGTCAACCAAGAAGGGCTCAACAGCCAAATATTACAATATAAGTGAAAAAAGGATCTAAACGTACAAAGATCCAAAAGAAAGAAGGAAAGATAAAAAAGAAACCAAAGGAGAAACAACATATAGAGCTCCGCCAAAAAATAGCTCCAGAACCGCCAGATGTACATCTACATCGCAGCCAAAAACCAACATCACAACAACCCATTACTTGATGGCTCTGTCAATCTTGGTCTTGATAGCCTGCAGCGACATGAAGAAGGCCATGGCAGTAGCCTGAGAGGATTCTTGCATATCTGCTTGGGAAATTGTAATATCCCTTTTCTCTTTAGGACCCCAAATGTCCTCATTAACCCCACTTAAACTAAAGACACTATGGACATGTTGTTCAATGAAATTATAAATGCTTTTGAGGGCAGACAATATGAATTCATTGCGGCTTTTAGCATTCCCCAATCTACCATCTAAGGATTGTAGCTTCTTGTAGACGTCAACAATAACCCCCTCTTCCTCCTCAGTTTGAAGGATTCTTTTACCCTTATCTCTTTACATGTCTTTTATAACCCCTTTGAGCTCTTGTATCTCCTTTTCTAATCTTTCCACCCTGTCCAACAATTCCTTCTCCTTGGGCTCCTCCATCAGCTTGCTAATATGCAAGAGGTTTTCAGCAAGTTCCAAGTCTTTGTGGCTCCTTAGGACCCGTTGGGAAGTAGGGATTTTAGCTTTAAGGCTCTTGTTTTTATTGCTGGAAACAATATCTTCATTTTTTCTTTTAAGCAGGGGGGAATGGAAGCAGTGTAAGCAGGTGGAGGTATGGAGGAGGGAGGTGGGGTAGGATTCATGGGAGGGCAGTTGGAGCAGTGGCGGTGGATTAAGAGGATAAGTCCTTGGTGCAAAGGGACAACCCTAGAGTGGCTCAGCACTTCCCTTATAGATTTCTCTAGAGAGTTAATCAAATAGTGAGGAAAGCTGATAATGTTATTTCTACGAAAGTGATTCAGAAAAATCAGATGCTTTTGAGGTATAGTCACAAATCTTCCTTCAAGGGTAACGTACCTAACCACCATTTTGGCCAGCTTAGCAAAAGGTTCAGGAATCGACGCCACCTTGATGCTAGTGACCATGAACTCAAGATTTTCCCCCTCTTCTAGAAATTTCTTGGTCTCCACCTCCCTATCCACCTTCTTATTGAAGAATTTGGTGCCTTCCAAGCTGAGGCCCGTGATCTGAGTGATGAGCTCTTTCGTGATTTCCATCTCCATGTTACTATACTTGACAATTCTATTCTTCCAACCCTGGGTGAATTTGATAGAAATGTCTTGGTTGAAGCCTTGGATCCTTTCAATGAAATTAGACAGGCCCCTGATTTGCAGGTAATCCCAAAGCTTCGTGTTCTCTTTCCACTCAGGGTTGTGGGTCGATTCAGTTTTGTATGGCAGACCCCCCATGTTTCCTCTTCTTCTTTTTCTGTTCTCAACGGTAAAAAAGCTCCCAATGTGCAGGACAAGCCGAGCTTTGATTTTGATATTTGAATCTTTCCTTACCATGGAAGTTGATTTAATGATTATGCTACACTTGTTATTATTGCCCCACTCCTCGGCTTTCCTCCTATGCTAAGAAATGATGACAATCCATCCCGCACAGATCGCATCAGTCATCCATATCTTTTGTGATGTCATCATCATGTACTTGAGGATCCGCACATTAGCATCCAAATTACAACTATTAGTAATGATTTTAACTGCCATGTAGATCAATGATAATGGCTTTATTGACATGAGTGGGCAGAACATCCCCCCTAAACCAAGTTTGAAAGGAATTATTAACATCGAAGTTAGCCAAGCTGTCAGCTACCCTATTACCTTCCCGATAGGTGTGGGTGATTTGGACATTTTCAAAGCTTTTGCATATATCAATAGCTTCCTCAATATAATCCCTGATAGACCAGCTGGGGTGTTGCTTTTTATTCAAAAGATTGATAATATTTAGAGAGTCACCTTCAATTATAATATTTGGAATATTGCAATCCCTGGCAAGTTTTATACCCTAAAGAGCCGCCATGGCTTCGGAATAATGATTAGTCTGCCTACCCATTCTCCTAGAAAAAGCAGCAACAAAATAGCCTCTTTGATCTCTGATGATTCCCCCTCCAGAGTCACCCGGGTTGCCTTTTGAGGCCCCATCAAAATTTAACTTGTGCCAATCAATGGGAGGTTTAATCCATCTAATTTTGGTTCTATCAGTACCATTGTTATTTCTATTGACAGTGGAAATATTCCATTCAGTCAAGATGCTTGCTTCATTCTCGGGGTAAAAACCATTTTTAGGGGGTTTAAATCTAGCAATATTATCTTGCACAACAATAATAATTTCCTTATATACTTTGTTATAAGTTTGTCTTTTGTTTCTGAAAATACTATCATTCCGAGCCTTCTAGATTCTCCACATAGTGTGGGGCAGAACAAGTTGCCACAGTCTTCTCACCATGCATTGTTTGAATGGAGAGGCCCATTGCTCCCAAACCTGAAGACATGTAAGGGGAAAAGTCCATCTCAGATTAAATTTATCAAAAACAAGCTGCCAAATTTTGGAGGCAATCTCACAATGAAGGAATAAATGTTTTATATATTCAGCCTCTTTCTGACACATGCAACATCTATTTAGCATGATGAATCCCCTCTTGATGAGATTGTCATTAGTTAGAATCTTGCCATTAATAATTAGCCACCAAAAGAAGTTCACTCTAGGGGTTATCTCCGGCATCCACAGCTTGTGCCACTTAATTTCGCTTTCCATGGATACAAAGGAAGAATTATATCCTGATTTAACAGTGTATTCCCCATCGAAAGAATCTTTCCAGATGAGCTCATCCTTAAGGTTTTGATTACTTATATGGATTAGGGAAAGTTGATTCTGAAGATATGCAATCTCAGCCTGTATACTATCATTCTCCACTTTTAGCTGTTTCCATTTTCTTTTGTTTCCATCCCTCTCAATGTACCCCTGGATTTTGTGCCCATACTTTGTAATTAAGTTGTCTTTAATATGATCTAAAGCAAAAATCCAGTTAGAATCCGTCCACTTATCAGTCCAGAAGTTTATGTTTTGTCCATCTCCAAGCCTTCACCTACACCCCTAAGAGAGAATGTGTCTGCTGTGTAGAAGGTTGTTCTAGAAAATAGAACCACTCGGAAGAGACTGATCATATATGAAGGAAATATTGTTTTAATTTGAAAGACATTTAATCTTAACCAACTTTGTCCAAGGTCTGTGTTCTTTTATAAGCCTCCATCCTAGTTTTTCACTAAGGGTAGTACTCATATTTTTGATATCTTTTATGCCTAACTCCCGTAGCCTCTTAGGTTTACAAACCTGTTCCCAAGCCACAAGGTGATATCTGAATCTATCCTATGTACCGTGCCATAGAAAGTGTTTTTGAATCTTCTCAATGCTGTTCATCACTACAGAAGGCATGTTGAACATTGACAGTATGTAAATAGGCAAGTTTTGAAGCGTGCTTTTAACCAAAAGGCACTTACCTGCACTTGAAAGGACTGCTCCTTTCCAGCCAGTCAACTTTCTTTGAAATCTCTTAATAAGATCATTCCATACCTCCACAGAAATCTTGCCAGTACTTAAAGGTAATCCTAAGTAAGTAGCTGGTAGAGAATTAATAGTGCATCCTAGAATATTAGCAATCTTTCTTTGCCTTTCCCTAGGAGTATTGAAGAAATAAATAGAGATTTTGTCAAAATTAACTTTTTTTCCCGAGGCTTCCTCATAAAATCTGAGGACAATTTTGATAACCTTTGCCTCAATAATGGAAGCCATCAGGAGCAGCAAAGTGTCATCGGAAAACTGCTGATGAGAGGAGATCTGATTACCAGTAGTTGGAGGGAAGCCTTTTATCATTCCAATCTCAATAGCTTTGGAGATGGATCAACTTAAAATTTCAGCCATAATAATGAATAAAAGAGGGGAGATTGGGTCACCTTGCCGAATACCTCTATTGCTGGCAAAAAAGCCCACAGGTTCTCCATTGACAACCACAGAGAATCTAGAGGTAGAGATACAAGAGTGAATGATTTTTCTAAATTTTCTTTGAAACCCAAACTTGGATAAGACCTCTTCCATGAATATCCAGGAGAATCTTTCGAAAGCTTTATGCATGTCTAGTTTGATGGCCATCCCCACCTTTTTACTTTTATCCATAGAATGTATAGTTTCATGAACCATGATAATTCCATCTTGGATAATTCTTCCTTGGATGAACCCACTTTGCTGCTGTGAAATGATCTCCATGAGAATAGGTTGCAATCTAGTGGTGAGGATCTTTGTGAAAATTCTATAAATGACATTAACCAAATTGATAGGACTGAAATCTTTGAAGTCTTTTGCATCCAAATTTTTTGGGGCAAGCACAATGTGTGTATTATTTAGCTCTTTAATGAGATTTCCCGTTATGTAAAATTCATTAACAGCTTTCAAGAGATATTCAGAGCATATTTCCCAACATCTTTGGAAAAAGTTATCCGAGAAGCCATCTGGACCTAGAGCCTTATCCCCTTCTAAAGAAAAAACATCATTTTTTAATTCCTCAATGGTGATAGTTTTTGAAAGACTTTTAAATCTCTCAGAAGGTATGAGATTATTAGGAATGGAGTCTAAGAGAAAAGAGGCCGCTTGTTCATTGTAGGGGTTATCTTTAGTGATTAGGTTCTTATAAAAATTAAGCACCTCTATTTTGATATCCTCTAGATCCTTAGTAATGTTTCCATTTCCTTTAGCAACCTAAGATATTATGTTACAAGCTCTATGTTTGATGGTTGTCAAATGAATTTTTTTTGTATTTCTGTCTCCATCTTTAAGCCAAAGGGCTCTAGATTTCATTATCCAAAAGGATTCTTCATGGCTGTTTATATTATGTAGATTTGAGAGGAGTTTTTTTTCCCGCTGATTATCCTCTAGAGTCATACCTTTCATGGAAACATTTAGCTCAAGTTCTTCCAGCTGTTGCTTAAGTTCTTTCTTTTTTTCAAAAATGTTTCCAAATACCTCTTTATTCCAAATTCTAATCTTCTGTTTAACATTCTTCAACTTCTGAATAAGCCTAAATTGGGCCATCCCTATGCCTTCCCAAAACCACCATTCTTTAATTCTGACCATAATGTCTTCATGTTCGAACCACATTTTCTCAAATTTGAAATTGCCATGAAAAGGCTTCGTCCAATTGAAGAAGTTGAGGACAATTGGATTATGATCAGATCCCGTTCTGGGGAGAGAAGAAAGATGGAAATTCTGGTCCAGGATCCAATTTGTAAAAATAAGAGCTCTGTCGAGTTTAACCTGAATTAAGTTTTCTCCTAACCTTCTGTTGGACCATGTAAATTGATTGCCATGAAGCTCTATGTCCATAAGATTAAGAGTCAAGATGAAGCCTGCAAATTCTTCCATACCAAGGGAGAATTCAGAACTTCCCCCAAAATTTTCTCCGAGATTCAGAGGAGTATTGAAGTCTCCCATGACTAGCCAGTTCATGCTTTCAACCTTGCTTCGGAACAAGGTTAACTCTTTCCATAGATTTCTTTTACTAGCAATAGTATTGGGCGTGTAAATATTAGATAGAATCCAGCTATGATTATTTTCAAGGCTTTTAAAAATAATAGCTAAATGATTCTGGGTGGAGGAGAGTACCTTACCATCAACCATCTTTGTATCCCAAAAGGTTGCTAAGCCTCCAAAAGCCCCTTGAGAGTCAACAACAGCAAAGGCAATGTTCTGCCAAAAATATCTTTTGAAGTCTTCAACTGCTTTACTTTTCATTTTAGTTTCCTGAATGACAAGAATGTTGGGTTTGTTTTCTCTTTTAATTTCCTTAAGAATTCTTTTCTTAGGCCCCCCATTGAGGCCTCTAACATTCCAAGAAATAACCTTCATTAAAAAAATTTTGGAGATGCATTTTCCGGATGGTTCAGAATTCTCTGTGTACCATTTGCAATTTCTTTTTCAGTTTCTTTTTCTCTTGCTTCTCTCTTAGATGGCTTGCCTTTTCTAAAGGTTACTCCAAAATTAGCAGTTCTTCTAGTAGTGGCCCTTGTGATTCTTGAATTGGATGCTTCCCAGCTTCCAAGCTACTTTTTTTTTCCATTACAGAGTGATTCCGGACTTTCTTCCAGGCTTCTTGAACCTCTTTTCTTTCTTTTCACTAAGATGAATCCATCATTATCACAGTCATTTTCCTTTCTAATGGGGGTAATTTCCCCATCCTCTTTTCCTATGGCCATATTAGTCTGCTTATCCATTTTAGGAGCCAGCTCCTCCACATCTGTGTCCTCCTTCTCTTGGTTTAGATCTCGTGCAATGGATTCTAGATCCTATTTGCCTTTTTCTTATCTCATTTTTAGTTTCTCCAAAGAGCTATTGCTTAGCAGCTCTTGATGAGCATTGATTTTTTCTATCTCTTCTTCCATATATGAGAGAGAAATGTTAACTTTTTCATTTTCTTCATCAACCTCCATGTTCAACTTAACCGGATTCGGTGACAAGATGTTCAATATTGAATCCACTAACATCTCCCTTTTTTTTTCTTCATCATTCTCACCCAGATCTATTTCTTGTTGAGTCTCAATCAGTTTCTTAGGTTTCCAAAGCTTTTTGAAAACCGGTCGTCTCTTCACCTTAAATCCTTTTTTCCTTTCTTTTAACTTGGAATTCTTCTCCAAATGCCTATTTCCCATAGTTGGTTCAGAAATCTTCTCTTTAACTGCCTTATCTCCCTGATTCTATCTTTGATCTTCAGGAATATCTGAGGAAGCTTCCAGCTTTTGAACTAAATGTTTAGGACATTCGCTGGAAAAATTCCCTAATCTATGGCATTTGCTACACCTTAGTTGGAAAGCTTCATATTCTATTTGCTAATTCCATATTCCAAATTTGGATTATAGAACAATGTGATCAGGAAGCTCCTGATCCATTTCAATAGAGACACAGAACCTAGCAAATGCCAACCTAGATCTATTTCTCGTGGGCCCATCCAGGCCAATGGGAGAACCAATCAATTTGGCAATGTGTAAGAGGATTTCATCATCCCATAGATGCAGAGGAAGCCCTGGGAGCCTACACCAGATGGGTATGGCATGAATATTCTCAACAAATGGATTGAATCCAGGATACCATTTTTTTAAAAATAGTCCCATATTACCCAGACACTAGGGACCACCCAAAAAAATGGAGTCAACATCCGATTGTAGATTAAATCGGGCCAGAAAAAAACCCTTTTCCATGGTGGTGATTATTAAATCCCCTTTTGGTTTCCATCTGCGAATGGCCCATTTTCTAATAGTGTCCACATTGGGTCTTGATCCCAAAAATTTACCGACAAGGGCCAGATTGGTTTTCCCCAGAGCTCTTTGTAGACATCCATCAGGTACTTGTAAGTGGGTCACCCCTTTAGCATCTTTTATACTTTTAAAATCACATGTAGATAGAGGTCTCACATTTTTGTCAGGAGGAGACTTAACCACATCCGCCCAGTCTCTAAACCCGAAACTGCCATCAGTGATCACATTTTTAGCTTTTACTGGTTCATTAACGGCTACATCGTAGTCCTTTGCAATACATTCAGCAGCCAGAGCCACTGAAACAATGTTTTCAAAACCCTCACGCAGCCCGCTCTCATTTTCAAACTCGCAGCAGTGGATTACTTTGATAAGAAGTTTACATGAGCATAAATATTCTTATTTTTATTTGTAGGGTTTTACTACAAAAACCAACAATTTGAGTGATTAAGGAGAATGAGACAAGAGTTACATATTGTACTCTTTACAGGAAACAAGTTATACATTTTAAAACATAATGTTAATGATATTTTAAAACAATTAAAAATGTTATTCCAAGGCAACAAATAGAGCCTAGTGACCGCTAACAAGTATAAAATAGAAAGAGTGATGGTGTATAATAGAGTGTGATGGGTGGAGATTAAAGAGGAGGATAAAAAAGACCTATATTTTCATCAGCCACCACCAAATATCATTGGGCCAGATAAAAATGGACTGAAGAAGATTGTGGAATAAAATTTCAATGAGCATGGCCAGAAGGTGGTTCACACCACTACCATGCACATCTGTAAAGTGGCCAAAGTGTGCCTTAACAAGTGCACTCTCTAGCACAGTGAGTGGTGCAAGTTCGACAATGGTGCTAACCAAGTGACCCTCAGTGAACTTTATAGGAATCTCCTTAGAAGAAATCCTGCTAGAGTGCCCCCATCCACTGGGATCTAAGGCCAATGATTCAAAATCTGGTAGAGATGCACTATCCATTCGGGCTGGCTCTAAGGGTGGTGCAGTAGATTTAATTGATAACACCTTTCTGTATAATGTGTGTGACTATCTCTAGTAATTTAATTTTGTATAATGCGTGTTTATCAATCACAGGTAGCCTTTATTCATAATCTAGCCTTTATTTTTTAAGTTCTTCAGATGCCCTTATAGTTGTTGATTTTTTGTTTTGCTAGGCTTGGCCTAGTGTGGTTGTGGCTTTGGGGCTTTGTCTCATAAAACCCACTTATTTTGTTGAGAGAATCTTATATCATGTTACATTTAATATAATATAAGATCCTTTTCATCAAATTTTCTAGCCAATGTATGGGAAAATCTAGTAATGTAATTTTGTATAATGTGTGTTTATCAATCAGGGGTAACCTTTATTTTTGGTGTTCCTTAGACTCCCTTATAGTTGTTGCTTTTCTATTTTTCTAGGCTTGGCCTAGTGTGCTTTTGGATTTGGGGATTTTTCTCATACTGCCCACTTATTTTTTTGAGATAATATGGTATTGTATTGCATTTAATATAATATAAGATCCTTTTCATTAAATAATCTAGCTAATGAATGGGAAAATTTGATGACACCATCCATTTTTTATTGCATCAAACTTCCTCACATGAGTCATGGGAATATTTAATTTTTGGGTTGTCCCTCCTATCCTCACTTTTTTTCTCACATTTTTGTTTTTTTTTTCCTCTTCGCTCTCATGGTATGTACCTATGTTCCATTCATCCTCTTGCATAGCAACAAGAGGGAAACATATTTCATCTCTACTATGTTTGATATTCATCTTCGCAATGTCTTATGCATAGACTCCACAAATGTTATGAGTGTGATTTTGAACATCCTAGGTGTGGATTATCTCCAGAGCACTAAGAGAGCTCGTGTAAAATTTGACATTGTAGGCATCTTTGTGTTCAATTGTCTGGTACATTGTGTAGATAAAGTAGTGGTCATGGAGGTCACGTCCCATTTCATTTACCCAGATCATTGTGTGGGTTTGGTAAAAGCTCTTGAAGAAATATGCCTTCCTTGTCTCTTTGCAAAGTTAAATCCTTGTCTGTCACTTTTTTGGGTTGATAGCATGATTTTTGATGCCCTAGAATTGAAAATTTGGGTCCTACTTCAATTTTTTGACATTTTTCAAAGTATCTATCAATTAGATGGGGTGTGTATCTTTAGCGTGCCATCCCTGGAACTGGTCACACTTGCAAAACTAACCCCACAAATTCTTGATCATGTGGTGTAATTGAAGTCTATTCTGGCACATCCTTTTACTTTTTCAAGATGATTACAATGCTTGGATGGGTGGAACCCTATGGTTTCTCTATCATTCCCGCTATATTTTTTTGTATTCATAGCTCTATGTTTTTTGCAAGCCTAATTATTCATGTTACATGTTAGCCTCATTATCTTTTGTACTCGGTTTTAGTTTTTGTATGTAGCCTTTTATTGATCAAAATGTGGGATACTTGTAGTGTGGGGACCCATCAACCCTCATGTTCATAGCTCCAGTCAAAATTGTTTAACTATATAAAAAATAAAATTTATTTGACAAGTTTCTGTATAATGTGCCTGACTATCTTAATAATGTTTATATGTATAATATGTGTGATTATCTTTAGGAAAATTCTAATACAATAAAATATTTAAACGATAATATATATCTTAATATATAAAAAAAGTGTACATAACATTTTTTATTTATGGTGAATTATCATTTGATTAATGTTAATTTACCACGATAAGCTACACTATCATTACCTAGCGAGTGTTAAGTATTAACTCTCTCACTTTGATTTTTTAAGGTCATATTCTCCTCTCAACTTCAAATTGTCCGTTGAAAAAATTGTTCGCATCAGTTTAAGGTATATAAAGAACTGAAAAAATTGTCAGGAAATTCAACAATCAGTGTGTTCATAGATATCGTGAAAACAATTTAAATTTGTAATTAATTATTCTGTGAATTTGGGATTCAATCATGGAAAATAGTATTACAACGAAATTAAAATTCTTTTAAAAATGATTTACCATAATTCTACATTTAGAAAATGAGTTTGAATTTATTTCATATCTATATTTAATTATGAAAATATATCCTCCTGGTAAGGGGAGTAGGAGAATTTTAATTTTCATTTAAAGTGTCAAGTGTGGGATGTAAAGTCCACAGTGATTTCATGTCCCTTCTTTTGAGGTATGCAAGGATGGAAGAAGGTGACGTGGGGGGTTAATGATGAATGACATCACATATTTATAACTATTAAGGGGATGTTAATTTTCTTGTAATTCAAGTTTATTCCTCTATTGGAATCTAGTTTTATAACTATTAAGGGGATTTTAATGTTCTTGTAATGTGATCACTACCAGGGTTTATAAATATTAAGAGTAGGTTAATGTTCTTGTAATGCAAGCGCCAATGGGATTTATTCTTCTCTTGGAATTCCTTATAAGTGGAGTGCGGTGCACATAGTTTATTAAGGGGATGTTAATGTTATTATAATCCATGTTTATTCCTCACTAGTAATTTGGGTTTATTCCTCTATTAAGGGGATGTTAATGCACATTTAATCCTCTCTAAGAATTGGGGATTTATGCTACTACTTGATGTATTGGTATTGTAGTTGTGTGGTTGGGTCTGTGTAGCATTGAACAATGAGTTTTTCTTCATGACAACCTCGATATTAATAAGAATATGGGGGAAGATTCGGTTTTCACTGAGCCTTGGGATCTCAATGATGTTAAATTTGAGGATATGGAGGTGTTCGACCGAATCAGATTTTCACCTTTCTTAAACATTTTTGAGGGATAAAACAATCAACTCAGTAAGGATTTCAGATTGGCATGACAGCCAGCTAGGAAATGGATGGGGGGCAATGTGGTGCTGCGGGGAGTAAAGATTGAATTATAAATCAACACAGTAGCTTATGTTATGGGAATTCCCATAGAATGATGTGAATTATACAAACCCAAAAAGGATTCAACGGATGAAATGAAGCTATTTCTGTGAGTTAAGGAAAAACTCATCCCTCATTTTGTGGGATTTCTTAAGAATTCCTTACCTCACCCATTCAACAAAGTGACCCTTAAATTAATCTAGTTTTTCACTCTTGAGGGATTCAAAAAATGTATCTATTCTTACCATCTTCCCATGCTCAATTTCCTCATACATGGGTATATGTTTAGTTTTCACTACTATATACTTCGTTCTCTATGTGCTACCCCGGACCACTACAAGAAAGGAAAAATTAGTATTCCCCTGCATCAAGGTTTTATTATGGCCATTGTGAAGAGATCAATATTGTATATGGATAAAATATTAATGGGGATAGTGTCCTTTTAAAATCCATTGAAGATTATATCATGGAAGATGAAAATAATTCTGAGAATGAGGAGTCTAGCGAATACCCTGAGTCGAGTGAAGGGGATGATCAAAATGTGGTTGAAGTTGAAGTAGTATAGGGCCTCCAAGACCTAAAACAATACGACGTGAAGGTAGTGGCTGTTAAGAAGGATGAAAAAGGGGACCCAAGTCAACAAAGAAGGTAGTTTTCAGTTGAAACTCGAGAAAAGTCCCAAATGGAAATGCTTGGAAAAGGTGGTGTGGAAGAGGGAGTTGATCTTGATAAATTGATTGTAGACCTTGAAAACATGAAATTTGAAACTTGGCTTACTAAAAGAACTATCCAGTTTATCCTTAACAACTGACATGCAATGAAGATGAAAATTGAGGATGTGGCTCAAGTCATAAAGGGTGGTAGTATGGAGGTTATGCAAGAAAAGTGTAAGAATTTAAATAGTGATGTGGATCATATTGAGGATATTATTAAGAGCTTCAATGAGTGTAGCATTCTCATTGTCAAGTGTAATTTACATCACCTTCAAACTCTTGGACAACTGGCTAATGCCTAAAGAAAATGTGAAGCACACGAGACATCAAAGAAGAGGAAAATAGAACTATCTGAAGCTTATGTAACCACTCTAGGCACTAAAATTGAATCAATAGCTTAGGAATGGGCCAATTTTGTGGCCAACTTGGAGAAAATGAAAAAGTAGTCGTTTATGTTAGGTTGTTGTTTAGTGCTGTTAGTTTACTGTACTACCTGTTAGTTTTTATTCTTTTTAGATTAGACTATATTTTTGTATGGTTCGATATTAAATATCTTCTCTATTTAGGATCTTTGTTATGTATGGTGTAGGGTACCATCAACCCTCTTTTACCTAATGTTGAAAAAAAAAATCTTACTCTTTGAGTGGAATGGTCCACTCCAAGGCAAATTTTGTTTTTTAAAAATTGAAGCAAGGCAGACTTAAAAGCAAGCATCTTTCCTTCTTTCTATGGAGTCTTTTACTTATTTATGTTTAAAATACAGAGTTTATCTCACATTTAGTTCAATATTGATTCAATGTAGACCAAAATCTCTTTGGCTCTAACATGCTTCTTATCAAATCATGTGAAAACAACAAGTAATGTAAAGTCAATTATTATTTGATTTTCTCTCTATGGTGAGCAATGCAGGTTTTAGATATATGATTCTTGAAGGAATGTGATGTGAAATGATATTTACCTATTATATGAGTTATATTATGGTTCCCCCAAAAATAATAATTCCATAATAAAAGAACAGGATTTTAAAATTAAGTCGTACCAAAATATGCAGCAGAGAAAATTAAGTCATACTGAAATATGCAACAGATACATAAATACATAGATACACTATAAAATTAAGTCGTACCAAAATATGTAGAAGATACATACATTTAATTATATTCTCATAGTCTAGATCAACACCCTCTTCTAGTTTCTTCAGAATATTTTCGATCATTGTCTAGTTACAGTGTGGTTCAATCACATCATAGTAAAGTAACATGGAAGTGTCTCACATTTTTTAAAAGTTATTAGCCTAGTAGCCAATAGCTTGTATAAAAATGATAAAATACATTTAAATGGGCATCAAATTTAACACCACATTATGGCATTTGTTGCAACCATTTAAGGACAAGACAATATGTTCATTATCTCGTATAAATCAAAAACATGTTTTGTACATAACATGTCATAAATAATTCCTAGCCTCAGCTAGACCATTTATCAGAGCATAAATAATGGATGACGACCACTAACCCTTATAACATAACATAAATAATGGATATCAGCCATGATCCCTTATAACATAGCATAAATAATGGCTGGTATCCATTGGCCCTTATAAAACAGAAAAAAATTATGTACATAACAAATCATAAATAATGCCTAGCGAACACTAGCCCATATAATGGATTCCAATATTTAATTTTCTAGAGATCAATATATGAGACTTTGGAGTACATATAATTCCAATATAGGTGATTTTTGATTCTAATATATGTGACTCTGGATTCCAATATATGTGATATTGGAATCCAATATGTAAGATTTTTGAGTGCAGATAATTCCAATATTTAACATTTTGGAATCCAAAAATAGTAATATTGGATTCCAATATTGGCTATATATTTTAGCTGTTGGGATTGGAATAAGTCCCAATTTAGTAAAATAAGAATTCTAGTTATAATTATCATTCACAATATTCATTCTTTTCTTTTCTAAAACATTCATTATATTATTTTTCTTCTTATTTTGAGCATGTTACCTTTAGTCCACTTCTTCTTCTTCCCCTTCATTATCCTCTCCATAAAATGCATAGAAATTTGAAACATTAACTACTAGATAAATATCAAAAAATTGTGTAGTTACTTTATAAGAATTTTCATTAATATTCTTCACAACATTGCAATGAAGAATTTTCTTGTACTTCAATTTGTTGTATGTACCTAGTGGAAATATCTCATTTGTCATATATAGTGATGTAAGAAAATTCAAGTTTATAGGATATCCTATATCAACCAAAAATAGTTAGAGTGGTTTGAGTTGAATTTTGTGTCAATTTGTAATGTGTAAACCTATTGCGTAAACCATTTAAGTCCATTAGGGTCACACAAATCTACAAGAGTTGCATAAGTGTACTATGCAACTATACAAGTCTACTACATGAGCCTTTGCATAAGCTACACTATCCTATTGAGGCCTCACAAGTGTACACAAAACTTACACAAGACTAATGGAATCCACAAAAAAAATGTTGAAGATGTGGAGGTCTATTGAAGTTGTATAACACTATGGAATTTTCCTGGAAGTTTTGCATAGCTAAATAGTTGAGATAACATTGTGAGGATCATAGAGAAGCTGATTGGTTATGATTAAAATACTGTAGTGGGTATTTTGGGCCTTATGTATGTAATGTTCCATTATTTTGGGATTTTATCAATGTAACATTGGGTGTTTTTCATGCCTATATAAAAAAATCTTGATTGTATGAGATGCGGTTTTTACCAAAGCCTAGGAGAATTGGGCACTTAAAGCTTAAATTAGAGTAGAGTAGATTTTTTGGTATGATTTTTACCCACATTAAATGATCTAAATGCATAATTGGTGATCTGTGTGTGTGTGTGTGTGTGTGTGTGTGTGTGTGTGTGTGTTTGTGTGTGTTATTCCTCTAATTAATTCAATAAATCCTGTTGTGTTTTTTGTTGTTGATTTCAAAATTATGGTCATTCATATTTGCATTTGTATGTTTTCCATAACTAATTTTGATAGTTACATAGTCTAAAGAGGATATTCATTAGGAACCCTAATCACATATGAATCATTTTATATCAAAGGAAGGTTTTATTTCTTTGTGAATTAAGGCATGTCAGATATTGGAATTTTTCTAAATTCGTGATTGTGCATATTCCAAAGTATAATTGTTAGGTAGGAGTGCAGATTGAATGAAAATAATTGGTGGTTTTCCAAACTTGCAAGTATGGGCAGAAAATAATTTTGGACATCTTACAATAAGGAGATTGTTGGGCATGAGGTTTAAAGGTTGTGAAGGTCACATTATTTGAGGAAATATAATGACACATACGATGAATGTTATGATAGGTCAAAAATACTAAGTCACACGATTGGAGGATTTGGATAAATTGTTATAGAATCCCATTTAGAGGCTTGGAAAACCACAAAACATCAATGTGTTCTTATGGAGGATCCTACAATGATAATTAAGTGGAATCCGCATAACAAATATCACAGGTCGTGAATTAGGAAGAAGATGTGCAAGTCCAGGGACTAGAAGATGACTTTTATGAATGATTGGTAGGATGAAGAGTAAACCTAGATTAGATACCATGAGTTAGTTTGGAGTTCTAGAACCAAAAGAGCTCATTGATTGGATTATAGAGCTTGAGAAGTATTTTAAGTATGAAGACATATAATATCCCAAGAGATTCAAAATTTTCAGCACAAAGATGAAGGGTCATTTATAATTTGGTGGGAACATGTCTAGAGAGACTTAGTGTAAAGAGGAAAACCAAAGACTAATAAATGGGATAGGATATAAACAAAGCTGAAGGTGGAATTATTTCCCAAAAATGATTAGTTTGGTTTGTTTAATAAGTTTTCAAACCTTCTATAGAGAGATCTCAGCGTGAAGGAGTACATTGAATATTTTTATCAACTCACTATCCGAGAGGGTCATACGGAAGATGATATATAGAAGATATCTAGATATATGAATGTGTTGTGGATTGTAATTCAAGATGAATCTGGTATTTAGTAGAGGAGGCCTATTAGTATGCACTAAAGGAAAAGGAGAAGCTAGAGTGAAAGCAATAAATTTTTGCATGAGGAAAAGGAAAGGTCATGCAAGTCATGCAAGACAAGGTAATGGAAGGGGAAACACTACACATCATGAAGACAAGGTTATTTCAACACCAAAAAATAAAGGTAAACCTATAGGGGAGGAAATACATTCATGGGAAGAATATCCTTTGGAAAAGGAAGAGGTCATGGACTTGGTGACACATGTTACAGTTGTGGAGAAATAAGGTAAAAATATTTTTAGTTCTTGTAGACCCAGAGTGATGGTAACAGATATGATATATCAAGCCACATAGAATACCTAGACATATATAAGGTGTTGATGTTAAAGTACATATTATTGAAACCATTAAAAGAGTTTGGTCCTGAGTGGATGAATAATTTATTCAAAACAACATGTAAGCTGGTGATAAAGTATGTAAGTTAATAGTTGATAGTGGAAATATTGATAATTTGGCTACACAATATATGGTAGATAAGTTAGGGTTGAAGAGGATTACACATCCTAATACCTAAAAGTTTTCATGGTTCTATAAGGGACACAAAATTTTGGTGATTGAGAAATGTGTGGCTATTAGCAAAATAATTATTCACAAGGGAAAAATTATGGGTTTTCACCAATGCTCTGGGACTAGGTCCCTTTTCTCAGGAATAAGAAAATTCCATTTATTGAAAACAAGAAATATTTACACTACTCTAACCATCATAGGTGACCTTTTGACCAGGGATGACACAAGAATAATCCCCTAAAACCATGTGCAAAAGTAGGTGGATAAAAGGTGTGTGTATGAAGAGAGGGGAGAAAGTGAGAAGGGGATTTTACTCAATAAATAACAAGCCCAATTTACTGACAAAAAATATAATATTTCTAAGTTAACAATGAGAATACACCATGTCAGGGAAATAGGAGTGAAACATAATAAATAAATCCAAGTTCATTTTCATAATATTGTATAAGTAACCACTATTATGGAGTAAAGTTGATATGGAGTGGAAAACATAAGACAAGGAGATAAAGAATTGTAGTTTCTTACCTATAGTATGATAATGGGATCTATCAACCAAGAAAATATAACCACTTAGAATGGAGAATCAATTCAAATTTATATCTTTATAATTTTTCTTTTCATCTACCCTCTTCACAACCTTTCAAATTCCCACCACTTGTGACTTTTCACATTCCTATAAGAATGAAAAGGGGACTTTTACAAAGAAAAATTACAATGGTCACTTAAGTGAATAGGAAAAAATAGCCATAAAGTATAATTTACAATGGAGAATTAGAAAGTAGAGAGACAGAATAGAGAGAGAAGAGACGTGTAATGAAGAAGGATGAATAATATATTAGTTTCTTTACAGAGATGCACTCCAGTGAACTCCCGATCCTTTAACCACTTCCTAAACTTGATGAATCCTTCAAGTACACCCAGTATTTCACAAACCTCCTCTTTGAGTACTCCTCTAAATGATTAACTTCCATAGCATGATCAAGTATTTTTAAATAAGGGGTGAGAATCACATGATCAATATATCACTAAAACAAATGATAAATACTTCTTTCACTTAAACTGACCTTTTAATGTATGAAACATTACCATGTCTCTATGATATTTCTTGCATTTCATATAATTTGTGTGAAAAATAAGACAACTTTCTCGCATGGGACGATCTTGGTGATCCTATCACCAAATTACCATGGTGACCTATAATACACAATGAAGTACAAGACCAAATCCTTTGATCTAAGATGGGTGAAGGAGAGAGACTGAATGAAGAAAGCTTCCAAATTTTAATCAACCCATTTGATGAGATGAGAATCACTTTGAGACACAATTTAGGGAGCCGAGAGGGATTCCATTTCACTTGAGCCATAATTTATTCAACATGAGAGGCTCAATATCCTTGTTTCTTAACCAACATCCCAACACTTACTATTTTTAGTTTGGGCAGTCCATTTTAGTTTCTAGTTGCTTACTGATGTTCAAAGGGCAATGAAAACTATGAAAACAAATTGTTTACAACACTTACTATTTATAGACAGTGAGGCTTAAGAAGGCTTAGTATTTTTATAAATGGGTATTCCTAGTGTCAGATTGGAATGAAAATCAAGCTCAAAAGTTTCTATTTTGCAATGTGAGACTTTGATCCAAATTTCAAAGGATTTAAATCACTAGTTTTTTATAAAGGAAACATATTTTTCAGTTAAAATTTCAAATGGATTTAGAAAATGATATATAAGATAAATGTATGGATGTAAATAATCTTATTAAAGGCATTTTTACAGGGAATTTACTATTAAAATATCATGGAAAATGTGCATGTGGTTTGGGAGATATGAGTAAAATAAAATTTTGGCATGGAGGATGTCTGAAATAATTTTGGTAGGATAAAAACATACAATCAAAAATGGAGGAGAGGAGATAACAAAAATTATCTAAAAAATGGTTAAGTGTTGTATTAAAATGGTTTTCCCCTTTCAAAAATTTTCTCCCTCACATTTGCACACCTTAACTCAACTTAGACTCAAACAAGCCAACTTATGTCTGGTGGACGTTGGAGGATTGGTTGCAACATATAACATAGCAGGAAAAGGGAAATAAACCCCTAAAAAATGTTCAATGGGTGATTTCTTTGTGATTATGCGACTACAATTTGTGAAAAATGCAAGTTGTTAACATGTTTTTAACACCCAAGTTATCACTTTTAAGTGACAAAAAGTTGAATACATAGGGGGAGAACACTTTGGTGTCCCCCATGTCCCCTTAGTAGTTGGGAAAAAAATAAAAAGGGACATCACACATTAAAATTTCTTCCATGGGTCTATCTATAATGAAAAGTGGTTAAAATCCAAGTTAAGGTGAGTTTATAACCTTTTTGTAACACCTTAGGTTGCCACTTAAGTGACAAAACTAACTCCTCCATAATGGGAGATAATTTTGGAATCCTTCATGTCACCTTACACTAAGAGACATAGGGAAAAGGGACATCAAGCCTTAAAAACCATGCCCAAGATTCTTGGAATGTTGATGTCCTTAATCTTAACATGAAAATAGACTAAGGAGTGGTTTTTCGGGCTAGGGAGAAAGAAATGGAGTTCGGAGGGCCAAAATTATATGATTTTGACTCCAAAGGACCCAAAACATCCTTTATCACAATTTTTAATACCTGATTAAGTTTATAATTTTCCTTTTAGTACACTTTCCACTTTTACCCACCCACGTGCGCTAGGATGTTGAGTTACCACTAAATTTCAGAATGAGTATGAAAAAATCAAACACATGGAACACGAAGATGGTCTAATGTTATCCAATTTCACCTTTGATTAGGATCCTAACTCTACCCAAGGTGTCCAAAACCTTGTAAGAAATTTCCATCTTGTAGAAAGAATCTTGTGTTGCACTCATGGACAAGTTTATGTATTTTTACACTCGTAAAATTCTTGCTTGATTGTTGAAAACTTAATTAGAATCTATCATATTTTGAATTCCTAGGATATGATCTCTTAATACTTATGTAGAGGAAAACATAATAAAATGATATAGAAGATTTGTAGCTTCTTTTTTGTAGTAAGACAATGAAGATATCAATAAATAAAGTCTAACCCCTTGGAATGGAGAAACCATTAAAATTTATAGCTTTCCAATCTATCTCTTCATCTACCCCACACATGACCTTTCATAGTCCCAACACTTGTGACCTTTCACATTATTATAGGAAATAAAAATAATACCATTTCTTATTAATGAAAAGGATAATTTTACAATGAAAAATTACAATGGTCACTTAAGTGAATATGATGAAAGAGCCATAAAGTACAATTTACAATTGAGAATCAGAAAGTAGAGAGAGATAACAAAGAGAGAAGAGACGTGGAATGAATAAGGATTAAGAAGATTGGAGTCTCTTTGTAGATATAAACTTAAGTGAAATCCTAATCCTTTGACCACTTCCTAAACTTGATGAAGCCTTGTAGTGCACTCAGTCTTTCATAAACATTCTCTTTGGGGACTCCTCTGAATGATCAAATTCCATATCCAGATCAAGTATTCTGAGAGAAGGTTTGAGAAGTAAATGGTCATTAGACCACCAAACCAATGAGAAATTCCTTCTTCCACTTGATCCATCCTTCCAATATCTGAAACATTGTCATGTCTATTTGATAGTTATTACATTTGATGTATCTAGTATGAATATTAAGATAAATTTATCGTACAAGATGATCTTGGTGATCATATCACCAAATTAACATGGTGACATAAAAGACATAATTAAGTACAATATCAAATCATTTTATCCCAGATGGGTGAAGGAGAAAGACTGGATAAATAAAGCTTCCAACTTTCAATCAACCCAAATGATGAGATGAGAATCACTTTGAGACCAAATTTAGGGAAACAAGAGGGATTCCATTTCACCTGAGCCACACTTTCTTCAACATGAGAGGATTAAAATCCTTTTTAATTAACCATCATCTTGACACTAACTATTTTTAGTAAGCCTTATTTTGAGAATTCCATTTCAGTTGGAAGTTGCTTAATTCGACTTTTTTGAATTTCCTTGATGTTCAAAGGGAAATGAAAACTCTAAAAATGAATTGTTTGCAAAAATAAATATTTATAGACATTGAGGCTTAAGAAGGATTATTAATTTTGGAAATTGGTCTTCCTGGTGGCCTATTGGAATAAAATAAGTCTCAAATTTTTTGTTTTGTAATGTGAGGCTTTCCTCCAAATTTCAAAGTTTTACAATTACTAGGTTTTTTTAGATATGAGAAAACATATATTTTGGATTAAAATTTCAAATATATTTATAAAATGATATATATAATCAATGGAGGCATGCAAATACTATTAATAAAGGCATTTTTACAAGGAATCTATAGTTAAAATATCATGGAGAACAAACATGGGGTTTGGGAGATATAACAAAAGAATGTTTTGATATGGAGGATGTTTAAAGAAGTTTTGGCATCATAACAAGAAAGTAGTAGAAATGGAGAAGAAATAACACAAATGAGCTAAAAAATGGTTAAGTTTCATATTTAAATGGTTTCCCCCTTTCAAAATTGTTTTCCCTCCCATTTGAAAACCTTAACTCAACTTAAAATCATACTAGATAACCCTGGTCTGGTGGAGGTTGGAGGTGTGGTTGCACCATAAAAAATATGGAAAAAGGGATACAAGGACATAAATTCCTCAAAAAATGTGCCATGGGTTCTTGTTTCATTAGGATGGGGCCAGATTTGGTGAAAAATGTGAGTTGTTAACATGTTTCTAATGCCCACGTTTTCACTTTTAAGTGAAAAAAAGTTGCTTCTATAGGGGGATCACACTCTGGTATCCTCCATATAACCTAATAATTTTTGAAAAAAGGACATCACACGTTCAAATGATTACCATGGGTCTATCTATCATGAAAAGTGGTAAAAATCCAACTTAAGGTGAATTTATAACCTTTTTCTAATACCTTAAGTTGTCACTTAAGAGAAAAAACCAAATATTCCATAGGGAGGAACATTTTTGTGTCCCCCATATCCATTTTTATCAAAGGAAATAGGGAAAAGGAATATCAAACTTTAAAAAACCCACCCAAGCTTTCTGGAATGCTGATGTCATCAATCTCAACATGAGAATAGAATAAGGAGTGGTTTTTTGGTCCTGAGAGAAATACATGGATTTTGGATGGAAAAACCTTATATGATTTTGAATCCAAATACCCAATAAATCTATCAAAACCATTTTTAGGACCTTACTCAGATTGAAATTTAACTTTTTAGTCTACTTTCCACTTTTTTCTATGCATTTGTTCTAGGAAGATGAGTTGCCACATGAGTCCATAATGAGTATGAAAAAATCTAAAACATGGACCATGAGGAGGGTCTAATGTAATCCAACTTTACCTTTGGTTAGGTAACTAACTCTTCTTGATATTTCCTAAAACCTTTGAGCAAGTTACACCTTGTAGAAATAATCTTGTGCTGTAATGATGGACAATTTTTTACATTTTTACATTCCCAAAATTCTTCCTTGATGATTACACCATGAAGTAGGCTTTTCCATATTTCCAATTCCTAGGATATGGGATCCTAAAACTTCACAAGGCTAATGAAACCCTTCGAATAAGGTGACTAGCTCCTTTGAAACATAAATTTCTTAGGGCCTTGCCCAAAAAGAATTAGTTTTGCTTGAAAGTTTCATGACCTCCCTTGGATCCAAAAAAACTTCCTAAAATACCTTGGATCATCTAATTAGTATCCCATAAAAATCCTAGATGGGTTTTTCCTTTGTATTTATCTTCCAAGGGATGTCAACATGTGACAAGAAAACCAAAAATAACCCTTTTGAAACCTTCGAGAGCACTATTCTTTCCTAGATCTCATTAGCTTCAAGAATCAAGATAGGTACACTTCTATACACATGAAACACACTTGAAAAATTTCTTATTGAATATAATGAGGGTGAAAAACTTGAAATACTAACTAGAGGAAAGGTTTAGATTAATTGGGAAAGGGAATTTCAAGTTTGGGTTTGGTTTTCATGATAAAAATTTTAAATTTTGCATCCTAGACATTTAACATGACAACACTCGTCAATTTTTAGATAAGGATAAACAAGGATGAAAGGAGAAATGATATCATAACTATATATGCATGCTATGTGCTACTTGGAAGGTTATGGTAGTTTGATTATAATGTGTGTTGAGTAGAGAAAATGGCTAAGTACTAGTCATGGGTGAAAGACAAAGACAAGGACCGAACACAAGATGGTGTACATGAACTGAAAAGAAGGAAATAAGGACTAGAATGAATGTGTAAAATCACGTGTGTAAGAAAAGACTAATGACAAAGATAATTTAATGTGTGAAAGGTATGTGCATAAGGTTGATGGAGAGATCAATGGACAAAGGTCTACGCATGCACGTACATGTTCAAGACTTAGCTGAATTCCCAGTGAAAGCTAAAAATAGGAACAACATAGATGGCATACCATGTAAGGAATGTCTAGAAATAGACATGGAATTGACCAAAAGTAAAGGACATGTAATATAGATGAAGAGTATGTATGGATAGAGATACTTATAGGATGAAAGCATGAACTATTTATAACACAAGATAAAGATCAAAGAAGGAGTTAAAAACATGCATCCTATATTTAGGACATATATTACTAGAATTAAATCATGTAAGTAGTGAAGGGAATGTTCCCACCATGTTATAAATAGGCATCACATCTCTTTCTAGTGGGTGTGTGAGTAGAGACAAAGATATCTAAGTGCTTATGTATGTAATTATAGGGTGAGAGTATGTGTGTCTAGAACTAAGTAATGCATGCATGAATGTAATTAGTAAGTATATGTAATAGAAAAAAATGTGTTTATGATGGAAAATTGTGTATGGAATGTTAGAATTGATAGAAATGTGCATGATGTAATAGATATCCAAATACTGTTATTGATCATTTACTTTAATGAGTTTTAAGCTTTGCTATTTGTTGGCAAGGAAATTTATCGAGTGGAAAAATTTGTGAATTCCTTGCCAACGCTCTAGGAATCTAAGTCCCTCTACTTAACCAGTGCAGATTTTGTATGTACATGCATGAAAAAATGTGGATTTATGTGGTGGCCTTTCAACCAGGGATCCAACAGGGGCACTCCATTGACCCTGCGGAAAATTCTTGCAGTTATATACAAGGGGGGAATTCACTATCAAGGTGGGAAAGGGAGTGAGAAAAGAGGTAGAAGAACTAATGTTTCAGATAGAAAATTAGATTCATGCAATGCACTAGTTAGAAATTTCAACACATGCATTTATGAGAAGAAACAACCTTGTAAATGGAAACAAGATGAGATAAGATTACAAACTTAAAGTTTCTAAAATCTCCTCATCAAAGAGGCTAAAAAATCCTTCTTATTATATTGATGCTTAAATAGAAATTGTAAATAATGTGGGAATGGAAGAAATTTGAGAATGGATGAAAGTAGAAGAAAATAGCTATTTCCTTTTCTTTCTCTAAGTACAATGCACTCGTGATTTTACAAGATCAATTACCAACCCTATACAATGGCATGAAGAAACCATTAAATATCTTGCAAGAAATGGTTACAACTTCTTCTTTTTTAGCAAGAAACGGTTTACAATACTTTCAGTCATTCATGTCTGTTCAGATTCTTGATTCGCGAAGAACCGCCAATGGCGGAAAAAACCATACTTTTCATAATGCAGCCATTACACTCATTTTGTAACTTTCAATTGGAACCTTTCATCTTGCCTTTGAAACTTTAAACCAGGGCCATCCATGTGGGAGAAATTTACTGGAGCAGGCATGGAGAATGCCTTTTGAATTTTGTGACTTTATAGAGATTTGGCATTTTTTACATTTTTGGTCTACCTTTCCACTTTTGATATAAGCTTGACATGTGGCTTCACTTGAGTGGAGACAGAGTCATGGGTCACTTTTATAATTTTACCTTTTTTCAATGCCGGCTCAAAAAAAAATTCTCCATTGGCCCACCTCCCTGCTATGACCTTCGATGCGGGCTCAACATTTGAATTTTTCCTCATAGCATGATCAGAGATGCGGGACACTTTTAAACTTTAAGCCCTTTTTACAAAAAGGCTCAAAAACTCAAATTACTCCACCGACCCGCTTCCCTGCTTTGAATTTCCAATAACGGGCTCAAGATTTGAATTTTTCCTTTATGTTTAGCGAGGCTGAGGGTCACTTTTTAACTTTAAGCCCCTTTAATGAAAAATTCTCAAAACCTCAAAGTTATCTGCCGATCTTCCTCCCCGATTTGACTCTTTTGATGTGGGCTTAATATTTGACTTTTTCCTTTAAGCCTGATCAGGGTTGTGGGTCACTTTATGAAATTTTACCTTTTTTTAAAAAGAGGCTCAAAAAAACAAATTGCTCTACCGACCCACTTCCAATTAGGTATGTCCATGTAACCATGGATAATGGATCCAAAATTTGATGGGGAAGAAAATGCCCGTCATTCACGATTGTGGAAAAAATGCAGAGAAGAAGAAAACACCACCATTTTGTGCCCGATTTTCAAATTTATTTCGTGAACAAAGTAATTGAAAACAATACAAGGTTCAACGATCCATGGCCATAGAAATATTGAAAATTTCATTCAAATAGGACAACAATAAAATTTTCACGCGTCTAGACAGGAAAGCGGAAAATTTATGAAAATGTACAGACTAGAGAGTTTAAACAACTTAAAAGCACAAATTTCTCTATCTTTTAAAACTTCCAACTTTACTTGAACACTTATGGAGGGCGTGAGCTCAAATTTTTCAAATTTGAAATAAAAAATGAGTGGGGAATTTTGAGGGTGACAACAGCTAGCTCTAGCTTGGGAACATGACATGGACTGAGCATAGTGAAGACATGACATGGGAATCCAGAATCTCAATCTCTAGACCTTGTAATTTTTTGACCAAGGCCTTAGCCATTGGTCCTTACAGAGTCATGTACAACCTATAAAAAGAGAGAAAGAAGAAGGAAACACACATGCACATGAAAATGACAAAAAAGAAACACATGACATACAACAGGAAGGGAAACACACCTAGCAATCACCTATGGTACAAGGCGGGGGACAACCCACTTTCACTGGTGATAAAATTTCAAGTATTTCCTACTCTGAGGTAATTCCAGTGGCGTTCCATCCAAATATGAGAGAAAAAAAGTGTTCTCACCATAAGCTTCATGAATCTAGAATGGGCCTAGCCATAATGAATCAAAATTTCCATGGCTTCCTTTTGGTTCTCTTCTCTTGTCCCATAACAAGATGAAATCTCCAACTTTGAATTCTCTTGCCTTAGCCTTCTTATATAAAATATTATTTACTTTCAATTGGTGCTCCTTAATGAGATCCACCACTTGGAGTCTATTTTATTCTATATTCTCAAGAAAGAGGATCCTCTTGTCAATGGAATCCTTGTACTGACCATCTTCTATTGCCTATAGCAGCTTAAGAGCTGGCATCTTGATCATGAGAGGAATTTTTGCTTCGACTCCATACAATAGTTGGAATGGTGACATGCCTATTGCCTTCTTGGGAGTGATCCTATCCACCCACACTATGTCGTATAACATTTTGTGATAATTCCTTTGATTCTCGTTTACAAGCTTGCAGATAATGGTCATAATGTTCTTTTTGCTTGATTCAGCCTATCCGTTTCCTTGTGGATAGTAGTCAAAATAATGAGATAGGGAGATTCCATAGATATAGAAAAACTTAATCAGATCTCTTGAAGAGAAATATGTAGCATTATCTTCTACAATCTTCTATGGCACTCTAAAATAGACTATGATATTCTCCTTGATGAAGTTGCATATTGTTTCAGTGTTGGCTTGTTTGGCCGGAATGGATTCCACCCATTTGGTGAAGTAGTCTATTTCTATGAATACATAGGTGTGCCCTGTGCTTGAGTGAGGGTTCAAAGCACCAATGAAGTCCAAACCCCACTGTTGAAATGGTTCTTCAATAACCACAAGCTTTAGTGGTAATCGTAAGGAGTTGTGGTCTTCCAACAAACTATTACCATGCTTTGCATTTAGAAACCCAATATCGAGTGTCTGCAAAGATGGTGCACTAATAATACCTTCCTCAGAGGATCTTGTGTGCAGTGACCATTGCTGAAAAATGCCCACCACATGCTTGGTCATGGTATGCTTCAAGAAACTTTTCTTGTTACTCTTTATCTACGCACCTGAGGAAACAACCATCCAGGCCTCTTTTATAAAGTGCATGATTCTAGATTACAAATTTAGATTCCTTCATCTTGAGTGTTCTCCTTTTGGTGTACAATCAAGATGGGGAGGGCATTCTCCATAAGCTCAGGTAATAGGCAATATCAACATACCAATCATCAGTAGTGGTGATAAAGAGAACTTGTGGGTTTTCTTCTGAACAAGTTGAGCAAACATAGTTCACATTCACCATGTTGAATTTTGAGTGTTTCATCTTTAGCAGTCACCTTACACAAGCCATTTCTCCTTACCAGATTGGAAGGGTCAAATCTCCAAGTCATATTCTTGAGTCTTTTCAATCCAATTTCCTCTCTTAGCTTCTAGGATAATCGTTGTGTCAAGAATGGATTTGATTGCACTTCTAAGGACCATCACCACCATATGGGAATTAAGGATGTAAAAACTCTAAATTTTTTAAACATCCTTGAACAACTGCAAAGGCATGCTTCTCCAATTGGCTATATTTTAGCCCATGATTTTTCAAAGGATAACTCATGAAAGCAATTAGGTGCTTCCATGCCTTCATCATTTTTTCTGAACGAGGATGGTAGAGAGTGTATGTTCTGATGCATAACAATACATGATGAATTCTTTAATAAAATATGGATATACAAGATTCAGAGCATTGAAAATGGATTTCTTGATCTCTTCGAATGTATTCCTTCCCTTCTTTGTTCCATTTGAATTTTTCTTGTGGTATCCATGATGCAAGTTATGTGCTTCATCAACTCAGCAAACCCAGGCACAAAATGATGAAGAAAGTCCACCTTTCCAAAAAATGAATGAACTCCTTTCTTACTTGTGGGTTGGGCTCAATGCTTGAATGGATCTAACCCTCTCAGGATCAATGTGTGCCCCATGTTTGTTCACAATGTTCCCCAATAGCTTGCCTTCTGTGACTCTAAATCAATGCACCTTTTTAGATTTAGTGATATGCCATGATGTTCCTAGGACCTTGCAAGTACCTGATTCCAAGTGATAGATGGGGATCTCCCCTCAAGCTTTGAAAATATTGTGAGATCATCAAGATATATGACAATCCGGATGATTCAGATCTTTGAAGCTTCCAAATCCATCACCCTTTGTGAATGTAGCTCCTACATTAATGTAGACCAAAATGATATATCTAGTAAAAATGGGCTAACTCGAAAATCATGGGGTTTTACGATGGATAGAGATTTAGTGAAGTGATACCTATAGCTAGGGGATGGTGATTCTTTCGATATATAGGGTTTACTACTGAACTCATTAATGATTACATGAAATCTGTAGCTATGTGTGCTGTTACAAAACATAACAGATCAACATCAGCCTACAATTTCATGCTATCTTCAGCAGAGGGTATAGGATACACACATGCCATAAAGGAAAGATACGCGTTCCTTTTGATGAACTTTATCAGACCGAGAATTGCATACCAGTATCCCAGTGAAGTGTTAGGTTTTGAACTCAACAAGGGTGAATAGACTGCACAACTTAACTGGAAATGCAATATTTCATTATTGGATAAGTTACAGGTTTTCATTAATGTTCTTTTCTTCAATGAGTAAGATACTTCAACTTGCATAGTATTGGGTTGTTTAGTTCATCATACAAGGCACATATTAGAAAGCATAGAAGGATGAAAGGACCGAGATAAATCACACAACTCACACTTTTAATAATTCAATGTTTTATTCATAAGGAATTTCATACATGTTCCCACACAGAGGCCATAGTTGCCATGTACAGTCTGGAAGAGTAGGCTTGATAAGTTCTACTCAACACATAAGAGGTACAACATGCATGAAAGAGAAAATAAAGGACCCTATGAAAAGTGATACCCATCATTTCCTTGAGATATCTAACTGTCCAACTTGGTCTGAACTGTTAGATCCTCATCTTGAAACTTTGCTTCCCTCTTACATATTCATTACTGAAGAGCATATGTGACCTGAAAGTAGAGGAAATGAGTCATAACTATCAGTTCCTAAAATGAAGGCTCATGATGTACTATCCATATTCCTAGTCCTAGTCCTGAACTTCATGTACATGGATCTCTAATAATAGGAGATCATTAGATTACTTGAAGATCAAATAGTAGATAGGATCTCACTCACTCAGAAAGAAGGATTTAAGTAGAAATATTAAAAAAAAACATGGACATAAGAGAGGCCAAAAAACCTAAAATATTTAAATCTAACTATTAATCTTAAGTGTAACAGGTACATGTTGCGGACCAAGAAGAAATAAATGACCCGTCTTTCAACTTGAAGATTAGGGGAGTTCATGTGGATAGACTTCTGCATCCTATGGCATCAACTCGGTGAGCTTCGAAGTCCACTAAGTACGGTGCTGGAACAAAGGATTTTGATACCCCACACTCAAGTCTTCAGTAACTCGTCTATGGCAAATCAGAATAAGTTGCATTGAGTCCTAAAAAAGAGTGGACTAACGAAATAGATTCTTACATGTTTTGGATCTGTTAACTAAAGAAGAAGAATCAGATTTCAAGAAGCTGAAGTTAACTGGAAAGAAAGGATTAGAGCTGAAACAAAATGAGAAATAGAGATCCCTGCAGAAAATCACTGACAGGGCTTCATCCATGTACAAATGGATATTTACATCTTTCCATCATGTTGTTCTTAACTCACTTGAATACCGAGCTTTAACCCTAATATTTACGTAAATCAAGTAATGGTGATACAGAAAAGTAGCTCAAGCATGTTCATGATCAAGATAACACTTGTAGTAATTATGTTTCAGATTTCCAACAATAAATCAGCTTCAACAGAAAAGTGTTACATTCTGTATTCTGAATCAGAAATATACAACTACTACAATTGAAAAAGGAAGGAAGAGAGAATTCTAGAATAAAAATTACCTAGGGATTATGCCCATGAAACATGTCGATAGACACATTTCAGACTAATTTTCAGCATGCCAGAAGATACTACTATCAAAGAAATAAAGCATCTAAATAAAAGAAACAAGATTACAATATTTCAATCAAAGCATCTGAATCAAGGATTATGCCTGAGAATTGTATTACATAGTATGGAATAACTAGCTTGTAATTTCTAGACAATATCCACATGCAAGGTACAAATAACTCTTAAGATCAAGAATAGATTGTAAAATAAAATGATGCAACACAGTAATTTCCAATAAGCCCATGACAAGGGAAAGATACCTAAATCTACTGTTTTTAGCTATATCTAGGACCTTTAAATTGAAATGTACAGGTAACAACCATATGAATTCTTCCTTAGTCATGGATCAAAGCTAATAGAAATAAAGCTAGATAAAATTAGCTTGAAACTACAGTATAATCGTCCCATCCATTATAAACAAACACAGCTTTTCTGATCCTGGTAAAAGAATACTGTTATTGTTTGATTGGACGTACATAATGGAAGGGTATAAATATTACTTCTGCCCACAGAGTTTTTCAAAGAGACCATTTACACGTAACAAGGATGCAGCATGCAAAATGGCTGACTAGGTATTTTAGAGTTGACCTTCACATTCAATTCGTTTCTAGGAGAAGGAATGCTGAACAATATGAATCGTTTCATTCTGCACTGTTTTAAACCTTCATCTCCTGGTTCAGGAAAATTTTATGAAGCCTTGAAGGTCGTGACTCCAATCCATCATACACAGTAGTGAATATTTGTTTCCTACAGTTGTTTGAAGTGCTAAAAAATGGCTTCTATTATATTGCAGCATGCCTGTGCACCAAATGCGTGGGATTTTTCCGTGACCACTGAATGTTCAGAACTGTATGTTAGCAAAGGCGAACTGAACGGGAACTGGGAGATCTATGCTGGCAAGGGCGAACTGATCAGGTCGGGCATCTATTCACTGCATTCGGTGAAACAGTATGAACACCTCGTGAGGAAAACCGTGTCTGTTGGAAGTGCTCAAAAGAAGGCTTCTTCTTTATTGCAACACGCCTGCTTTGATCTCCATGCACTCACCGCTCCACTCGGTGTTTGACTCGTTCCTCCATCTGATCCTATTTACACGGCCTGCGCGGAAGTCTGATGATGGTTTTCCACCTTAATATTTCCCGTGTGGTTTGGCAATGTTTGCCCAAATCTCCCCTTCATGGAAGTTTGGTCATGGTTTGCCAAACCAATATCTCCACACCTGGCAGTTTGACCGGATTTCTCCCATTTTTTGGCAGTAGACTCAAACTTCTCCCACGTAACGGCTCGGCCACACCAATCCACGGGCCCCGGCCTTAGATTTTCCACACATCGTGAGGAGTTTGACCCGATTTCTCCATTCACGGAAGTCTGACCATGGCTTTCCATCCCAAAATTTCCACTTGGCGGTGCTTCTCCGAATCTCCCCTGCGTGGAATTTCTTCCTTGGCTTGCCATCCACGAAAACCCACTTGGCATTGCTCGCCTTATTTCCCACATCCGGGATTGGAGTGTGGGGTTTTGTTATCATTTGGCCATATTTCATTTTAGACGGATGGCCACCGACTTCCACCTTTCCACTCAGCGTGAGGAGATATCATTTTCTTGGTGCAAACATTTCAGTTGTAGCTTGTAAGGTGTGATAATCCCGACAGAATACTTTGTGCCCACCAACTTAGTGACTCATTGAAGATGCTCATATAATTGCAAAGAAAATTATGCTCCATGAATATTCTGATATGAAACATTTCCACCTCTATGAGATCCGTTTCCATGAGTTGCATTGTAAAATAAATTTAATCAAGTCTCCCGGTAACACTCTTACTGTCACTTAATCGATTTTTATAAAAATATCTTGAAGGAAAATCCCGAATTTGAGGATGCATTCGATGTTGAACAGATAAAAACATAGTTGGACGACCTGCTTGTTGGAAGTGCTCAAAAAGGCTTCTGCTATACTGCAACATGTCAACTGCCTGTGCACCAAATGCTCGGCTGAGGAAGGTCTGAACAACGCCAATGAAAAAATATATACTGTATTCACTAATACCCTGGCCTGGCATTCTTGCTGTCTCTACGAGCTTACCATTGAAAAATTATCTCGAGTAGGCCTCTCAGTTTTGCATTAATTAATGAGCCCTAGAATTGTATCCTAGAAACCATATTTAATTCATCCACATGAAACGAGTTGCCTTGAATTATCCATCATGCTCGATGAGTCCCATTGATAGGGCTCCATCACGTATCTCTGTTTGCGCAACGATCTCCATTCATTTTATGGCACTCTTGATGCCTTGGCTTGCGTTTGAATCACCCTATCTCTGCAGAATGTGTCCTAAAAGAAGCTCACCACATGATCTCCAAAATGAACGAGTCACGAAGATGAGTCAAACTCCTTATCTCTGCCTTCGCTTCCGCCTGTGGCTTGAACCTTTCCAATTCATTGAGACTTTATTGATAGCTCAAACTTTGACTCTCCCTGACTTGGCCTTCACTTCCGCATGCATCGATCTCTACCGAGATCCTTATAGAGTTCCCTTCATTCGTCAATTTTCAACGAACTATATTTTGCATTAACAAGACCCTGTTGAGCTCTTACAACTGAGAGTCTCCACTGAGATGATTTTTGAGATGATTGTCAATTTGACACCGGGTTCTTTATCAACTTGACCCTGAACTCTCCACTGAGTTGAGATCAACTGGGTTCCTTTCGATGCTAGGTGATCTCTTCATATGCAATTTAGGAATTATTTTTAATTATTGCATCTTGATAATAACCGAAGGTGGGTTCTTGGAACTATTATTTCATTTTGAACGTGATAGGACCCCCTTGTCCAATCTTGCTAGGTGTACAAAATTGGATAACAGTGCTCCAATAACTTCCTTCTGTGACTCCAAAAATGCACTTTTTTGGATTTAGTGATATGCCATGTTTCCTACACCTTACAAGTACATGTTCCAAGTGATAGATATGATCTCCCCTCTTCTTTAAAAATACTGTGAGATCATCAAGATATATGACAGTTCAATGCTTTAGATCTTTGAAGGAAAAATCCATCACTCTTTGGAATGTAGGTCTTGTATTGATTAGGCTAGAAGGCATTCTGCTATAGGCAAAAGTGCCCCAAGGTGTTGTAAAGGCTATCTTAGTGTGGTCCTCCTCTACCACTTTGATTTGATTATATCCTAAGAATCCATCAAGTAATGAAATCATTTCAGATCTAGTGACTTCTTACAGGATATGGTGCATGATAGGAAGAGGGTAATTTTCCTTTAGTGATGCTTGGTTCAGGTTGCGAAAATCTACCCATATGCTTATTTCACCATTCTTCTTCCACACTGGCACAATGTTAGCCACCCATGTTGAATGGTGGATGGGAATGATGATCCTTGCATTAAGCATCTTCGTTACCTCCTCCTTGATGGTATCAACAATCTTTGGGTTATACGGCCTTTTTTTTCACCTTAAGGCCTAAACACCATGCTTCAAAGGAATTGAGTGATGTATTTCCTTTGGCTAGAAGGATTTGAGTTCATCATAAGAGTATGCCAAGACATCTAAGTATTTATTGAGTAATGCAACAAACCTTCTTTTTTCTTCAGGCGAGCAACATTTTCCAATATTGACCATCCTTGGCTCCTCTGGGGTACCAATGTTTTCTTTATCAAAATCAGCTAGACACCGAGAAGATTGCTTTTATTTCTCTTGAATGAATCTATCATGTTTTTCAAACAGGTCTTCTAAAGAGACTAGGCCTTTGGGAAATTTGTTCCCTTTTAATTTTATTACTCCCTCGTCATCAACCCCTTCAATTCATTCTTTCTATTCTTTGGGGACTACTTCTCGGTGTGTATTTTAACCTTCTTCGAATAAGAGATTATTGAAATTATCCCTTTGCTCCAAAAAGGCTAGAATTTGGTTATCATCATTGAAGACTTGCCAATGACTTGCATTGTCTGGTACACTAGGCATGAATACCATTTCAATGGTCACTTTGTCTTTACCAAAAGAAGGATGAGGTGTCACTAGGGAAGCTAAAACTGCAAGAGAATCATCCTTTTCATTTTTTTCCCTTGGAATAGCTTAAATGGAAAATGCATTAAGAGATTCAATGCAGTCACATACTCTATTTATATAATGTTGGAGTCTTGGATTCTTCACCTAATATTTTTGGTGGACCTGCTTTACTACAACCTATGCATCACCTCTAAATATCAGTTTCTTTATTCCCATATCCTCTACTGTACTCATTCCTAAGGGTTGTGCTTCATATTTTGCAGTGTTATTTGTATTATCAAATTGCTGCTTGTAGGCAAATGGGTACAACTCATTGGAAGGAGAGTACAATACTACACCAGATCCTGAGCCCACACTAGAATGAATACCATCAAATTCCATTATCTAAATTTGATCTTCCTCTTCTATCATGAGAAGTGGCAAGTTCTCCTCTTTTTCTGATGTGAGGAAGTAGTTTCCTAGCCCACAATCTTGAAAGAGAATGTTTTCTTTCAGATCATTAGATGTTCATACTATGAACTTCATCTTTCTACAGGCAACAAATTCTTCATCTTCCTTTTACTAGGATAGTTGTAGATGACCAATCCATTTTTATCTCTCCACCCAAGTCTCTGTAAAAACTCCTACTCAATAGCATACCAAAGAATGCTGGGATGTCTACTACCAGTATGGTTAGGAGCACCTTCTTTTTTGGAAAATCAGCTAGTGCTACATGTGCATCTTTGATTCTTCCTACCAATGGAACTTGTTTGGATTCCATTGAGTAGTAGGTTCCATTTACCAGAGTCAAGGTGAGGCGTATAGAATTTGTAACTTTGGTTGGCATCACATTGTCCGAGGCTCCAGAATTTATGATACAATTTGTTTAGCTGGAAGCCTTTAATGAGGAGTGATAGGTAGAAAGGTTCAACCCTATTGGTTTTGGAGGCACTGAGGGATAACATGTTTTGGGAAGGTGGTGTGTATGGTGTGGGAAGTAAGCCTTTAGAATTAGGACTCGAGGATACATGGTTACCACCATGAAATGTATTAATGAACTTGTCAAACTAGGTAGGGTGTGTTTTTAGGTATTCTATTTTTGAGAGCTGTACTTTAGTTTTGTTTGCATGTTCTAAAATTCAAATGGGGTTATTGTGAGTGAGGAAGATGTTCTAGAACTGGAGGAATATTTACATGGTAGAGGCTTTGCTACTTTAAGTGTTGAATTCTCCTTTACAGGTGTAACAATTAGATTGGAAGGGGCTGAGGGTGTAGATTTTGATTGAACCTTAGATGTTTTTGTAGGAGCAACATTTAAAGGACAACTGTTCTTAGAAAATTTTGAGCTGGGAGAAGAATTAGATGACTTAATTGGCATAGTAGCATGATCCCTGACAACTAGTGAGTCTGTTTTTTATTTTTTTGACTCCATAAAAGGTGGTAATGGTGATCCTTTGATAATAATTTTATGTTGTGTGACCTTTGGAGGATAATTTTATTTATTCTTCTAATCCTTTACCATAACCATTGAAATGAAGCACCTTTCCTAGATTGTGCACGAGTGAAAACAACACATGAGAAACTTGGAGCTTCTTCATCATCCTCATCTTCATCATCAAAGTACTCAATTATGCCATTGTACATATAAAATTTCTCTACCTCAAGATAGTTTTCATAGTCTTCCATATTTTCTTCTTCAGTTTCATCAATTTATGCTTCCTCCTCCAGCTCTTTGGTGTGACAGATGGCATTGACTAGTGGTTCTTCAAGAGCAAGCCGATGAGGAGGTGGAGAATTCCTTGGCCTATCTGGAGGGTTTGGTTTCCTTGAAGCATTCCACATTGTGGTATGAGATAGCTGCTTCTTCAAGGCGACTAAGTCATTTTCCATTTTTTGGAACATCAAATCTATGGTGACAAAGTTTGAATTCTGACCCATTTACTTTCCATTAGGGCCTTTAACCTTTTTGGAAAGGATTATATTATCATCAGTTTCTATTGCATAGTCCTTAGCTTCCCTCAATGTTCTTGGTTGGGATCTTCTGAGGAAGAAACCTACTTCTGATGGCAAAGCATTGATGAAAAACCTCTTCAAACTATTTTCAAAAGGAACCACATCTTCATGGATCCTTCTTATCACTCTATCATATCTTGATATGAAGTTCCTCATTGAATCAAAGGTTTATTTCTTCATTTGTACCAATTAGACCAAAATATACTAAAAATGTTCTATCCTCTTGAACCTATGTTTGAATGCACTTCTTATATCCTCCCAATAGGTGATGGACCTTAGGGGTAGCATGTAGAACCATTTGAAAGCTTTCTCTTGAAGTGACTCCACAAAGAGTCATACTGACACATCTTCATCCTCAACACCCAACACACCACAAGGAGTGCTAAATGATGCTACATGCTCTTCAAGGAGTTGAGAACCATCCCCTTTGAATTTTAGGAAGTTTTTTCTCGAGCCTCTTGGTAGCTCATGGAGTGATTGAGAAAGAGCTAGTGGACTAGTGTTTCCTCCCCATGGTACATTAGGCCTACAAGCCTCACAATCACATTCATGCTCATGATCCCCCATTCTATTTCTGATTCTAGCTTCCAACCTTATTAAGCCTGCAGCTTCTACTACTACTCTGTCGTCTACCTCAACTTGAAGTCTCTCAATTTATTCAAGTTGAGCTCTTATTTCCTCATCTGATCTTACTTCTCTTTCTCTAGCTTCTTCTTCAGTCTCTACATCAGTGAAATATTCAAGGTTCTCATTGATGTATGGAAATTCACCATCCAAAGGATTGACGACACTCAGGTTCCCAATGTGACCGGTTGCTTGAGAGGGAAGCCTCTGGATTCTAAGTAGCTCTTGTTTCCTTTGAAGTTCCTCAAAAATGGGATCAATTTTTCCTCCTTGTCTCTATTTCTAGGTGTATCTACTATCTGCCAGCTTGAAAATCTAAGATCTTCTTTGTGGTGCTAGAATTTTTCTTTTCCTCTCCAATTTAGCAGTGCATTCTTCTTCAAGGTCCAGAATTCTTATGGAAATGTAGTAGTGATTGACACTTTGTCTATTATGCCAGATAGCTTCCCTCAAATCTGAAGCAACATCTTCTTAGATGTGGAAGAGTAATTTAGGTCTTTCAACAGGAGGGTTTCCCGGAATAGCCATGATTTGAATCCATGTGGCTCATATAGCCATTCAAATTCTAGATTTTTTTCTCTTTTTTGAATTTTGAATTTTCTGATTTTTTTTGTATTTTTTTGACCTTCCAGTCGTATTCGGTTGCAGATGTTGCTAAATCTACCCCATGGTGGGTGCCAAAAACTGTTGGTGAGGAAATTTTTTAGGTGGAAATTTTTTTGAATTCCTTACCAATGCTTTGGGAATCTAAGTCCCTCTACTTAACCAGTGTAGCTGTTGTAAGTGCATAAGTCAAAAAATGTGGATTTTTGTGGTGGCCTTTTGGCTGGGGATCCAACAAGGGAAATCCACTGAACCTATGAAAAATGCTTGCAGTTATATGAAAGGGGGTAATTTTCTATGAAGGTGGGAAAGGGAGTGAGAAAATAGGTAGGAGAACTAATTTTGTAGGTAGAAAATTAGATTCCTACAACGCACTAGTTAGAAATTTCAATACATGCATTTATGAGAAGAAACAACCCTGCAAATGGCAACAAGACAAGATAAGATTGTGAATTTAAAGTTTCTAAACTATCCTCATTAAAGAGGCTAAAAAATACTTCTTCTTGTATTGATGCTTAAACATAAGTTGTACATAATGTGGGAATGGAAGAAATTTGAGAATGGAGGAAAGTAGAAGAAAATGGCTATTTCCTTTGCTTTCTCTAAGTAAAATGCACTCGTGAGTTTACAAGATCAATTGCCAACCCTATACAATGGCATGAAGAATCCATTAAATATCTTGCAATAAATAGTTACAACTTCTTCTTTGTTAGCATGAAATGGTTTACAATCTTTTCAGTCATTCACGTCTATTCAAATTCTTGATTAGCGAAGAAATGCCAATGGCGAAAAAAAAGACTTTTCATAATGTAGCCGTTAGAATCATTTTGTAACTTTAAATTTGAACCATTCATATTGCCTTTGAAACTTTAAACCAGAGCCATCAACATGGGATAAATTTACTGGAGTAGGCATGGAGGATGCCTTTTGCATTTTGTGACTTTATAGAGATTAGGCATTTTTTACATTTTTGGTCTGCCCTTCCGCTTTTGATATAAGCATGACACATGGCTTCACTTGAGTGGAGACAGAGTCATAGGTCACTTTTATAATTTTACCTTTTTTCAATGTAGGCTCAAAAACAAAAATTGCCCTGTCGGCTCGCCTCCCCACTTTGACCTTCAATGTGGGCTCAACATTCAACTTTTTCCTCATAGCATGATTGGAGTTGCGAGACACTCTTAAAATTTAATCCCTTTTTAAAAAAAGGCTCAAAAACACAAATTACTCCATTGACCTACTTTCCTGCTTTGACTTTTGTAGTCATTTTTACTCCCATCACAAAAGGAAGGAACCCCATGTGCACCGACCTATCACTCAGTAGAAGTTGAATGCTCACTTGAGGCACATATGGGTATCGAGTCTCTCTTTTATGTTATTTTAGTGGGAAGCATCATTTATGATTAGTGTAAGATATTTTTATGAGGGAGGTTGAAACATATAAGGACCATAGGGATCAGAATGGCCTCTAGATCCTTACAGTCACCTTAGACTGAGTACTTTAATAGAATCAAGAACATGCATTATGAAAGAAAGAATTATACAAGAATTCATACATAGCATGAAAGGAAAGAGTACTCATATGAGAGAAATATGCATTAAAACCATTAACATCAATGCCTATTTATAACAAGTAACCTCATTATATTTATTGATTCATTACAGAGTGTCACAAAGAGCAGACTACAGTCATGCATAAAACTGGATGTATGTAACTAAGCTAATAGAAAAATAAAAATTACAACTCCTGGCTTAGTACATTCTTTCCTGAATACAAATATCCACTTGCAATAATTCTGTAGAGCTCCGCTCACTCTCTAACCAGTTATACCTCGTAATTGTATATATTTTACTCCATAGGAACTTGTATTTATAATTCTCCTACACTGCCAACTCACCTTCCAGCGTCCTCAGATCTAGTTCCAATTGTCGAATGTGGTCCATACAAGTAGGCTTCTCCAGGCTTAGGATTTTGACTTTACCTCATGATGTTATTCTAGAAGATTCCATATGAGGCATGCACTTTCCTGGGCCAACCTATCACCAGACTGGCATCTTATCCATACACAACCAATCACACTTTTCATGTGTTCTGCCCTGGGAACTCAAATTGACTAAGTTTTGAGCCTCCTTTCACGCTTTGCATGTGCTATGTGCTTCCCTAAACCTTTCTCTTGCACACTTTTTCCTTGCATGACTTTTCATAACTAGGACCCTACACACCTATGCGCCTTTATACTTGGCTAATATTCCATGGGTCCAACATCATCCCACACTACGCCTATTCTCCGTCCTCAGATAATTTTTTCTTGACCAAGTGTCTAGGGAACCAATGAATAGTCTTACACATTACAAAATGAATAAGGAATGAAAGAATCGGGTAAAGAATGAATAATGGGGGGGGACCATCAATTCAACAAGCTAGGAAAATATTTCCAAAGGTCTTCCTCTAGCTTATCCCATACTTCGACCTCACCTTGAGGTCACCCACCAGGGTGCTCACTTCATAAAAAATCAAGCCAACTCCCTGGGTGCCGAAAATGTCCATAATATGCTCCATCTCTTTGCCCATGTCCTCAATTTTATCCATCCTTCTAGTGATCTAGGGGTATAGTTCCTTTAGTCGGGCCTTAATTGAGCTCCTTAAAGCCTCAATTAAATATTATTTCTTCTCTACTTCGGCCAGAACCTTGTCCCTTTCTACCCTATTCCCCTTGTTCTTTTCTTGGAATTCTTTCAGTTCTTCTTCAAGTGTGGCAACCAAGGATCTCGCCACCTTATCTCTATCTGCACATGTATCATATGCGGCCTTCACATATTCGGCAACGATCTTAACCTCTGCGAGTACTTGGCTATACTCAACAACGAGTGCTACCACCTTCAACCTATCCTCCTCTTCTAAGCACGTGGCCACTTCTTCTATAGATTCCAAGGCCAAGGGTCATCTCTCCATAGTGATAATGTGTGTTAGATCTTCTATAAACTCCAGGAGGGATGAGTACTTTTGTGTGGGTGGTGCTAATTCTGGGTGCTTAGGAGGATAACGCCTTTGATAGAATCTATTTTGTTGTAAAATTCCTAGACCTTTACGTTCTCTTCCTTCACCTCATGCCTTAACTATGCACTGATCAGTTCTTCCTGTTTCAAGCTCTTGGCCTTCTCTGCTAGTTATTCTTCCTTCTTTCCTAACTTCACCTCCAGCACTCTGATCCTATTGTTGCACGTAAATAATCTAGCCTTGGTCTCGACCACAACCTTATTTAGTGCATTACAGACTTGCTCATCCAAGATCTCTTGAGCATTCACTAAGGGATTGACCCCCTTATATTCTAGCAATGTGATGATCTCTCCTTGGAAGACTTCAAATTCTGGTTCATCAACATGGGACTCGAACACCCAAGAGAACATCTTCTTGGTTCTAGGGTACGTGTTGTCCTTCTCAAAAGACCCCATAGTTATGGGCCTTTTTGTGGGTACAATGCTCTAGAATCACTCATGTAACACCTTTTTTATGTCATCAACATAGCCCTTTACCTGTCTATGTTCTACATCTAGAGTTCTTTTGCCCAAGTGCACACCTTTGGGGAAGCTTACTATCAGAGCGGGGCCTCCCAGGTTGTCATGCTCTTTTTTGATGTTCTCCTCCTTCCCCTCCTTCAACACTATGTCTGTGCTGCGCTCTAACTCTCGGTCTACCAGTACCTCGAGCATTCTCTTTGCTTCTCTCTCTTCCACCTTAGTGATCTGCTCCTTTGTAAAACTTATGGCTCCCTCCTTTTCCATGATAACCTCCTCATCCTCCATGTCTTTGGTGTCTTCCTCATCTTGTGTGCCCTTACGACGTACAAATATGAAATCCTATTTCTCACCTCCACTCTCCTCTTCTGAGTCATAGACGTTAAAGACATGTGGCTCTTGGTATTTCCCTTCCTCTTCTTCCTTACTGTCATCTCCCTCACTCTGATCTTATCTTTCTCCCAAGTATTTTTCCAAGTTTTCAGTCACCTTCGAGTCAGCTTCCTTATCCACCCTCTACTTTTTCTTGAGACACGGTTCCTGATCAGAGGATTTGGCCTTATCTTCTTCCTCAAGTGATTCTTCTTTGGAGATGAGTTTCCTAGGCACCTCTACCTCTGGCATCTTCTCCTTCACCGGAGAATTTTTTCTTCATATGTAAATTCTTGGCTTAGAACTCATGAATGACATGCTCACTGTCTGAGCAGTCTACACAATTGGTGCTTCTTCTTCTCCTCTCCCTCTTTTCTTGGATGTTGGCTTCTTCTTCCCTAAGGGGTCTTCAGGTATGAAGACTTCGTTCTCTAGATATGCACCCTTCTCAAACTTTGGCCTTATGTGAGAGTACAAACATGTCACTAATCCTCCAGCGATGGGTAGCATCATCGGCCTTGTCATTTGAATCTCGTGTGACACATACTTTTCCATGTACGCACATTTTCCAGTGGGATAATTCAGCTTCTTCTTCATCTCCCTATGTTCCCGGTCTAGACTACCCAACTCCAGCCTTAGCTTCTTTGACTCTTAAAAATTTTCACCCCTACTTAGAAGTACTGAGTAGTGAACACGAAGGGAAGCTTGCACCAAGGGCTCCATGATTCATCTATTAGCTTGATTCTTCCCAGGTAGTAGTGTTGATAAACCACAAATTTGGCTTCCCCTCGGTGGCCACTGGGAGTTGTTCAGGGATTCTCCACTCTGCCCCAAATGCATTTCTAAGGCACGTGTACCAGTTCTCCATCCTCACCTTGTGGGGTGTTGTCATTGTATTACAGGTATATTTTTCAAACCTCTTCGTGGGCGAAGGATCCTCGGCGGGGTACTCCTATAAAAAAATTTCTGGTGCGTCAAGCACCCCAATCTTTGTGAATATAATGGTGAGCAAGACGTTTCCGAAGAGGATCCTATCCCCTTCCTTCACACAAATAAAAATTTCCTCCGTGATGTATGTGGATAGGTTGTATATGGTTCCCTCTATAATCTTCCTGCAAACATGTAGCTAAGGTTTTTTGACCTGCGTCCACCTCTCCTAGCCATTCAGCTTAGTCACCAAATGCGTGGCCATTTTCATTATGGGGTCCTTGATGTCTGAAATGTTATAGTATTGTGACCCCTTCTTGCAGGAATACTCAGTGATGGTATCTTGAATGGCCTCCTTGTCACCAAGGTCATCTTCTAGGCTATCTCCCTCACATATGAGGCCTGTAAATTGTGAAATCAACTGGGGAGTCACATGCATCTTGTGCCTTGCAAAGTGGAAGTAATCTTCATGCACCTGTGACATCAACCACTGGTACAGGCACTCTGGTTTTCCAAAATAAGGTAAAAGTCCTTCCTTCTCCATTTTAACCTTAATGTCATCATCATATATAGGCAAACCCTTAGGTGTTCATTTTTTGGTGGGGTGTACTAATTCCAATGCCATTTATTTTTCTATTGTGTTTGTGTGGTGATTATAGTCACTAACAGGTACACTTCTCAAGTGGGATTCCCATTCCTTCCCCATCATCACCCCATCTGGGTATTACATCTCTGCATACCATTCTTCATTTGTGTCTACCTCAAGTTCTGGTTGTTTATCCTTGGATTTTCCCTTTCCTTTCTTGGGTGCCATGGTTGAGGTATTTTTATCACTCCTATTCTCTCCTTATTACTCTGTCTTACTAATTCCAATCCTCTTATCTTAAATCCATGATACAATCCTTTTGAACCCATGCCCTAACCCTAACTGGGATGAAAATCTTCACAAGACAGTGCCTCTTCACTCTTTCCACGCCCGTGTAACCACTTCTGGCTCACAAACTCAAACCGGATGCTTCAATCTCATAGATCTTCCTTCACTCAATCGAAACTGAAAGCCCTAGTTTATGGAACATGCTTTTATCTCAAACTCTTCTATTTCAAAAAGTAAAAATGATAGTGCCCCAACCCTTTACTTTTAATTTTTCTCTTTTTTGAACATTAAATGCTACTTCACCTACCACTATACTTTGTTCATTTAATGTAATTTTTTCAAACAAAGCCTATCTTCAGCACCTTCACTTACGTGCCCAACATCCGTGAAAAATCCTCCAACCTATTGGTGTGCAACCAATCTAACCTGACAGGATACTATTGCATGTGCGTAACCTATGCTGAAGGCACTTCTTCTTTCCTGATCCTTGCTCTTGCCTAGATCGTGTTGCTTTAAATGTAATTTCTCCTTTGTGGGATCTATAAGTAGCTTTATGCTGGCACCAACTATTCTTCCATCTTCCTCTTTATATACCTCTTTCAACCTGGCTAATCAAGAAGGATTTTCAACACAACTTCATTGGTACTTTAATCATATGGTTCTTCACTTTTCTCCACCCCACACTTAAAGTGATGCGTGGTCCTCTACGCACTCACAAATTATCCAAAATATAAATAATGTTACTAGCGCCCAAGGCATAAAACAAAACAACAACGCAGAAGGGAAACACAAGAAAGGGAAAATGCATAAAGGAAACTCCTGAACTAACTTGAAAAACTACCTTATTTATAGACACCAAGAAGACTTATTTATAGTAGGGCTTCAACCTACTCCCATTGAAGTGTCCAGTACACTTCATCCCATCTAGTGCTTGTAATTGGCACGCGCCCAAATCAAGGATGTATGAGATTTTGTAAGGACCTAACCAATGAACTTTCAACTTTCCATGATGGAACAAAAACTTAGAATCATTTAATAACACCATCTACCCAACCTCAAACTTCTTGTTTATAATATGGCGATATGCCAAGCCCATTTTCTTGTGGGTGATAGGGCGTAGTCTTGTGATGAGCCACCATGAATTTAGATAATAGGATCCTCATGGTCTCATTCAAGAAATGCATACCCCTATCACTAGTTAGACTCAAAGGGAATCCATACCTCGTGATAACATTTTCCCATAAGAACCTCGCTATTGTTGTTGTCGTGTAATCTTTAGTTGGGGCTGCCTCTACCCACCTTATGAGATAATCTATGCAAGTGATGACATAACATGACCCAGCCCTACACACTTCCGGTGTAATAGGTCCTACAAAGTCTATCTCCCACTTTTCAAAAGGCTCCATGCTAGGAATAGGGCGTAAAGGCATCTCATCTCTCCTCCCTAGTTTTCCAATGCATTAACCATGGTCACAGGATTTACAATAGTCTCTACAATATTTGTACAAGGTTTCCCACCACAAACCTTCCATTAATATCTTGCACATGGTAGCATCACCTACATAATGCCCACTTGCACTTCCTCTGTGTGCTTCCTCCATGATGGCCAGGCACTCATGCTCTAGGACACATCTAAGCAAAACTTCATCATGTCCTAATTTGTATTAGTATCCACTAATTAACATGTAGGGTGCGGTGCGTATGGCCAAGTAATTATTTTCCAATGTCTTCATTCCATTCGGTGCGAGACCTTCCTTTAAAAATATTGCAATCTCTTCCAAATCTAAGGGTACACACTGTAATCTAAACAGTTTCACATTTGGCATTACTTCCTTAATACTCTACGTGTCCTCCTCTGAATCAATTCTTGATAGATGATCAGGCCCACAGTTGCTTTTTCCAGGTTTCACTACAATGGTGAATTCAAAATCTTGAAAAAACAACACCCATCGATATATGCATCCATGTAGAATAGGCTTGTTCACTAAATACTTAAATGCCATGTGGTCGGTATAGAACATAAAGGGTGTTGCCAATAGATACTGTCTAAACTTGAAGAGCACGTAGATCATTGAAATTTCCTTGCACTTGGTTGTGGTATAATTATGCTTTGCTGGTGTTAGCTTCCTGCTTACAAAACAGAGAGGATGATCAACAATCTCTTCACCTGGCTATGCAATAACTACTCCAATGGCGGTCCCTGAGGCATCTACATGAACATGAAAGGGCTTGTCCCAAGAGGGAAACTATAAAATATGCACGGTAATAAGCCTATCTTTTAATGTATCAAACACCCTCTATTGCGCCTCTCCCCAATGGAAGGAACTTTTATGTCTAAGTAGCTCCTCTAATGATGCAATGATCTTGGCATATCCCTTAATGAATTTTCTGTAATAGCCCACATGCCCAAGGAATCCTCACATTGTGCTCTGGCTAGTAGGCTCCCTTAACCCCACAATAACTACAATCTTAGCGGAATCTACCAGCAATCCCTCCTTACATATGATATACCCTAATAAAGTCCCAAAGGGTTTAGAAAACACACATTTCTTGATGTTGAGGGATATCCTCAACTACCTACACCTCTCAAACATTAACCTCAAATTGTCAAAATGGTCTTTAACTAGACCATATACTGTCCAGTCATCTAAATAGACCTAAATAAATTTATAGATGAAGTCCTCGAATGCTTGCACCACTATGCGTGAAAAGACAGCTGGTGCATTCTTCAACCCAAAGGGCATGACTGTATATGTAAAACTTCCCCACTCGGTGCTGAAAGTTGTCTTCTCCTGGTCTTCCTTTGCAATCTAGACTTGGTGGTACCCTGAAAATCCATTCGTAAAGGAATATATTTCGTGCCCAACAACTCCTTTCAAAATTTCTTCAGTGAAGAGGGTCAAAAATGGATCAATGACACAAACTACATTCAATTCCCTATAATCCACACAAATTCTAATCCGCCTATCCTTCTTGATGCTGATTACCATCAAAATTATCCACTTTGAATCTTCCACTACCTCAATGATTCCAAAAGATATCATTTTTTCTATCTCCTCTTTGACCTTCACGCGCAAGTTGGGATTCATCTGGTAGGGCCTTTTCCTAATCAGGTGTGCACCATCCTTTATTTTTATCTTCATCTCCCCTAAGGAATGGTGAACTCCTTTGAGCTCATGGTACCCGCATGGGAATAAATCCTCAAATTCACATAGCAGATCAATGATCTTTGATACTTCCTTCTCTTTCCAGTAATCCCCAATAATATCTTCCTTAGGTTCTTCTTCTAAAATGATGTTAACTTTCTTCATCTTTAAAGACTCGTGGTAGGCATGCGTGCGATAATCTACACTATCCACTACCTCACGCATTCCTAAATAATGGCTAACATCTAAGCTTTTTTATTCCTCTCCATCAATCACATATACCAACTTTCCCCTCTCTTTTTCCAAACACACGCGCTCAAGCTGTAACTCTTATGCTTCCTCTTCTTCTTCAAAACATGCCTCCAATATTGGTTCACTTAGTAATTCCAATAGCCTATCTTTGGTCCTGGCACTATCCCCCATGGTAAGGCACTTGATACCCTGAAAAGGCCTTATCAATCGATGGCTTGGTACTCTGATATTCAAAGGTTTAAATAAGGTCATCCGTGAGCTCTTGCCAATTCCTTGTCTGGTGGTGTGTCTCCGAATGAATGTACCATGTGTGTGCTCAACACTGCAATGTAGAATACAACTTTTACACCTAGAGGGATGGTGGAAAAGCTTCTGCACCTTCTCTCGAGACCCGTTCACACTCCTAGATATGGAAAGAGGTGGGCTCCTTCCCATGGTACTCCTTAATGATGGTGGGTACATTGCTCCTAGAGAATCTAACAGAGAGAGAAATTCTTACCTCGCACCATTCTACAAGGATTTCCTAATGTGTGGCCCACCACCAAGCTGTTATGTCAAGCAAGACATAACTTAACATCTCCCTTAGTTCCTTCTCATCCCTCCACTGAGCTTTTAGCTCCTATAGAAAGATATCAGGGAAGGATCCTCCTGAATACTTGGGTAGTTCTTTTCCTCCAAGGTTCCTAACCATGCGTGCCTTTGTTACCTTGGTCACTGAACCTCTCAACTATTGTCCCATTAATTCGTAAGTTCCATGCACCCAATTATCACATGCCAGACTAGTGGTATCACTCACTGACTGAGCATCTTCAAACTGGATAACCCCATTAGTAGGGTGTATCATTGCAAGGTCTCTGATTGAGCACACATAAATCTTTTCTAGAACTTCTTCTCCCAATGGTTTAATATAGGGTGTCGAATTCCCATCAACCAGGGGTATAATGACCCATTCCTCCTTTTTCTCAAAGCTAATGTACCCTTTGTTGAACCAAAGGTCCACATTGTTTTTGTAACACCAAGGATGGCCAAGTAGTGCTGGGAAATTGTCCACCTCGGTGAGCGCCAAGACTTCAAAGTCCCTAGTAAACTTGGCTCCCTGGATAGTAATAGCCACATCCTTCAAGACACCAATGGGAATTGCCTTAGTCTTGTTTTCCATATATAAAACATTTGAGGATGATTGTAATGCAGGTCTTCCCATCGAATGCCATGTATCCAAAGTTAGAACATTAACCTCCGCACCTATGTCAATGAGGATATTGCTGAGGAGCCATCCATCTACAACTGCATTCAACGTAATCTCCTTGTCATAGTTGAGGCTGTGAGGGGGAAGGTTCACGTGTAAGACCTATCTCTCACACTCTTATCCGGCGTGTGATACCTTCTCTCTCAACCAGGATCCTAGCAAGGGAATGATATTCACCTACCTTAGCATTTTACACACCTCCTTGACCTCATCCAGGTCATACTTTTGTGCCTTTACTCTCCTTCCTTGTTCCTCCCTCTTGGATTTCTCCTTTAGACACTGGATCTCCCCTTGTAAGCTTCGAATAACATCCATGGTGTCCTGATATATCTCCTTTTGATGTGTGAGGTCTGGATATTTTCCATGAACGACCTCCTCTCTTGAAACCATGGTTTTTTGTCTTGGTACCTCTCTCTCGCATGTGGATTTTTCCCTTGTTGTTACCAAGACAGGCTCCAAACCTTCATCCTGTGTTACCTGGGGCATTCAATGTATGTCTTCCTTCTTAATACTGACCATTGTAGTGCCCTTTTCCTTTTGGTGCTTCTGATTCATGTGCTCAAATAATTCTGGGCACTCCTCATACTTATGCTTCTTTCTACACCATGAGCACTGCAATAGGTCTGGGCACTCACGCTTGTAATGTTCTATAGATCCACAGTTGAAACATGTTCCATGCAGGAACTCACTCCTTCCTCCTCTGTAGTTACCTTGACCAAAGAATCCTCCTCAAAAATATCTTCCACACGTGCCTCCTTCTGTGCACTCCTCATAATGGCAATCATTATCCTTGGAACCACTAGAAATGCTAGTTTGGAACACCCCATGATCAATGGCCTCATGGATCTGATCAATGAGCCTACAGTCCTTAGTATCATGGGTTGTAGAGGTGTAAATTTTGCAATAACAAGATACATTCTTCCTGATCGCGCACTACAGCAAGGGACATCTACTTGCATCATGGTCCCCATGACAAATTTCAAAATCCACTGTCAAAGAACGTACCATCCTCCAAGGGAAATTATCCTTAACGTGTCCCTCTATTTCACAATCTATGCACCAAAAACCACTGTGAGTCTCATCGGCTATGTTCATAGATAATTTTTCCAACTATTTTTCCATAGTAGTAATTTGAGCCTCCAAGAGTGGGCTAACGCTAGTATCAATAATACCAACATCCTCGGCATGATAGGTAGATTTCAATGCTTCGCGTGGGTCTATAAAATTTTTATGAGACAAGGCCCTTCTAAAAGGGGTGATCAATCCTCCAACAAACCACTGTGTATGCTGAGAAGGATGGATATCATATGATAATTTAGATAAAAGAGTTTTAAAGAACGCATCATACTCCCACACACTCTCTGCCATTCCTTGTCGAATCTCCTTCAAAGCATTGATGCTCTTCTAGTCAAACTCAGGAATGTGGAACTCTGCCAAGAATGCATTCTGTAAGGCAGTATATTCCACCACCATTTGATGAGGGTCATACTTCCTATACCAGCTATGCGCGCACCCTTGCAACGTGGTTACAAACTGACTAGCCTTCCATTTTGGGGTTGTGATACCCTTCACATGACATAGTAGTTCACACTTGTGAACATGTTCCGCAACATCCTCAATGCCCATGTAATATGGTAAATGTAGAGACATTTCAAAGAATACTTGAGGTGGTGGTTGGGGTCCCTGTCCTCCTGAGCCAGAGCCTTGGTTCCCTTCAGTGTTTCCTCCAACTCCTGATCCACCAGGTCCACTAGGTCTTGTGCCTCCAGAGCCACTAGATCCACCAGAACCACTGGGTCTAATAGGGCATGTAGGAGCTGTGCGAAGCACCCCCATAGTCCCACTGAACTATGCACCGATGGTCTGTGATAGCAATTCACTCCCACTACTGTGTCCTGTGCTAGTCCTTGATGCGAGACTGAAATCTTGTACACTTACTCCTTGTCCAAAGACTCCTCCAAATATTGGAATATGTGCAGCCATAGAAGAAGGGACTGTAAAATTATATCTCCTAGGAATGGATCTATCTCTTCCACTGATATCAACTAGGTCAGTAACACTTCTTCCTAGTTCAGGAAAACCAAGTGTTAGGGCTCGGTCACTGGGTGGGTTCATATATGTGCCAATGACTCTCCTTTCTTCGTGTGATGAACTTTCACCAGAAGCTGAAGGGTTCTCCCTCATGTGCTTACCAAGATGGGGTAACACAGACTGCTCAGGTTCCATGTCCTCCACATGAACCTCAACTCCTTCCCGCAACGCCTATCTCCATAGATCCATCACACTAGCAGCCTCACATCATCTAGTAATCTACCTTTCACATGCTTCATTATACTTGAGCTGTCTCTCTTCCCTCTCCTTTTTTGTCGTGATATCTTCCATCTTCCTCCACCCAATATCCCTTACCCAGCACTCAGAATGGTTTAGCAGGCCATTGGGAAAGCCTCTAAACTTATGGTAACCATCAATATCTTCATAGCTAGGGGAATAACACGTATAAACGTTCCTCTAGGTTCTCACAGAAATTCAAACTCAACAACCTCTGGACAAGAATACATGGAAATGGCATACTCTAGAGTGTAACTAGTCAGTACTCCTCTCCACAAATGATCTACAACATGGGTCCATATCAGATCTACATCCTACAACCTTTGGTAGTCTTCTTCAGTCCATACATGCGATCCATAATGCCAACTTGATCTAGATGCATAGACTGAAAGCCATTCATATAGTTCTACTGGTAAGAAAAAAAAGAAGGTCTTATACAAATCATGGTAGAGGTTCTTTTCTACTCATCTATACACATTAAACTCAGGTCTAGTGCTGAATCTCTGAGAAAATTCATCCTCTGTGCTCTTGAACCATGATTCAGCATTTTCCAATGTTAACCGTTCTATCATTCCTCACTAGACAGATCATGATGTATACTATATCCCACTACAAATTTTAAAAGAGGTCCTGGAAGTGGAACCAAGATGTAGTCATTTTTACTCCCATAATAAAAGGAAGGAACCCCATGCGCACCTACTTATCACCCAACAGAAGCTGAGTGCTCACCCAAGGCACACGTGGGTACCGAGTCTCTCTTTTATGTGAGTTTAGTGGGAAGCATCATTTATGATTAGTGTAAGATTTTTTATGAGGGAGGTTGAAACATACAAGCACCATAGGGCTTAGAACGACCTCTAGATCCTTGCAGTCACCTTAGACTGATTACTTTAATAGAATCTAGAACATGCATTATGACGGAAAGAATTATACAAGCATTCATACATATCATGAAAGGAAAGAGTACTCATATGAGAGAAATATGCATTAAAACCATTGATATCCATGTCTATTTATAATAGATAACCTCATTATATTCATTTATTCATTACAGAGTGTCACAGAGAGAAGACCACAATCATGCATAACACTAGACGTATGTAACTAAGCTAGCAAAAAAAGAAAAATTACAACTCCATGCTTAGTACATTATTTCCTAAATACAAATATCCACTCATAGCAATTCTGCAGAGCTCCACTCACTCGCTAACCCGCTATACCTCATACTTATATATATTTTACTCCATGGGCACTTGTATTTATAATTCTCCTACAATACTAACTCACCTTCCAGTGTCCTCAGATCTGGTGCCAAGTGTCAAATGTGGTCCATGTGAGCATGCTTTTCCAGGCCTGGGCTTTCCACTTTACCTCATGATGTTCTTCAAGAAGATTCCATCTGAGGCATGCTCTTTCCTGGGCCAGCCTATCGCTAGGCTGACATCTTATCCATGCACAACCGATCACACTTTTATGTGTTTTTCCCTGGGCACTCAAATTGACTAAGTCCTGAGCCTCCTTTTGTGTGTCACGTGTGCTATGTGCTTCCCTAAACATTTCTCTCATGCGATTTTTCCTTGTGCACCTTTTCATAACTGAGATCCTACGCACCTATGTGCCTTCATACTTGCCCAATATTCTAGGGGTATAACAAATTTCCAATGACGGGCTCAAGATTTTAATTTTTCCTTTGTGTTTGGTGGGTTTGCGGGTCACTTTTTAAGTTTAAGCCCCTTTAATTAAAAAGGTGCAAAACCTCAAAGTTTTTTGCCGATCTGCCTCCCCTCTTTGAATATTTTGATGTGGGCTTAGCATTTGAATTTTTCCTCATGGAAACAAGGCTCAAATTCTCAAATCTCCTTGAAAATTCACCTCCCAACTTTGACTATTTTGATGCGGGCTTAATAATTGACTTTTTTCTTTAAGCCTAATCAGGGATGCGGGTCACTTTATGAATTTTTTCCTTTTTTAAAAAGAGGCTCAAAAACACAAATTGCTCCACCGACCCACTTCCAATTAGGTATGTTTATGTACCCGTGGATAATGGATCCAAAATATGATGGGGAAGAAAACTCCCATCATTCACGACCATGGAAAAAATGCAGAGAAGAAGAAAACTCCACCATTTTGCGCCCAATTTTCAAATTTCTTTTGTGAACCAAGGAATTGAAAACAATACAATGTTTGATGATCCATGGCCACATAAATATTGAAAATTTCATTCAGATGAGGAAAATAATAAAATTTTCACGCGTCCAGATAGGAAAATGGAAAATTTATCAAAACGTGCAGATTGGAGAGTTTAAACAACTTCAAAGCATGAATTTCTCTATCTTTTCAGACTTCTAACTTTACTTGAACACTTCTGGAGGGTGCAACCTCAAAATTTTTGAATTTGAATTAAAAAATGAGGGGGGGATTTTTAGGGTGACAAAACTATTAGATGTTGATGTTACTATATTGCTATATTATTTTTCATCCATAATATAATGGTTAGGAACATAACCCACATATTGATAAGTGAAATAAAGGAGGACCTTGGTAGATTTTTCATGCTTCAAGTGAGTTCTTAAACATATGTCTTAGTGAAGTACTGACACAAATGACCTTGTAAAGTGTTAGAAACTAGACTCAAATAACATGCAACATGAAGGTCTCCTAAACACATAATTTGGCGAAGGATGGAGAATAGTATAATTTAAATATGATGAAAGAGAGGAGTGAGGGAGAATTTTAGGGAACCAAGATTATTTTTATATCAAGGAAGAGATTCCTAGGTGAGGTAAGGTAGAAAAATGCATTATTTCATTGATAGTGAAAACCGCACAAAGAAAAAGCATGTGTACAATGATAGAGAGAAATAGATTGATGTTTCGAGAAGTGAAGGATATGTTGGTAGAGTTTACGGAGTTAGTTTCAAGTGATTTTCTTAAAGGGTTATTTCTTGTGATAAATATAATTCACCATATAGTTTTTATTCTAGTATTAAGTTGTCTAAACAAGGTAGTATATAAGATGAAACCTCAAGAGAACAAAAAGTTATAAAATAAACTTTAGGAGTTAATTGATAAAGGAATAATTAGAGTGTTTGAGCCCACATTTAGTGTAAAAAATTATAGAATAAATAAGGGTGGTGAGTGGCCTATGTGTATAGTTTCCAAAACAATAAAAAATATCACCATTGTGTACAAGTTTATATTTTTGTGCATGGATTACATAATTTATCGTCTAAGAGGCACATAATATTTTAGTAAGATCAATTTTAAAATCATATACCATAAAGTTCACATAAGAGAGAGTAATTAAGAGAATATTACATTCAATATGAAAGAAGGATTATATGAGTGGATTGTAATACTATTTGGATTGAGAAACACATCAAATAATCTCAATAGGTTAATAAATGAAGTATTAAACCCATTTTGCACAAGTTTTGTTGGGAAATGTTTCATAAGGTTGTCATTGATGTCAAGTTATACATTGATGTAAAAGTCTCCCTAAGGTTCCCAAGTAGTTCTATGAAGTGTCAAGTCATGTCAAATCATGAAGCAAGTAAGGTGTGTGGTGAGTCCTCCCAAGGTGGTATGCAGGTCAAAAATGGTCAATTAGTTATGTATCAAGTGTTAACAATCATGTAGTCTCCATGGTCAACTCCTGAAGTTTTAGGTAGCTCTAGGCCTAATCCTAATCCCAATCAAGTAGGTAGGCATGGAAACATAAAACATGGATCAAGGAAAAGAAAAAATAGTATTTTTAGAGCATTATGAGATATAATAAAATGTGTTGAAGGAGTATTAATTCAATACTCAAGATTATAGGGCATGAAGCTATCCATTCTGGTGCATTTGAGTGAATACAAGGCTACAAGTGTAAAAGGTGAAATAAGGCATGATGATACAAACCAAGAACTAAAGGAACATAATTTTATGGTATATGAGGTGTGCATGGGTTCAAAAATATTTAAGGAGGTAAATTGAGTAATTACATAGGTTGACATAATACACCCTTCAAGACTAGAGAATAAAATATGCACAAATGAGATGGGGTAGATATTTCCATAGAAAAATATGAAAAATGGGTCATTTTAATACATGGAGGGGTGAGTTAAGAAAGTTTGGTCAAAACTTCAGGACCTAAGGAGTTGTTTTGTAAAATTTATGTAAGTTCTACCAAAACTGATTTTTGGAAAATGCAATTTAGGAACCCTAACTTCTTATCATCTGCTATAAATTATTTGGAAGTGTTATGATAAATCATAAAAGATTTTTTTGTAGGGAATTTTGATGAAAACATGATACAAAAGGTCTGAAGTCAATTGATATGTATTTTAAAAGTTGTAACAATTTTTGTGAGCTAGTCTGAAACCCTCCAAACCCTCATTTTGGAGCAATAGGAGAAAAATGAATATTTTGGCCATATAATCATATGAAAAATTCATGAAACCACCTCATGGGTTTAGAGAACTATTTATAGTACATTTTTGTTTTATTTTTCATGTGTAGGTATGAATGTATTGTACAAATTTTGGTCTGTTTTAAAGGAATTTGACCCCATAATCAATAATAGCAGAGTTGTAGAGACAAAGATTGATGAAAAATAATGTATGGAGAGTGATATTTATTTCCATGAAGAAATACAAGAAGATTTAGTATGAAATTTATGAGAATCTTTGCAATTCCTGACATCTACCACCATGAACCAAATCATGCCAAAACCAATCAAGTGAGCATAAGTGTTTGATGATCAAATAACATCATTTGAAGTGGTTTATGAGATGATCCAGGTACTAAAGATCCTAGAATTTATGTTCAAACCCAAATCATGGAAAAGTGAAGTGTCTCCAAGGTCTATTTTATTTAAGCTAAAGATGGTTTCTAAAGAAAGTTTTTGTGGGCCTCATTCATAGTCATGAAAGTGTGTGTATCCCTTATGATCACTATGAAAAAGTGAAGCATCATGCAAAGGAGGTGGTGTTTGAGAAGTGCATGCAATGGTAAGACATGAAAATGTGTCTTAATATGTCAGATCACAAAGAAAATAAAGCTATTTTTCTGAGTTTGTAGACTGAATTAGGACTTTGTGTAAAATCCATATCATACATGGTGGTGAAGTGATGTTTTGATGTGGCATCATCTTAAAGGTGATCCATTTGATGTATTATTCATCCTCCATGAAAAAGAAACCTCAATATACCTCCATATTTTGTAGATGGATCTTTTGTTAGATTGTGTTGATAACAGTGAGGAAATATGTGAAAGTTGCTACTCTTTCTTTGATTGTGAAAAATCTTCAAGTCCTTATTGCTGATATATACCACCTATAAACCTCATATCCATGAGTATATAAGTTGATGTGAGATGGTGAGGTTCTTTCTCTTTCTTGTTCCAAAAATAATACATTGAGGAGTTTATCTCTAATGCACTTTCATGGATTCAAATGAAACTTAGAAGAAAATGGCGAGGTATGAAGGATGAAAGGAGATTAAAAATAATATTTGAAGTGTTTGTAACATGGATACATGCATACAACACTTGGAACATACTTTATAAAGCACTAGAAGATAAACATCTGATCACTTACTAGAGGAAAAATTCATATATGTCAGTTTGAAAAGAGTATAGGTTTTAGAGGACAATTTTTGAAGAAGACAAAATGTCATATGTGGTAGGTTGTTATATAATTATATAAGCTTTAAATTTCATCATTTTTGGCCAAGGGATATTAAGAAAAGTCTACATATTTGATGATGTAATTGCTGTAAATGTCAGAAGAAAAAATATAATGCAAAATAAAACTTTGTAAAAGTCTATTCATCTCCTTTATACGTAGGAAAAGAGGACTATTTGAAGATTCATTGTATGTGAAAAGTCAAGAGTCATATCAGGAGTCATGTGTGTTTATATAAGCTCATTTTTTAGCATGTAAACATTGTTGAATGGGTGTAGTGCTGAGGGCTATTTTTGAAGTGTGTGAAGTGTGTGAATGTATTGAAACCATGGTGAATCAATAGAGAAGAGGAGAAGAAGAGTGAGCTGAAAAAGAGATCACATTATGTTTATGTATGCAACCAAGTGAAGAAGGTGATTAACTTCTTGTATGTTCAAAGTCAGAGTTGTAGCTCAAAAAATTAGGTGTGAGCTTCCTAGTAGGTTATTACTTGTAGAACAAAACTCAAGTGGGTGATTGGCATAGAAGTGAAGTGGGTGCTTCATAATTAGAGTTACAGCTTCAAGGTGAGTGGATGCTCACCACTTGGTGTGATCATTGTAATTCTTGATGGATAATTGTCCTTGATATTACTTTCATTTCTCCTTTTTGTGGGTTTTCTCCCTTATTGGGTTTCCAACCTTAAATCTTGCCTCCTCACGTGTAATTGTGTGTTTATTTATTTATTTATTTTATAGTTGGATGTTTATGTTCTTCATGGTTAAAACATTCAAACTTGGATTGCTTTAATCATTGTAAATTGTACAAAATTTTAATAAGCATTAATTCACCATCCCTCTCAGTGCCTAGATTTCTAACAATTGGTATCAAATATGGTTCTCTTTATACAAGTTTAATAGCTTAAGTTAAGTTCCTCAAGGCACACACATGGGTGGTCAAGATAACAAAATGTTGAAGAATAAGTATGAGATTTATCAAGCCTTGACTAAAGACCTAAAGGTTGAAACTAAGCTAATGGAAAAAAATAATCTTAAATAACTCAAAGAGGTGGATTTATTTTTCAATAAGTGTAAAAATATATGAGTGTAAAAAATGCATATTTCAAACTTGAGGAAGAATTAAAGACTTCAAAGTATGAGATAGAATAAGTTAAGGATAAATTGATGACATATTTAAGAACCAAGGAAAGTTCAAGCAATTAAAGACACCCCAATGATAGATCAAGTCTAATTTTTAAAAATGAAACAACTCAATGTGAATTCAAGCATGAATCTAGTCATGATCCATGATAATTATCCATCAAGGCCAAGGATGAAGAATGTGAGAGACTTAATGCTGATTTGCAGATACTAAGAGAGGAACTTGAGCAAGAAAGGAAAAAAGAGCTAAAGGGAAAGTCAATTCATGTATCATTTCAAGGACACAAGAATACCATCAAGTAACCAAATGAAAGGAGATTCCATGGTAAGTTTCATGAAATTTTCTTTTCATGTCATGTATTTGGACATAGAGCTAGGGATTGTATAATGAAAGTAGACAAGGAACACCCATGGAGGGATTGTAGGATTGAATTTGAAAATAACAAGATTTTTTTAACTGTCATGAGAAGGGTCACATAACCAAGTTTTGTCTTGTAGACCCTATGGATAAATATTGGATCAAAGATTCATCTAGAGAAAATAATCATCTTGTATGTTTTGTGTAATAAATAAGGTCACTTTTCAAGACATTGCAACAAGAGGAAGCTCATCTAAAAGAGGAAGGATGAAGTCAAGCTTACAGAAACTACAAAAGGAAAATAAAAATTAGTAAATGAAGAAACATGTTCATTTGAGGTGATAAAATACATAGACAAAGATAAGAAGGAGATAGTTAAATCAATAAAATCCATAAAGAACAATCAGCCATTAGATCCTATAAAAAGAGTTTTACACTAGTTGATAACAATTCCATGTATAAGGAGGAGCATATGTGCTTGATGAGAAAAAATTAGGAGACTACCATTCCAAGACATATATGTAAAGGGATCACAAAGAAAATTTAAAAAAGGGAAAGAAAGGTGGGGTCATTTGAATCCTTTGAAAATTGCATGATGTTTTAGTTCTCTTAGGAGCATGACATACCTTATCTAGGATTCTAGAAGGAAAATGTATATTAATTGAAGTATTGTGAGTGAAAGTTCCTCTCCATGATGTTATTGAGCAAAAAAGTGTCAAAAGGTATGTTTGTGAGTTCATTCTTAATGTCTTGGTGTATGAGCAGTGTGCACAAGATGTTTGATTACTCTATATTTCCATTCAATTTGATTAGAGTTGTAAATAGGTCATAAAAAAGTATCATTATACTATTCAAATTCAATGGTTTGTCACATGGGTCTGACTAAAAAAGTCAATATTGAGGCATTTCAAAATTTGAGTCTCATTCATCTCATAAAGTGTAGATAGGATGGAAGATGCAAATAGTTGAGAGCCAAATAAGGAAAGAGGTATGTCATATCAATGTTAGTTCTTATCATGAATATCAAATAGGTCATAAAATTATCTAAACCTTTTCAAAGTATGCAATTTTTTCTTTAGCTATCAAGAACCTAATGAATGTGTGTAAGACCCTCTTAAGGTCCATTAGCATAAGTTGAGATCATGTATGAGTAGGGTGCATATAGATTGTGGAAGCATCTCAAATTCAAGGTCTAATTTGTCATCATTTTGTGTACATTATAAAAGATCAACTTGTGTTATGTACACAAAGGTCCTGTGTTTGTATACAAGTATAAAGCCTTATTCATCTTTAGTTTAAGTATGTAATTCACCTATTGGTAAGCTCTCTCATAATGTCATTATAAATCATATACAAGGTTAGGATAAATTTCAAGAGTCATGAGTGCATGAAAATTTTCAAACAAACACACAAGCATGAATTTCAGTGCCTTGTCAACACCAGAAGGTATTTTCCTAAGTAGGTATCAAGAGTGAGTCAGATGTAAAGGAATATTGAAGTTTTATCTTTCATTTTATCTATAAATGATCATCAAGTACTGGTTATGATGATCACAGTGGCTCATAGTATTCACTTATTCAAGAAAGTATAACATTGCACTCAATGAAAATTTTAAGGTATATATATTTACTAACCAAAAGGATCCTTGCTGGTGGTTTTGAACATGTCAAGAAGATGGTCGAAATTTGTAATTTTCCTTAACAAGAGAAAATGAAGTTTATGCTCTTCACGAACAATGCATGAAATCAATGTATGAGGTCTAACTTGATGAAGATTAAATCCCAACTAGTACTTATCATTTAATTAACTCTTGAATCTTAAATGATCTTGAGGTATTTAAACAGGGAAATAGATTGGAACATTTATTGAATGAGAAAGAGAAATCTCTTAAACTTGTAAACTGGGTTGCAAGATATCCAAAATACAGTGTCCTTTGAACAATGATCTTCAAAAACAATGTATGAAATCAGTGTATGAGGTTTGAGTTAGTAAATATGAAATGAAAAATAGTAATTATCATTGAATGAACCCTTAAAGCTTGAAGGATATTGAGGTATTCAAATAGAGAAATAAATTAGAACATTGACTGAATGAGAAAGAGAAATCTCTTCAACTTGTAAAGTGGGTTACAAGATATCCAAAATACAATGTCCTTTGAACATTCATCCAAAAAAATAATATAATAAAACTAAAATAGAGCATTGAGTAAAGTTGAATATGATCTATTGAATCATGTGTAATCAAAACCACCAAGGTGGCATTCAAATTAGGATGTTTGAAAAAATGAACAAAATGATCAAAGATGACTATGCACAATGAATAGTGAGATACGAGATATAGAATAAGAATTAATAATATATCTCAATGGTTTCTAGAATAAATGAAAATGTGGGAAAGACACATAGGTACATTGAAGAGTCATAAAGGCATCTACGTGAGATACAAGTATGATCAATAAGGAACATGGTGTACAATGGCCACCAAGTTGAGTAATAGAACATGAAAGTGTTTAATTAATTCAAGCATTTAAAAAGGAGAGTGTCTTTACTAATAATATTGAAAGTTAAATTAGATTAAAACAGACCTTGCAAATGTGTTTGAGACAATAAGATTAACTATTAAGGATCTGGTTGCACATTTTCTACTCTCAGGAAAATTGTGAAACTCTCTAAGGTTTAATGACGGTTTTTACTTTAAAGGACAAAATGATCAAATCAGGTGATGAAAACTTGAAAAAATCATATTAGGTGTATCTCATAAATTATTATAATGGTCTTAGGCTCCAAAATTTTCCCATGCATGAGCAATATTTGACACTTTTCATGTAGACCTATAACAATCTTCTAAAACCTAATCTGAAACCTCAAAATGAAGATTTGGTGCATTCTTGAAAAAGGAAGGATAGATAAATCTTTTCACACAATAGGTAAGACTTAATAGGTACTCAAAAATGAAAATTTAGACCTAACAGTTCTCAAAGGAAGGGCTAGTAGGCCTAGGAAGGGCTAGAGAAAGTAAAAGGTGGAGTATAAGGGTTAGAAGAAGAATTGACTCATAAAACTTTTCACACACCTCAGTGATGGTGAAGGGAACCTAAAAATGATCTCAATTAACCTCGGTCATGCACAACATACATTTAACATGAATCATGGGGTAATAAGGGGCTGAGAATATCTATACGGCAAACCAAGCAGAGATGAACAAAAAATGAGATGGTTTGAAAATGAGAAGTTATGAAGATGCATCATATATATATATGTGTGTGATTGATTAGTAATGGGTGGCATGAATTGACATGGATGAAGTATAGTTAGTGATGACTACATCTATTGATCATTACATGAAGAGTGTGAAAAATTTGTGTTCTTTGTTTCTAAACAATACAATCATGAATACAAGCCATTTATGACACAAGGATGATGCTAAACAAAGATATCATTTTCATGAATCCTTTTAAGGTGATGAAATTGAGTGGATAATGTTCATGTGATGTATAATTGATGAGAATGGATTAAAAATAATGATCTTACGTTCCTAAAAGGACAATATCAGTAAAGAAAAATAAGTTGACACTCTTGATGAAAATATAAAGAGGTTGACAAATAAATAGGCATAGATAGAGTATCAATGATATATAGGAATGATTGAATGATATATGGAAGATAAAGGATTAAAATGGGACTTTATTTAAAGCATCACAATGTAAATACAAGAAACTATCAAAGCTTCAAAGGACTCCAGTGGAATGAAACAGAGCAGGAGTGGCTCTTTAGTAAAAAACAAACCTAAGGATAACTAATGTGTCCATATAATCATATTCATATTAAATATAGTTTATGTCAAAGAAGAGATAGTTATTCAAGCATAATGATGAGGTATAAAGTTACATCTAAGAATTTATTTCAAACTTTGGCTAAGAACACTATAAATTTTTTTAGGTCCATGCCAAAACTTGAAATAAATATCTTGACTTGACGACCATGTTTTGAGGCTAAAATGGTGTGTTCTCGAGTAAATGGAGGTAATGTACACCAAAGGAAAACATTTTAGTAATGCTACATGTGGTGATTATAATTCTAGAGGCTATCAAAATTCTACCAAAATGCATTGAAAAATTACTATAGGGATTTCTAGATCTGTTTGAGGCTAAGTGGTTATGATTATAAATCAAGAAGCTATACGAGGAAAGGTGGTGAGATAGATCAATTATCTTTAAAGGAAGTTTCTTTCATCCAAGGGGAGCCTAGATTAGTCAAGTAGAGGTTACTCAAGGCTGGTATAGCTGCAAAAAAGTGAGACTAAAAGGTATGAGGGAAGAGTATGTAGTTTTTGGCATGATTTCTTGAAAGGTAAAAGTTTGGAGCATGATGAATGACCAAAATGAGAACAAGTAAGAGGAGTATAGTCCTAGGGGGATCTTATGGACAAGTAAGTTTGTCTTTATCATGTATTGATTATCCTTGGTTTTCATTATTTCATGTAAAGTGGTCAAGTGACCTTTTTCATAGATGTCAAAAGGGGAGAGTGAACCAAGAAAAATAAGAAAATGGATTACAGGTGTTGGTTTTGATTGGTTTCCATCAATGTTTCTAGGTGGTTTCCATCAATGAAAAGGAGAATTTTGTATGGAAATGTGTCATGAGGTTGTCATTGATGTCAAGTTTGAAGTCAAGTTGTACATGATGTCAAAGTGTCCCTAAGGTGCCCAGGTAGTTCTATGAAGTGTCAAGTCATTACAAATCATGAAGAAAGTAATGTGTGTGGTGAGTCCTCCTAAGGTGGTATGTAGGTAAAACATGGTCAATTAGCTATGTAACAAGTGCTAACAGGCATGTAGTCTCCATGGTCAACTCATGAAGTTTTAGGTAGCTCTAGGCCTAATCCCAGTCCCAGATCAAGTAGGTAGGCATGGAAACATAAAAAATGGATTAAGGAAAAGAAAAAAGAGTATGGTTAGAGAATTATGAGCTATAATAAAATGTGTGGAAGGAGTATTAAGTCAATAATCAGGCTTATAGGGCATGAAGATAGCCATTCTGGTGCATTTTAATGAAGATAAGGCTAGTAGGAAAGTGTACAAGATGAACTAAGTAATGATGATGAAAAAAAAGCACTAAAAAAACATAATTTGATGGTATATGAGGTTTTCATGGGTTCACAAACGTCTAAGGAGGTAAATTGAGTATTTACCCAGGTTGACATAATACACCCTTCAAGACTAGAGAACAAAAGCTGCAAAAATGAGATAGGGTAGATATTTACAAATAAAAATATGAAAAATTTGTTATTGGAGTACATGTATGGGTTTGTTAAGAAGGTGTGGTAAAACTCTTAGGACCTAAGGAGGTGTTTTGCAAAAGTATGTAAGTTATACCAAAACTAGTTTTTGGAAATGCAAACTAAGCACCCTAACTTCTTAGCATCTGATATAAATTATTTGGAAGTGTTAAGATAAATCATAAAGTAGTTTTTTGTAGGAAATTTTGATAAAAACGTGATGTAAAAGGTCTGAAGTTAATTTGTTAGGTATTTCAAATGTTGTAGCCATTTTTGTGAGCTAGTATGAAACCCTCCAAACCTTCATTCTAGAGAGATAGGAGAAAGATGAAGATTTTGGCCATATAATTACATGAAAAAGTCATGAAACTAGCTCAGGGGTGTAGAGGACTCTCTATAGCACATTTTTGTTGTATTTTTCATTTGCAGGTATGAATGTATTGTATACTTTTTGGCTTTTTGTAAAGGAATTTTACCATAAAGTCAACAATAACATAGTTGAAAAGTCTAAGGTTGATGTGGAAGCATGTATGGAGTGTGATATTGATATCCATGAAGAAATATAGGTATATTTAGTATAAAATTTGTGATAATCTTGCCAAGTTTTGATCTCTATTGCCAAGAACCGAATAATACAAAAACCACTCAAGAGAGCATAAGGGTTTGATGATAAAATAACATCATTTGAAGTGATTTATGAGATGATCCAAGTACTTAAGTTCCAATAATTTATGTTCAAAACCATATCACGGAAAAGTGAAGTGTATCCAAGTTTTAGTTTATTTAAGCTAAAGCTGGTTTCTCAAGCCAATTTTTGTGGTCCTAATTTACAGTCATGTAAGTGTGTGTATCCCTTATGATCACTATGAAAAATTGAATCATCATGCAAAGGAGGTGGTGTTTGAGAAGTTCATGCAATGGTAAGACATGAAAATGTGTCTTCATATGTCAGATCACAAAGAAACAAAAACTATTTTTTTGAGTTTGTAGACTGAATTAGGACTTTGTGTAAAATCCATAGCATACATTGTGGTGAAGGGATGTGTTGATGCTGAAACATATTAAAGGTGATCCATGTGATTTATTATTCATCCTCCATGAAAAATAAACCTCAATATACCTCAATATTTTGTAGATGGATCGTTTGTTAGATTGTGCTGATAACAGTGAGGAAATGTGTGAAAGTTGCTACTCTTTCTTTGATTGTGAAAAGTATTCAAGTATTTATTGCTGATATAGACCACCTGTAAACCTGATATCCATGAGTATATAAGCTGATGTGAGATGGTGAGGTTCTTTCTCTTTCTTGCTCTAAAACTGAGACATCTATTAGTTTATCTCTAATGCACTTTCACAGAATCAAATGAAACTTAGAAGAAAAATGGTGAGCTATGAAGGATGAAAGGAGATTAAGAATAATACTTTAAGTGTTTATAATGTGACTCCATGCATGATAAACTTGGCACATACTTTATAAATCACTAGAAGACAAAATTCTAATCAATTACTAGAGGAAAAATTCATATATGTTAGTTATAAAAGAATACTATAGATTTTAGAGGTCAATTTTTGAAGAAGATATAATGTCAGATGTGGTAGGTTGTCAAAAAAATATAGTAGCTTTAAATTTCATCATTTATGGCCAAGGAATATTAAGAAAAGGCTGCATATTTGATGATGTAACTGCTGCAAATGTTAGAAGGAAAAATAAAATGTAGAAGACAACTTTGTAAAGGTATATTCATCTCCTTTGTAAGTAGGAAAAGAGGAATATTTGAAGATTCATTTCATGTGAAAATTCAAGATTCATATTAGGTCATGTGTGTTTATATAAGCTCATTTTTGAGCATGTAAACATTTTTGAAAGTTTGTGGTTATGAGGGCTAGTTTTGAAGTGTGTGAAGTGTATGAAAGTATTGAAACCATGTTGAATAAATAGAGAAGATGAGAAGAAGAGTGAGCTGAAATAGAGATCACATAAGGTTGATGTATGCAACCAAATGAAGAAGGTTATCAAATTCTTGTATGTTCAAAGTCTGAGTTATAGCTCAACAACTTAGGAGTGAGCTTCATAGTAGGTTGTTACTTATATAATAACAATGAAGTGGGTGCTTCATAACTAGAGTTAGAGCTTTAGGGTGAGTGGATGCTTGCAAATATGTGAGATCATTGTAATTCTTGATGGATAGTTGTCCTTGATATTGCTTTAATTTCTCCTTTCTTTGGGTTTTCTCCCTTATTGGGTTTCCCACCTTAAATCATATCTCCCCATGTGCACATGTGTGTTTGTTTCTCTCTTTATATATTTGTAAATTATATAAAATTTTAATAAGCACTGATTCATCCCCCCTCTCAGTGCCTATATTTCTAAATTTTTTGGATCATTTATCTTGATGACATTTTTATATTTAACAAGACACAAGAATAGTATTTGTTATATATATGATAAGTGTTGTTGTGATTGTGGGGGGAGAAGTTTTTGATTAATTTAAAAAGGTGTAGTTTTATACAAGAAGAGTTATTGTATTCTGGATTTGTGATTTCCCATAAAGGTTTGAAGATGGATCTAGAGAATATCTGAGTTATAATGGATTGTACATCACCAAAAAGTTATTTTGAAGCACATATTTTTCATGGGTTTGAAAGTTTTTACCGCAAGTTCGTTAGGAATTTTAGTAGAGCATGTTCACTTATTTAAAGACCATGCAAGGATATGATTTTTTTTGTCGAGAGCACAAAAAATATAAATTAGTTGTTAAGAGTTTAAGTGGAAGGTGACCAAACAACCAACATTGGCATTACATGATTTTTTGAAAGTATTAAAAGTAGATTGTGATGCTAATGGTATAGCCATTGGCACAATATTGAGTCTAAGTAGTGTTTCCAAATAGATTATTTAATCATTATAAGGTGAATGATGAAAATAATACAGTCCAGTCTATATCATCATAAATATATGTTCAATTCTACAAGTCATCACACCAGTGGATACACTTCTTATCACCAAAGAATAAGTCTTCTAGGTCCATTTTCCACCATGTTCCATCAATAGTAATATAGTATCATAAGTATTGTTAAGTCAATAAACAAGTAAACACACCCTATGAAGTTGGTAATAAAGTAAAAATTACATGGATGTATTTTAATGTTGAACCATGTCCAGTGGAAAATATAAACAAGTGGGGATTACATCCCCCTCCCCTTGAGAACATGAAGTATCTTCTTGGACAGTATATGAGAACAGAATTGATTGGTACTCAAACCCTCAAGGAGTGGCATACATAAAATCCCATATTTTAGATGTAGTATGATCATAGTATGTCCCATTATAATCACACCTAATCAATGGTTCACATCAACTTGGAAACCAAGTGTCTGATGCTATATAATGCACTATAGTATCTAAGGTTAGATTTTTCTTCCTCATCCACCTACAAGGACATCTAATATGGGAAAACTTGGTGAAGGGTCATGAACATAACTCTGGTCAATAATAATACATGGAGAACGTTATGGATATGTGATAATATTCTAACGTAGAAATTTTAGAGAGTAATATACTAGCTCACATCCATTATAGAATGTGTGTAATGTCCTATAAATTGTGGTGTTAGCTATAGATCAAGTCTCCATAACAGGTTTGAGCTTCATAATGTAGGTTTAACTCTCAGAATGGCTTTGTGTCAACCTCATAACTATGAAAAATCCTATAGGAGGATCAAAATTAGGGATTCTTCTTCTCTTATTATTTTTTATGGAGTAGGTATAATATTAAAAACTATCAATGTTGTGGTAAACATGTTCTGCTAGATAATACTTGGTGATATTTCTTTCTATAAGGAATAGTGATGTGACTTCATATAAAAAGTCTTCTAGAAGGATAATGGTGAAGGCTACATCACATTACATGCATAATATTATGTCTACAAGAGATATAAAGTTTTTTTTATCATTTTTGAAAAACATTGTGGAGAAATTTGAATACCAGGTTATAATTCATCTCATTGTATCATCGATAGACTAACATACATCAATGAATATGATTCATTGAGATTTATTCATATGTTTGGTAGGGGATATGATAGAAACATATGGAATTGAAATTGACATAGGAAAAATTTACTTATAAAAAATTATTTAATTAGAACATGTGTAAGGAGAACACCATTTTAGAACATGTATGGGCCTAATATGCAAGGATTTGTAAAATTGTGAGAGTTATAATGTGAAGAAGAAAGGATTGCATAAGAAGATGATTTTAAAAAATACATGGAATAAGTGCACCCACAAGCACATAAATAATTAGATAGGATGAACATGCAATATAAGAAACACATAGATGAAAAGAGAATGGAGTTTGAAGTTTAGGTAGGATATTTGTTCTTATCCCATTTTCAAAAGGAAAATTTTTCCACTAAAGCACATGACTCATATAAGTCAAAATTGAAGAAAGCATAGGCCATGCTTATTGATTTAAATAAGATTATAAATATTTATCATAGGTCATGAGATCAAATGAATATAATAGTAATTACTATCTCGAATATCTATTAATGCAAGAAATATTTATCCATACCAAGCATGTAAGAAAACAGTGAGATAATAATGAATTAGCTTATATATGGAACTTTAGGCTGATTTTGGGTTGGAGACAATATGATGACAATAAAAGGATCAAAAAGAGATAGATACAGATGTAGTTGACAATATACCATTAAGAGGGTGCACAGTGTATGAGTATGGGTGCTAGTGTCTTGGTCAAGTGGAACTCTACTTATGATATGTTAGGGTCTGATATTTTCTTAAATTCCTAGAAGTGCTCTTTACTCAACATCCACTTCATTGTAGGGAAACTACTGTCACTACGATGAACTTGATAAAGTTTTCAAAATTACCCAAGGTATATGATGCAAGAACATATAGGTTCACAAACTATACTGTATTGATAAAAAATAGTTGCAATATTCTTGACGTCGAACTGACCTCATAGGTCACCCTAATGTGATAAATCACTGAGTGTTGCACTACATTGTTAGACTCTATATAAGGTTCACATAAGTCTATTGTACAACTATGAATTGTGTCCCTTAAAACTAGGCTGCAATTTTTGTAAGTCACAAAAATAGTGAGGACTCACATGTAATATGTTAAAGCTCCCCCAAGATGAATATGTGAAGTCATGGAACATTACTAAAACTGTATCCCCTCTATGTAAAGCTAGTGAATGATGTATCTCAAATGCAAGCCTTGAATGTTTCTCTTGTAGATTGGTAGATACAATATGGCAAGAGCAATTATGCTTAAAAGTATTATTAAAGTAAAACTCTATGGTGAACATGTTGGATGGAGTCAAAAGAGATCATTTGATGAGATTGGAGTCCACTAGAGAGGATAAGTTTTTTTGAATTTGAACTATTATAATGTGTTTTCCTTTAGCAAAAAATCATTTGTAATCTCTTGAGTGAGGTATATCACCTTTTGTAATATAGCATTGGGTGGACTTGTTAATGTTTATTTTGGAGATATACCAAAGTATTTAGAGGTGCATTAAATAAGGTGTAAAATTCCTTAGGGTAACTAGGAACCATGAATCTCATAGTAGAGTCAGAGTGTTGGATATAGTTTTTATCAACATCCACACTAATTTGACTTGATTCAAGGTAGTTAGTAGTCGATATGTAAGTGTATACTATTTATATGATAAATTTAATTAATGGATATATATATATATATATATATATATATATGAATTGAGTGTTGGCCTGTAGGGGTGGGGGGGATCATTTCACTAGTACAAATCCATTGAAAATTTCACCCCTTACTTCGGTTATTTGTGTGAACCATTGGCCATCATCCTTTAACCATATGTGTCCCATTTATTAAACATTGAATCAACTTTTGGGGACACTAGAACAAGATGCAAGAGAGAACATATCAAGAGCACCATGTTTAATGTGGGAAACCCTAAATGTTTTGGAATAAAACCCACAAAACCTATTGGATTATAGTTACAAAAAAAAATCATAAGGTCGAATACGTGCTAACAATTCACCAAGATATATTTCTTTAGAGGTTCCCACCCCCGCAAATGAGAACAAACTACCTAGATCCTAGTAGGATACTCATCCTGTCAAGGATGCACCCACCCATATTTAGTAGAACTTACCCACTATAAAACCTCCCAAGATGAATAGATAAAATAACCTAACCACCTAAAATTAACTGATCACTTGAAAATGAAGTTTCTCCAGCAACAATGATTGTGGATCTATAGTTTAGCTTCAAACATGCATCTCAACACTCTCTCTCAAACTCCTTTTTACATTTTCCTTGCTCAAACTTGCATAATTTATTCTTTTGACAACAACTCATGTGACCTTGAGGTCCATGCATTATCATAACTCTCCTCATCTAGATAGATCACATACTCCTCATTCTCTAATCTTAACCCCCCTACAAAAATCCACACACTTATCTCTAGCTCTACTTAAACCCATACACACATTATACTGGAGTGTGACACTTTTCTTCCATACTACGGTCATGTATGGAATGACCTCCTTCACTACTCACCATCATTTCATGCCAACATCATGGAAGTCCTAAATACTATGCATACATTATCTTAGGACCTTGCTTTAATATTCAAACCATACCTCATAAAAATCTCATACTTCCTTCCTTCCAAATAGATCTGGCTACATCCCCATCTCTCTTATATCTATCACGCATGATGCCTTATAAACTTGACTGGTCATTCAACTTGTCACTTATTCCACAAATCAGGTAGCCTAGCTCCATCTCATATAGAATAAATCATAAAAATATTATAAGCCTTAAATTGAGAGTTTGGCATAAAAAATCACCACAAAATTTTGTGTGTATATGTGGTTCCTTCCATGCTCAAAACACTCCTTTAGGTCTTTGATAGTGCCTACATTCTGCACCACTAACAAGTATTACCATGCAAATCATGAAGTGCATTCTTAAGAGACATTAAACTGAACTCTACCAAGTTAATTCCACAAACTTAGTCCATGCACATCCTTTTCTGAGTGGCCATAAAAAATATCCAAAAATGCATGGCTAACACTTAGCCATAATCCATGCTCAAGCATCGTGAAACCATCGATCAAGAAGTATGGTCTGTTCTTGATGCACCAAAACCTAGTCTTCAAAGAATAGGTCATTAAAGAAATATCTAAAATAATGAAGAATCCTTGAAAAATAAATATTATGGGAAATTTAACCAAATGAATCAAGAAATAAAGAATATGTCATCCCTGTGCATACCTAAAATTCAAGCTTTAGGTTATTAAAGAAGTTTTGGAAAATCTTTGTTTATTATATTTTCTAATTATTTTCATCCTTCGAGTTGTTTAGTAGCCTTGTCTAGTGCTATTTCCATAATATGTGATATCTTCTCCAAAATTAGCTTGTCAATCTTCTTCTTCATCTCTTTAAGCAATATATACAAGTCTTCTATGAAGCCCTCGAAACTATCCATCATATGCATTACTAAAGGCCATATCTCCTTGAGCCTTTCCTCAATGGTGTAGTGTTTGGAGTTTATTAACTCCCTCTTCTCCGAGAAATATTACACCAGCTTCTCGCGCTCAACCTTATTGATTTTCATTGTGGCCTGTATTTTCTTAAGCTCCACCTATTCATTTGTAGTGTGCACATATAGATCAGAGAGAAATATTGGAATCTATTAAAAAAATTATTTTTCCTCTGCGATGAGTGTCTCATATTATTCAATATTCTTCTCAACTTGTTCTCTATTCACCTTGTCCATTTATTCAACTGGAAACCTCAACCCTCTCTTTACCTTGATTAGAAGCATATAAACTATATCTTCCAAATACTCCATTTCTATGTGATAATCCAATTTTTTTGGTTCTACCATGTCTAGGAACACACGTGTAATATTACTTACTATGCAAGCTGATTTTTTATATGTGTATGTTGTTCTCTTCTTTTCTTCATTCAATTCCTCCACTAATTATAGGTTTTCAACCCTTTATGTTACATGTCTTACTGCATCTTATTCACCATGGAAATTTTGTCGATATTTATTCTCCCAACCTTGGTGGCCATATTATTTAGCATGATACAAGATTGTTAATCTGATAGATTCATATAGTCAATAAAAGGGAACACCCTTCTTGGACCCTTCTTCAGTTTCATCTTTGATAAAGAATCCTTGCTCACCTTGAACTTGGGATACTCCATGTGGGTCTGTATGTTCCATAAGAGCATATTTTTAATGCGTGAGAGGGTCTCAGATTGATCAACTAAAATAAGAAATATGGGAATGTAGTTAATCTAATAGGAGGAAATAAATGCAGTAAATAACTATGCTAAGACAATATGTAAAGTAACTAAATAACTGCAGTAATGTAATTAAAAACCTAATATATAAGAAGGAGGTAATGAAAGAACTCAATTAATAATTGGTGATTGTTGCAGAGTGTTACAGAGGTGACTGGATAAAATAGGAGTAGGAACGACTATTAAGAGGTCCCAAAAATATTGGATCTAAAGGATCTAATTGGAATAGGGTGCCCATGGGAGCTCTGGTCTATAATCTAGGTGCCCTGGTCTATGAAAACATTCTAAAAATGGTTCTTATAGGGTTGGAGGGTGGTGTGAAATCCTCACATTGTGCTACATCAGGTTCAATTTCCCGTGCCATATGTTACCAATAATTCAAGTTGATGTAAAGACCTACAAAATAACAAAATGAAGTATCAAAACCCTAAAAATAAAAATGCAGAATGAATGGGTCAGAATGACCTCATCTTCCACAACAGTGGGCTTACGACTTTGAGTGCTGCAACACATTTTCGACCTAAATGTAGTTCTAGTGAGTGTGTGCATGTCATGCCCTAGGTGCTCTTGTGCGAGTTGCACTTTGTTAAATAGTGAGCAATAGCTAAATGTAGAAAATGTAATAACATGTTTGCATGGAATAGAATAGAATCCCCCCTATGAAGTGTGGTGCATACTTCCTAGCTTGTGCCTTGATGGAGGAGCTATGTGGATGTAAATATAGATGAGTGATAGTAGTATATGATGATAGGTCTCTCATTATGGTCTCATAACTTTATATTTATAGGGTTATCTTGATCTAATTTTGTAATTAACCATGACATGGCCGACTACCAAAAATATAAGGATGAAAAATAGATAGAAAGAGACCTAAAAGTGGTGGGAAAGTAGAAAAAGGATTGAGGTACCCTTAGTGGGACCATGACACCTACGAGCATCCCAGTAATACCCTGGGCACCCCAACTGAGGATAAAATGATGGGAAAATACCAAAAAATATTGGGCATGTGGATAAAAATGTGCAGAAATGACAAAATAAAAGTAAAATAAGATGGTGAAAAGAAGAGGGTTAATTAGTACTTTCTTCACTCAAGAACCTTCTAAATAGTAGTATGAGATCTAGATATATATTGTTTAAAGTGCATGATTTTGTGACTACACATACTTATCAAACATTTTGCAAAAGAATAAGTATTTTGATGGTATTGAAATATGAATTCTAGCCCTTAACACCTTTGAGGGGTCATCAAGGTAGGATATTGGGGGTGCCTATGGAATTTTCCTTCACTTTCCCCCTCATACGTGTGGATTTCTTAGCATCTCTCACTTGATATTGAAATGTTCATTTTTTTCTTCCCCTCAAATGCCTTGGTCTTCTCTAATTACCTATTTTTCATTTCTCCATTCTTTCTCCTTATGATCCTCTTCCTCTCCATTTCCCTTGTGTTCTTCTTCTAGTGCATCCCACATATCTTATTCCCACTTAGGGAATTTACCTTCTCCTTACATAATATATTCCTTGTGTTCCTCCAATTCCTCCCATTTCTTCTCCATGTGTGGTTCATCCCATACCAACTCTTCTTCATCCTCCTCATCCAAGTTATGAATGATTTGGGGTTTTCCTTTTTGTTTCAGGTTTAGCTTGTGCTCCTATGTAGTTGGAGGTTTACGTTTTTATGTGAGGTACTTTCTTCCTCAGACTCTGCCCTCATCTTATTCCTCCTACTGTGATCTAATTATCCCTCAACTAGATCTTCCTCTTCCTACTTTAGAGTATCCTCGTGAACTTTTGTGGGGATATTCACCATATGATTCTTCTTTGGTGGTTATGAAATCTTAAGGTCACACACAAATATTATTTTCCCATATTTAAACCTAAAGCATAGGTATATATACAATCTACAAGCATCCTTTATAACCTCCATGGTTATGATGGGGTTGAGGTATATAGTGCTCATTTCTATTGTTTCCACTTATGGAACTTTGGAATCATAACCATATGTATTATGTAAGGTGTGGTAGTCTGACTCTACTAGTCCTACATTAAACATCAACAATTGTGAATCAAGTATCCTATTCATTAATCCCTTAAATTATCTTGTGGTGAATGAAAATGGAAACTTACACCATGGCCCCATTTCACCATTTTTCAAAAAAAATATACCAAGACAAAAATGTTGCATCACCGTGAATTCTTCTTACTTATCCAAGACTATCAGAATTTCTCTTTGGATGTGTCACTCAATCTAAAATGCATCACACATTATTCTTCACCATTTTTCCAGTGCGCCTTATATCGATTAGTGATTTTGCCCTCACAAGTATACCCATTGAACATATTTTCTAGAGACTTATTTTATAGGACATCCTCCCACATGTTGTCCTCAGGGCAATCTAGTACTCCCATCTCCCAGAAGAAAATTAGTAAAAGAATGAAGCCCTAAGTAATTATCTCCCCCTTATCTAATTGGTCCTTCACCTCCTCAGTGATGCCTTTAGTATTATACAAGGAAATATTATATTTTTCATTTTGTGCCATCTTATGCACAATGTGTAAGAACTTATTTTTCACTTCCATCCACCTCTCAGAAAACCCTAGCTTACAACTTACCAGGTGTGTAACTACTCTATCCCCTAGGTATGTGATATTTATTATGCTAAAAACACGTGTCCCCCTTTGATACTGGAATTTCTCTACTGTGGTTTCTATGGCTGCCTCATTATGTAAATATAAATTTGTTTCCTCACCACTTTCACACAAACCATTTACCTTATGAATGAGTTGTGTTGTTAATTGCATTTTCCTCCTAATGAAGTAAAAATAATCCTTGTGTACCCTAGACATCAACCAATGTTACATATGTGCAGAATTACCAAAATAAGGAAACTTGAATAGCTATAATACTCCTAAATTCTAAAAGGCCTTGTGCATTATGTCATCTACAAATAATTTTCCTTTTGTAGTCATTTGGCTCAACTCTTTCACCTAATCCTTATAAATGTTCATCTCATGACCCTGAATTCGGTGATTATGCTCGTTAATCTTGTATTTTCAGAGTTTTGATTACCATGGATGCCCTATAATCACCTCCTAGGGGTACTAGATTTTTGAGAACCATTCTTCAGGAGATTCCATGGTTAGTTTCTTGTTCTTTTGTGATCTCCTTAGTGCCATCGTTTTTCTTGAACTGGTGTAACTCTTCATCCCATGAACTTATGTTCCACAGGTGTTGAAAATTCCACACCTACTTGCTTGAATTATTCCTTATTCCAAATTTATTGCTTGTCCTTTAGAATTTCTTACCTCAACTCCATTCCCTACCTTAACCTGCAAAATTATATGCCCTACTTCAACTTGCAAAACCCTTTTCCCTATTTTTGTGTCTTTTCTTGCAACCCATAACTCATTTTCTTTTCTTCAACCCTTCTTCTAACTTCCAATTCTTATATAGAGCTATCTACCATCAAGTTTTTTTGCTCATCCTTCAATCACTCTATTTCACACTTTGTTCACAGCTCCCTAGTTCATTCTTCACACTTCATATTTTTTCACAATTAAGATCTCTCACACAAGGTCTTGAATAACAAGGCAAGAATGACTTTGTTCTCTCCCCTTTTATAGATTTTCTTAATTTCTAGCTACATTAATTACAATCACCTATCACAATATCCTATATTTAAAGTGATTTTATGATTTTCCTATGATTTTAATTACTTTTTTATTCTCAAAAGAAATCTCTCATGCATGATAGTCTGTAATCTTCTAGCATGCTACTACTTCCTAGGCTGCAGACCCTCTTGCATGCACCTTCCTGTACCACATACAATATTCCTCTACGCCACTTTCCAAGTAGTTTACCTTTTCATTTCCTACCTCATGTTACCTTTCATGACCCTACATTCATGTGGTTTCCTTATGTGAGAAACTCTACCATCCATCTCTAAGCACCTTTTCACCGTATACGATCATTAACAATGCTTTCTTTCACAAATCAACATATTCTTCCATCACACACCATTATATTATCCTACCACATGCTCATTCACCAGCCTCCCAGCCACTTTTATCCTCCATTTTTCATATCACACACCTAAATATTCTTCAAGCCATACTAAAAGCATGCATAATCCTATGTGCATCAGTCTAACATAAAGTAATGAGTTCATGCATGCAAATGTGCTAATTACAACAAAAAAATAAAAATTAAAAAGGGAAATATAATCTAAATGGAAATAATTCCTTATTAAAAACACAAAATAATATTATTTATAGTAGGGCTTCAACCTACTACCGTTGAAATAATTGGGAAACATAGTGCGATCCAACACCTGTAATTAACATGCACCTGATTCCAATATCTTGGTTACCAAAAATGGTCAAAACCAATGCACCTTGAGCTTCCCAGGATGGTGGAAAAACTTGGATTCATACAAAAGCACCATATTCCCTACTACAAAAGACTTATTCTTAATATGCATATCATGTCAAGCCTTTTTTCTATCTTTTTATGTCTTTTGACTCCATCACGCAACTACGCACCACTCATCCAATTGCATCAATTTATCAATGTCCTCTTCTAATTTCTGATCATAATAAAGTCCTCCCATGGATGCAATATGCAGGTGTTGTCATGCAAAATGTATAACATGAAAAATAGATTTTTTTGCCATGAAAACTAAGCGCACACTCAAAACTCCTTGAACTGGGTAATGTAAACCTACCTTCTAGCCAATTGCTGACTATGTAAACCCAATAATGCTTGAGAGGGACGTGTTGAATATATTTTTTAAGTGTGTTTCATGTGTAGGTAAGTTTATGGGATGTAATTCATGGACTCATTTTGATCCACTTTAAATAAACTACTCCTGGAGGCCTAAAAGGCATATTTTTCAGGACATTAATACCTCATGAACACCCTCTAGAGATGAAAAATAAGATTTATTTCCTTCAAGAAATGTGTTATTGAGATACGATATAATGAAATGCATTTTAGGGAAGTTCTTGGAGGTGAAACTAGTTTAGGAACAAGTTGTTCAACATCAGGCTACTTATAACATAATTCAAGGAAATGAAAGAAGTGAAAAAGATAGTAAGCTTGTTACAAATGTTGTGGGAGGCTAAAGTATTTTTGGTAAGTTAAAAAATACTCATCGGAAAAATAATAAGGTATACTTCACATTACCAAATGTTTTGGGAGATACCATTGTCCATATTTTGAGATATTATCCCAACAGTGTAAGTGAAGATCCCCGATTGTGATGAAGATTCAAATGATCAATATGGTACTTAAAAAGAGAGTTGGGAACTAATTAAAATTCAAATATAAATATAATTCAATTATCTACATGACCCATGTGATAAGTTAGATGAAAATGTAATTTTCTCTTTGGTGATAGTTATACCTTTCGGGAACCTCTCTTAAACAAAATAAAAAATGGGGGTAAAATTAAAAATTTACGAAGAATTGGATTCCAAAAATTATGTAATTATTTTTCTTTGGTATTTTCCAGTTAAAACCACATAAAATTTTCTCGTGAAACTCACAAGGATGCTCCAGGGGCGACAAATTACTCTCTAAGGTCTATTTTTGGCAGCTGTTGTAGAAGGAAAGCTTTCTAAAAGCATCCAAGTCACATTTTTGAACCTTGGATGAAATTTTGAACCATTTAAATTGGTTTAAAAATTCATGGGGTGAAAAAAAGTGTGACCCCAAGGAGAGAGGATGAGTTTTAAAAATTTTCTCACTTAAGTGACTTATTTGGTGGTTAGGTGAGTGTTAAGTACTCACAACTTCAAATGGTCCCCTTCTCATGATCCATCACCACCATGGAACACTTGGGAATAATTTTTTCACCTATTAACCTGGTGAAAAATTTAAATGGGTGTATAGAAGTTTGAACCCAAGGGAGGATTTCATTTTCATCACTTAAACTCACAATCTCAAGTGTTAGAGCATGTGTTGACCTCAGACCTTGATTAGACCCCCTTTCCATGTTGAAGAAAACCATTGGTGTAAATTTTCATCCTTGTTTCACCTTTTCAATAGGTTTAAAATTTCATAAAGTGAAAAAATTATGTGACCCCTTTCTTCCTCACTCAGTCTCATTACTCAAACACTCAACTTGTTCACTAGGGTCATGTTATCAACTCACCGTAATGAACAAGCTAATCCCCCTCTTCATGTTGGCTGACCCCATGGAAATTTTTCCATGATTGATGAAAACTTTCACCATTTAACCTCATTATAAATGTGTTAAGGTGTAATGGAGGCTCTTGGATGCATTTAGTAAGTCTTCTCTCTCTCTCTCTCTCTCTCTCTCTCTCTCTCTCTCTCTCTCTCTTAACCCGAGTTAGTGTAAGAGTGTGTAAGTGAGTCAAGGGCGAGTTTTTCTTAACTAGAATTAAATTTAAAATATTTTAATCATTATTATTCATTTTTTGAGACATTTTAAAAATATATAATATCTCAATTTATTCTGTAATATTTCCATTCCCAAATTGCACCAAGAAACCCCATGCCCAGAAACACCTTTTTGATCATATCTCACAAACCTTTGCTCTGGTTTCCATGAGATTTGGACTGAAAGTTCCTTGCAAAAACACCTTCATCAAGAAGAGTATTTTTATGAATCCATTTATGATATATGGTATTTTATACATATCCATGGAATTTCCATAAAATAATCCATTTATCATATCTATACAATCCTGGCGATTTAAATCCCTTAAAAATTGGAGCAAAGACTTGAAATGAAAAACATAAACTTCTACAAGTGGTTTTTGTTTGAATCTGAAATTAAGAATATTAATTTATATTTTTATTAATCCTTCATGAAAACACCTACTAAAAATATTAAGTCTGAGAAAAATATGCATTCATACTCCTCATTTCATTCCACCATGATCGAGGCACTCAAAATTGACAAGATTGACAAAACGAGAAAAAATTGGCTAAAATGGGACAATAATGATAGATATTATAAAAATATTAATTGTAAGAAATGAGATAAAAGTGGTCAAATTTAATTCCTTCACACATTATCTAATGGTCATGGTACTAACAAAGGTCTCCCACTCAAATTTCAAGAAAAATCTCGCATGCCTCGATGTGGTGAGCCTAAAGTGTTAAAATGAGAAAAAAACCAATTTTGTTTCAAATGTTATTTCAATTCATTTATCATGGAATGCATGATAAATTGGTGGATTAATTTTTTTCTTCATTATCCTTTCCTCACTCTAGACTCAGAAGGATTTGGTATCATGTCTCGCTCATCATCAGTGCTCCTATAGTGGCAAATTCAAGATCATGATTGTGTGAACGAAGTACATGCAATTTCTCCCATGTAAGTGGTTGACAATGAAGATGTGATAGTGTCTCAAGGATCAGAAGGTTTTTATAAATAAGGGAAGTGATCCTCCAATTTTATCAGTGGTATACTTCTTAAGTATTCATCAATCCTCTTCTCGATGTGTTTAAGTAGTGTTGCAAAGGTTCACCATTTCAAGAGTTTTCAAAAGGGGCAAAGTGTTCAAGGGTATTGATTATAGATATTTGTCACTGCATCATTGTAGAGGGTCATCATGGGTCAGGAGGTTATCTTCAATACCATAGGAACTGATCTACATTGAGGGTGGAGGCATCTTCATCCATACTTTGAAGCATTTCTCTCTCTCTCTCTCTCTCTCTCTCTCTTCTCGGTTCATTGTTTCTCCTATCCTCTTCTCCTCTCTAATTATTAATTGTAAACAATCATGAATTTTGGTATTATTCATTAAAGTGACAATGTAATATTTGTAATATGTAAAAGTACTTCCTCAAGCTAGAAGAGGGGTACTTAATTTTTTCTCTCCCAAGATAATGGAAAGTCACATATGGAATGGGAATATGAAAAGTCATATGGGGGGTAGATGAAGAGATGGATTATAAATATATAAAAGGAGATGACCTTATCATTGTAAAGGGATTGTTATTATTGTTTACTACTGATCAAATTCTTCTATTCCTTATCTAAAAATTTCTATCTCCATCTCAACTTCATACTATGAGCAATTTTAATTATGCAATATCATCCAAGAAAACTTTGTGTTGGTTGTATCTTGTTCCTCTTATCTTTTCATAGTTTCTTCTCAAAGAATGCACAGAACTACTATTTTTTTTTATGTTGGAAAAATCTAGATATGATATTTGCAAAATAAAATCCCTTCCCATACTTTCTCTCCTCACCTTTCTCCCTCACAATTCCTCCGTCGTGTTCCACACTAGCACTTTGCCATAGGTATAGGGAAGTCTTCCTATGTGATCCTCAATTATATGGCCATCCCTACAATTAGAGTAGTGTATATATGTTTCCTTTGTTTCAATATATGGAGCTACCCCTTTTAAGAAGAGAGACCTAGTTCCAAAGAGTTGGTGAAATCCAAAATGTTTCCCACCTGAAAAATTATTTCACCAACAACATGTAAGGTAACATGAACTCTATGGAAAAAAATGATTCCACACTAAACACCAATTGAAAAGGTGTGGCCTTATTCAACCTCTTTTATGTAGTTCTATATGCCCATAACACAGAAGATAATTTGGCTTCCCAATCCTTTCTTCCTACATCACATATCTTTGTTAATATTTTTCCCAAGATCTTATTGAACACATCTGCAGTACCATTAGCTTGGGGATGCTATAAGGTAATATTATGATGGGATACCATAAATTCTTCCAATAGTATTCAAATTTTCTCATTCAAAACCAAGTCCCTCTAACACTGATAATAATTAATGGGAAACTATACCTACTAATGATATTTTCCCATAAGAATCTTACTGGTGTAGATGCAGTGCAATCCTTTATAAGTATAATCTTTTCCCACCTTGTTAAGTAATATGTATATGTAATGATGTAACATGCACCTTTCCTATGAGAAACTTGTGTGATTGCAATAACAAATTAAATTTACCACTTCTCAAAAGTTTCTATGCTTGCTATAGGTTACAATGAAATTTCAACCAAGTTTCATGATGTTCCTAGTCATTGACAATGATCATAGGATTTTACAATACCTTAATCCAACAAGTAATATATTACACGCTATTGCTCCACCTACATAGTTCCCTCTTATAATTTCACCATGTGCTTCTTCCATTATGGATTTTTGATCATGTACCAACAAACACCTGCATAATAATTCATCTCTATGCATATTGTATAAATATCACCCAATTAGTTGGTACGACACCATGTGAATCACAAGCTACTTCTTCTCTAGGGTTCTCATACCTTCAATTGAAACTATTGTGTGTAAGAATACTATAATATATTATAAGTCAACTAGTGCGTGGTGAATTTAGAATAACTAAAAATATGACATAGTGTCTTCTATGGTCTACACATCCTCACTAGAGTTAATCCTTGAAAAGTAGTATGGTCCCAAATTGCTTTTTCCGGGATTTACTATAAATAAAAAATAAAAATATTTTAAAAAAGGATCCAATAACAAATCCACCCTTGCAAAACTAGATTGTTAACCAAATATTTTAATGTCATGTGATCAGTGTAGAAGATAAATGGTGTTGCTAGTAAATACTGTCTAAACTTGTGAAGTGCATACATCATTGACAACACTTTGCACTCTGTGGTTGTATAATTTTGTTTAGTTGACGTCAGCTTCCTACTTGTGCAGAAAATAGTATGGTATACATTACGTTCCCTTGGCTATGCTAAAACTACCCCAATGGCTATACTCAAGGAATCTACATGAACTTGGAATGATGTATTCCAATAAGGGAAAAGAAATATAAACACGGTGATTAGCTTCTCTTTTAAAGTCTCAAAAACTAGTTGTTGCATGTCACTCTAATATAATTTTCCCTTTTCCTTTCATAACTCCTCGAGTGGCATGAAAATATATGCATACCCCTTAATAAATTTATGGTTATAACTAGTATGTCTAAGGAATCCACACACCTCACTCTGATTAGTTGGCTCTTCTAACCCCAAGATGATTGTAATTTTGGTTGGGTCTACAAGCAATCCTCCCTTATAGATAATATGTCCAAAAAAGTACCAAATGGTATCACAAAAATGTACTTCCTAATATTCAAAGAGATGATAAGGTTCCTATATTTTTCGAACATCAATCTCAAGTAGTCACAACAGTCCTTAACTAGTCCATAAAAAATCTAATCATCAAATATACCTAAAGAAACTTATAAATGAAGTCTTGAAATGTTTGAAAAATGATGCATGAGGACACCACTAGCTCATTATTTAGGAAAAAGTGCATAACCGTCTACAAAAAACATCCCCATTTAGTGGAAAAGTTTTCTTTTCCTAGTCTTCTTGCGCGTGATCCTTACCTGTTGATAACTTGAAAATCCATCTATAAAATAATATATCTTGCACCCTGTAACATGGTCTAGATTTCCTCGGTGAAAAATTTGGTAAAAGGATAAATGAAACATGTGTAGACACAAAATCTATGCACTTGGGTACATTTCTAGATCCTAGAGCATACTAATATATTCATGATTCATAAGTAAGTAAACTAGTGATTCCACAAGTCTTTAGGGCCTTTTGCTTTATATTTTACACTTTTATTGAACTTACAAACCCTACAACAATGGAACCATCTCTAAGTTGTGGGACATTATGCGCTTTAGAAGGATCTATAGAGAAGTATGATTCTTCTACCTATTTCTATTGCTACTGCTACTCTTAATGCTGGAAGGGAAATCTAAACTAACAAGCCAAAGGACCATGGATAGAAGGATAACAAAATGGAAAAATAAACTAAAAGGGAGGCGATAGTACCAGAAAAGTGGGATGAACACTATCTGTTCTGAGTGAAAATGAAGGAGAAAAAATGAGGGACGGCTAGGCATGTGTAACATAAATGAGAATTCATTTACACAATTTATTTCATGAAACACAACTAAAAAATAGAGTTGCAAGGAACTTAAAGTGACACGACAAGCATACACTATAAAAGAGAGGGAAGGAAGAAGAATATAACACGTTAGGACATATAATAGTCAAAAAACGTTGCTTTCATTACTTCTAGGTATGCACAATTGGTTATAATGGTATCTGAAGGCTGATATTCAAAGGCATGAACCAAATCTAGAGGTATATGACTTAGAATGTAAAGATAAAGAATCCTTTGCAAACACTAAAGGATGCAAAATATCTAACCGTTTACAATGAGCCAAGCTCTTACATTTATAAATGAAGAAAAAAGAGGAGAAGAAGAGAAGGAGGTAAATTTGACTTGAAAGATAAATCACCAGTCATCAATGCCTACAAATATTCCTACAATTTATGAAGTGTGGTTCTCCATGTGTATTTGGCATGTTGGATAAGGAAGGAAAGAATATTGGATCAAATATGGCTGGTTGAAGCAATCAGATCACATATTAATGGTGTGAAAGATGTTTTCTAGCTCCCCACCTACCAAATCTCACTAAAACATGAATTTGAATGGTCCCACATATAGCATATGTCAAAAGCTTTCCAAAAAGTCTAGGCCCATAAGGATCTAAGCACTGGAACAAAAGTTATGACTCTCAGAAGATATGTAGTGTAAACTGGGCACACAAGACATGTGGGACACACAGATTGGTTGAAGAAATGGCCAAATGTTGATTTTTTTTTGTTATCATTTTTACCATGTGTCACTCACTAGTTTATTGTAAGTTTTTGGCACCCTTTTGGTGTGTTTTGATTGGGTGCGTATAACACACTAAATTTATAACAATTGATGACATGCCACAGAAGGGCATAGAAGAAGGTGCAAAGGCATGCATGTAGAAGAATGAGGCGTAGGAGAAAATAGAGGAAGGGTGCACACAAAATTGACGTGTGGGAAAAAATGGGAGAAATAACCAAGTAAGTAATGTATGGTCAAGGTGTAATTATTACAGGATAATGTGCGACAACAAGGAGAAGGCGTGCATGAATGCTAGGGACTTAGCTAATTTAGAAAGAAAGTATAAGGAGCACATGTATGGTGAATAAATGCTGGGAAGAAGGTGGATGCACATAGGGTGCACATAAGGGGAGAGTGGAACAAAGAGGAAAAGGAAAATGGAAGGAAGGACTATGTAGAAGTGGAGCACATAAGGCACGTGAGGAACTGCAGCCAAGGAGATATGTCGAGGAGATGATTGAAGTGTACAAAACCTTGTATTGTAGAACGTTAGAGCTAGAATGTGAATGTAGGTTGTCCAAATAAGTAGGGGATTTATTTGGATAAAAATTTTGGAAAATTTTAGGGCCATCTTCCTGCTAGATGAAGGAGATCAGTATCCTGGAATATCTATTGGGCATGGAGTCTATTATGTGCTTATGAAATTCTGATCTGGAATATTTGAAGAGATACTCCTTGAATTAACTTGAATGATTTCTGAACTTTGTTCTAAATCCTGTAAAAACTGTTGGAAGATCACTAACATCCTAGAATAAATTAAGAGTGTGCACACAAGTCACGTGAGAAGAAATAACTATATAAAAATAAAAAAATGTGCTCATAGTGCACTTGGAGGAATTGAAACTACTCTAATATATACAATCATGTAGAAGAAACTCAATGGAAGGGTTTGAGATAGATCCCATTAACTAGGATTTGTATCACACCTCCATCAAGATTAGATAACTCAAAAGAGTTAGCCTCCTTGCATGAATTTATGATGCATGAGCCACTCCAAAGTGCATAAAACTTTGAATGTCACCTTGGTTTAGCTCTATCAACATCCCATTTTAAAAGCAAGTCCTTAAGTTGAAAGCTTGAGGCCTAACCTTTTTGTCAAACCACTTCTTCATTGATTTCTGATGTTGTTCTAGCTTGTTTATGGAAAATTTTATTGATTCTTCAAGTTCAACCAGCTCTGCCAGTCTCATTTCTCTCTGGTCCACACCTTCTAATTCCAGTTGTTGGGAAAGTGATAATGAATTAAAATCAAGTATCAAAGAAAGTGTATCCTCTTTTCCATATATAATCTTGTAAGGTGAAGTTCTTATTGAATTTTTCACTATGATTCTGTCTAGCTAGAGCACGTGCGAGACCTTTATATGTCATTGTATTTGGTTGACATTCATTTTCCATTTCATAATTCTAATTAGGTTCTTGTTTGTTGACTCTACCAGACCATTTCCTTGAGGGTAACAATTGGAATAATTATTCAAGTATATTCTAAGGCTTAGCACCCAATCAATGATTTTAGTACCAAGGAAGGATTTTTCATTATCATAGATAATGGTTTGAGGAACACTAAACCTTGTTACAATTCCCTTGAGAAAGTCAACAATGAATGAATCAGTTGATTCTTTGAGAGCAAAAACTTTTGTCCATCTGGTGAATTAGTCCGTAGCTGTTAACACCCATTTTTACCCAATGTTCGAAGGAGGATTTATCATACCTATGAATTCAAGACCCCATTGCAAAAAAGGATGATAATATTGGATTGGATGGAGGGGAAATGCTCCCAATATTTTCTTTCCTACAAAGAAAGTACATTATTTGCATTTCATGACCCACTTGTGCGTATATTTGAATAGGGTATGCAAAAATATTCCTTCCATTATGATCTTCATTACTGTAGAATTAGGAGAGAAGTGTCCTTTAGATAATCCATCATGAAATTCTGCTAACACTTTTTCATTTTTCACGTCATTAATGCATATCAACAACACACCATTAAGATTTTTCTTAAAGAAAAGACCATCAATCAGTACATATGGAATAGATTGTATCCTCAGATGTCTCCTCTTTGCTTTATTTAGACTAGGAGGGTACATGCCCTTGGAAAGGAATATTTATCACCAACTCACAACACCCTATGATTTTCACAAGTGTGTGTGCTTGAGCTCAGGGTGTGACTGGGTAACATGGTTACTATCTCCAAGTTGTGAGATTTTCTACTTGAGATAGACCTATAGAGAAGGATGGTTCCTCTTACTAATCTAGTGCAAGCTAACTCTAATGAAGGAAAAATACCAACTATCTCTATCCTATAATTTCCAAGGGACCATAGAGAGAGAAAGAGCATGAAAATGAAAGAAAATACTCTAACCAAGGTGATGCACTAAGAAAAGGGAATGGGAAAGACTCTCTAATGTGTGAAAATGAGAAGAGATGTTAATCAGAGATGGTGAAAACAATTCTCCACAATATAACAACAACACTTACAACATCATTTCCATGAAAACACAACAATATCACACCTTGTAAGAGCATAAGGTAGAAACAATACACCTGTAAATGAAATAAAGAGGCAATTAGAAAACAATAAACAAAGACAAGGGACGAAAACATCCAAAAATTTGCATATACTACTTCATTGATATGCAGAGTTCATTTACAAAGCAAAAGAAGGTCCTGGATCAACATGTAAGAATTCTAATATGAAGGCATATACCACATTGGTGTTCCCAAAAAAAAAATGGCATAGTTGTTTTACCAGAATCATCCCCCCTACAAATGAGAGAATACCTCAATTTATAGAAAATGAAGAAGAGGAGAGAAAACCAAGAAACCTATGATTTTCCCTTTAAAAAAATTACAAAGTACCCAAAGTGGGTGGAAATCATGATATAAAATCTCCAAAATTCACCCCACATTTATTTGTAACTTGCAGCACAAGAAAATGCCCCCTTATGCTCATTAATTGCATTCTCATCCACTTGAAGTCTCTATTCTAAACTGAACTTGTTTTCTACATTTTCACCATGAATTATCCATGAATATAAAAATTTATTGATCTATGTGCATGTATATTGGAATAATTATTCCAACAAGACTAATCTTGTGTGATTTCGTTGAGAAATTCTCAAGTTATGAGCTTCTGAGCAGAGGTAGTAGTTTTGAGATTTTCTTGGGCTTAACTTGATATCCACGAGACCGAGCAATTAAAATCTCAACTGGAAAAGACATTTAAATTATTTATCCCTCCTTACAATGATAAATTTAAAATATATTAAATATCCCAACTGATTCTTCAACCACTGAGGATCAACCATCATTAAATTTTATAGACCCAACATGGGCATAATTAAATTTTTGCAAAGCATATACCCAAAAATGACTCCCGAGTCTGTTTTTGTAATTTCACATCATTAAGTAAATTTAATTTAGAAAATTAATTAATTAATCATGTATTAATCTTCTATAAATTTCTGATGATATAAATTTTTCCCTTATTTCGGTACCCGGATCAAAAAATTTGAGCATGAAGTTTGTACATTAAAACTGTGAACGTGCAAAAAAGTTCCCTAGGTCCGAAATTTGCACTTGTTGGAAAAGGTTCTGGGGTCCAAAATTTGAGAATTTTGGAAAATGTTTTGGGGGTTGTGTACTTTGACAAAAATTTCCCCAAACCCAAAATTTAGGCTTTTTTGCAAAAAGTTCCCCAAGCCCAAAATTTTTTGCACAGTAACTTGCAAAGACCATATCTTGAGGTCCCAAATGAATTTTGGGGTGAAATTTTATATGATTTCACATGGAAACAACCTTCTAAAGCCATTAGTGATGGTACCAAAGTTCAATTTTGAAATAATTACCTCAAAATGACCCCGAAATAAACTGCAATTGCTCTAAAATGTGGAAATTGTTAACCTCTGAATTCTAGACTCACCATTGAAGCTGTACTAACCTGCCCAATTCCATCTTTCCCAACTTATTAATTTTTACTAGGGGGTAAAAATAGATAAAAATTTAGTGACTCATGGGGACATCTATCTGCTAGATGAGTTGATCAGTAGCCTCGTAGCCTCCATTGGGCATGGAGTCAACCTGATGATCATGAAACTAATCTGAAACTTTGAAATCTGCACCCCATGAGCTACTCCAACTGCTGATTTTTTTATTTGGTGAAGAGTATGAAACTCAATTGCTGATATTGAAGAGATGAGAAGAATACAAAATTTGAAAATTGTCTCAAAATCATTTTTTTAGTTGCTCTGCATTTGAATTTTTGTGAAAATGGCAACTGTTGCTTGTAACTTTGAGTCTCTTTTCTGTAATTTATTCAATCGAAAATATGGTGAACTATATACAAAGCATACTGTAATAAATTGGTTAGATTAAATTTCACCTCTTCAACTTAACCTAATAAGCAAGATAATAAAACTTACCAAACCTTGAGATGACGAGGTTTATAGGTAACCATAGATGTGGATGGAAGACGTTTGATTGTTGTGCTCTGTATAAGAAATGAATTAGCTCATGTCCTTCCAGGCCTTCCAGGAAAATCTGTAATCACTGACACTACATAAGATGAGATTAAAAAAATATATGGTAGATTTCCTAGTAAAGTCCACTCCCTAGAAGTTAATGAAATTCCTTGCAAGGATGTCAATCTGTTGTCAAGAAATTAATCGAATAATGATAAAATAGAATGACAACAGATGATAAAATGATAACACATGATATAACCCATAATGCAAAGGAAAAGTGACTAACATGGTCCGAGGTTATATGCTTTTCTGATGGTGGATCCTAATCCAAAGGGAGTTTGAGAATAGTAGTATGGTTCAAAGAAATAATGGTGTAAATGGTTGTATATGCTTACAAAGGCAAGCAAAACAATGCATATGATTTGGATAAATGATAAAACACTGCAAATGGATCAGATGAGCTTGATTGGACTTGATGGAAACTTTTCAAGGTAGAATAATGGCTAGGATTGAGCTCTGGATATTAGAAAGACAACTTGTAATAAATGACCAGAAAAGATTTATTGAATCACCTGTGATTAGAGGAATCTCTGACGATTTCTGTATATGTGTACAGGATAATACAAAAATAAGATAGCTTGATAGAAATGATCAAATGAAAAGAGAGTAAGAAAATGACATTCAAAAGAAGATTATTACCTGATTACAATAGATGACAAATGATGAGATTACCAGAGAATTGGAGCTTGTAAGTGTTGATAGAAGATTTGTAAAGTTAAAATCATGAATGAGGATAATCTCTAGAGATGAAAGGGAAATAAAATAATGATATTTCCTTAAGGATGCTTTGAACAACATCCTTTCAAAGGCTAATTTTGAGTGACTATCAACTCTCATTGTTCATTTTTTCTTGAATGAAGGTCTGGAACTCATTTTTATAGAGTTTTTATCAATAGGGGATAATCACCGGTGATTTAGGGAATCACCGGTGATTTAGGGAATCACCATCGATCTGGAAGATATAGGAAATTTGTTGAAACAACATCCCAAATAAATAAATTTGTTTGTTTTGATGAAGGGAGTGAGTTAGAAAAATGATTATACATGTTGGAAATATTGTTAAATGGTTGAGAGATTATAGATTTCATTTTGATTTTATTTATTTTGGGTTTGTAAGTGGTTTTTTTTTTTTTTTTTTTTATTAAGGGAAAATAGTTTTGAAGGGACTATACCTTGTATACAAAATGGCTCAAACTCCAGATAGTAAAGATGAGAGAAGCAGCCCAGAGAAGGGCAAAACAGTCAACCAAGGAAGGCTCAACAGCCAAATATTACAATATAGGAGAAAAAAGGATCAAGGAAGTTTTGTAAGTGGTTATACGGGTATGTGAATGTTATTAAATAGTTAAGAGGTTATGTATTTCATTTTTGGACTTTTCTAATATAATTTACACGTGATTTTGGATGGAGAATGGTTAAGGAGGTTGAAAAATAGGCTAGATATGATTTTATTTTGATTTAGTTTGATTTAGATATGATTTATTTAGATTAGATATAATTTAATTTTGATTGATTTTAGGAAGATTCCAAGTGGTTGAATATGATATGATTTATTTTAGATTTAGTTAGATATGATTTAATTTCAATTTATTTTTTATTTATGTTTAGTTTTAAGAATATTTTAGGTGATTAAGTAGGATTTATCAATCGTACGAAAGGATAATCATGAGATAAGTGTGATAATGATAGGATATTAATTTTAATCAAATAATAATTGGTTTAGGATATTGTATGTTGATTTAATTAAATAAGGATATAGTTAATTAATTAGACAAAGGTGAGAGATATGGTGTATAACTTAGGATAAATGATTTTAATAATGTAGTGTGATTAAATGGTGGGTATGAAATATCGATGTATTTAAGTAATTGATTGAATAAAGATAAAGGGGTATAGTATATGACTTAGGATATGGGGAGTTGATATATTTAATTAATTAATTGAGTAAGGATAAGGGTGATAAGGGGTGTAAATTTTATATGACTTAGTATATGGATTAAATGTGATAATGAAGGGGGTCTAGTGGACTCAGATATAGGGAATATTAAACTTAGGATAAACTATTTTGATAACATGGTGTGATTAAATGGTGTGATAAATGTATGATTTTCATAAGAATAATATGATATTTTGATTGTATGGATTTGTGTAAGAAATAATGGTATAATGAAGAAATGAGTGTGTGAATTTCAAGTGTCTAATAGAGCATGTGCCCAAGGCACTTAGGGAATTGAAATCTACTCTAAAAATAATACAATGTGCATAAGCACTTGGAGGAACAAAAATTATACTCCTACTCCTACACTAACCAGATAAATGATCAACTTCAAATAAAATCTCACACTAGTGAGAGAAGTAACTATCTGTTTTCACAATTTTCAGCCATGTAGATGATTTGACATTAAACACAGTTATGGTTAAGAGTGAAGAATGTTTTTCATGCTCATTTGGTTCCAAGAGGCATGGTAGTTGATCCTCGACATGTTGAATTTGTTCCTCATGCTTAGAAATAAGCACGATTTGATGTGGCTTCTCCCTTGACTACAATGAAGCCAAGTATCTTATTGGGCAAGGCCTGATCCACTAAGTTTTCCCACTTCTCTGAATTCCAAATTAAATAAGGAAGTCTTCTTGTAACCCTTCTTGGATAAGGTGACTATATTTAACTTGATTTCCTTCTTCTTGCACATTTACAGACAACTGATGTCCCCTTTGGATGAATGATATAAATGAGAAGAGATCTTCTTGCTCTTTTCCTTCCTCTGCATCTGGTATGGAATTAAGAAGATTGAATTCTTCCAATTTTGATTCAAAAGGCTTGTTGTGAAGTGCAAGCTGCTCTTTCACGTTCTCTTCCATGGTAAAAAGATCTTGTGGTTGAAGGATGAATGATGGGGTAGTGAATGTCATGATTTCCATGGGCTCTTCCTCATCAAAAAATTCCTCTAAGTCAGATAAGCAATCAAGCTCTTTACTGTCCTATTGTGCCAAAGCTTCTTCCTCTTACATGATGACCTTCGAATTTGCAATTTTTTCATTAAGGTCTTTTTCTTCTTCAAACATGAAGCTAGTGAGTTCAAAATCTTCCAAAAAATCATATATTTGGAGAAATTGAATAGGAGAGATATCTGTAATCTTTTGTGCAACTGACACATGATTAAATGCCTCTAAATTTGTTTTTCTCACCTCCATATGCTCCTCATCAATGGCACTTGGAGCTGATTTTTCTTCTCCTTCTTCCGCTGATTTTGCAATTAGTGCATGATCAAAAAATTCTAGAAAAATGGTGCTAATGTGAACATTACATTATGAGAAAATATATTGGTGATCATCACTCTCTTCTTCTTGTTCCACTGCTGCAACATTAGCTTCAAAACTAGCCTTAATTGTTTGATACCTAACCTTTATTTCTTCTGTCAGTTTCACCATCATGGGGATTTTATCCATTCCGAATATAGAGCCCAACTTGTCAAGTCTTGTGTCATCTTTCTTTCACTGGGATCTTCTTCTTTTTGCTTTGTAGCTACTACAAAATCAAACTTTTCCACCAATCATTCTTTAACTTTGGATTCCTCTTTTAGTTTAACTATCAAGTGAATATTTTCAATCCCAAATCTAAGATCCCATCTTTTCAAATTCTTTTTCATTTATTTTTTATTAGGTTCTTCTTCTTATTTCAATTGGTTGGTTATATAATATCTATCCTCCCAACATGGATTTTGGAATTCAAGAGGCAGTTTGGGTTGGGTTATAACAGGTTTTGATATCATTTGTGGTAGTGGAAGGTCTAGAAATTCTTATTTCTTTAGACATGATGATTGTTTGGAAGGGAAAAGGGTAGAATAATTGGGATGAGATGGAAGATTAGAGGATTGGGAAGGGAAATCAACACTAGGGGAAACACAACGAGCTTAAATCACGACCATAATGAAATGATAAAGCTTGGGAAGGAGAAAAAGAAGAACAAGGAGCTGGTGAGTGACTTACCCATTTAAAAGGTTGTCTTGCATTGGCTGTAAAAGATATTATCTCCTAGATCCACTTTGTGATCCTTGGAAACATATCAACTATGAAGTCAAGATTCTATTGTAGGCCATAATATCTTGGAATAGGTCCCTCCCATGGACAAGGAGTCCTAAAACCAATATTACATGCACTCATTTAGGATGTAGCCCTTTGTCACACCATTGTTGCCTCTAATTCTTAAAATTTCAGCTACAACTCAATATATTCAAGTGTTGAGTAACCTCCATAATCTACATACCCTTGGTCTTGGGAACCCATTTAGTTTGGTGAATAACCAAACTGACCTGTATCCTACTCATAGGGGTATGGCCATTGTTGGATTTCATCATAATATGATTTTGGAGGTGGTTGATAGCACCCTAAAAATATATGTTACAAGTATGGAGGGATGTATGAATAGAATTGCTACTGTTACAAATGTGTATTCCACTATGGGAATGAATTCATGGCTAGACAACTTCATAGAAGGAAAGGTATGGAAAGGAATGAAAGAAAATGGAAGAAAAAATAAATGGAAATGGATGGAAGAAAGGTCTGTAATTTTAGAGAATGGATTTTTTGGACCAAATGGAGTCATCAGATGTGTTTATAAATGCTTCCAAAAGCTAAGATGCCAAAAAATACACACCAACCTATTAAAATGAAGTCTACTCTAGATTGTTGAATCTACACTCTAGCTAATGATCTTGACTTTGTTGTGGTCCCATCGGGCATGCCACAACTGTTATCAAGTAGTGAAGGTCACATGATGGCTGATGATTTGCTATTTGATGTGAAACACATATGAAAAATGAAATTCTAACTTTTGTGATGTCCCACCAGGTGTTCCAGAACTATTATCACCAAATCATAACACCCTCTGATTTACACAAGTGTGTGTGCTTGAGCTCACGGTGTGATTGGGTAACATGGGTACTATCTCTAAGTCATGGGACTTGCTACTCGAGATAGACCTCCAGAAGGTTGGTTCCTCTTATTCATCTAGTTTAAGCTAACTCTAATGAAGGAAATCTACTAGCTATCTCTATCTTATAATTTCCAAGGGACCAGGGAGAGATAAAGAGCATGAAAATGAAAGAAACTACTCTAACAAAGGTGATGCACCAATAAAAGGGAATGGGAAAGACTCTCCAATGTGTGAAAATGAGAAGAGATGTTGATTAGAGAGGGTAAAAACAATTCTCCACATTCTAACAACAACACTTACAACATCATTTCCATTAAAACAAAATAATATCACACCTTGAAAGAGAATAAGGTAGACACAATACATATGCAAATGAAATAAAGAGGACAATAGAAAACAATAAACATGGACAAGGGAAGAAACTATCAATAAATTTGCATCTACTGCTTCATTGATATGCACATTTCATTTAAAAATTAAGAGAATGACCTGGATAAACATGTAAGAAGTCCAATATGAAGGCTTGCAACACATTGGTATTCCAAAACAAAAAATGGCAGAGTTTTATTACTAGAATCATTCCCCCTACAAATGAGAGAATACCTCAATTTATAGAAAATGAAGAAGAGGAGAGAAAAATAGGAAACCTCATATTTTACCTTTACACCAATTACAAAGTACCCAAAGTGGGTGTAAATCATGATAAAAATCTCCAAAAGTCATCCCACCTTGATTTGTAACTTGCAGCACAAGAAAATAGCTCCCCCATGCTCATTAATTACATTCTTATCCACTTGAAGTCTCTGTTCTAAAATGAACTCATTTTATGTATATTTCACCATGAATTATCCATCAATATCCAAATTTCCTAATATATGTGCATATATATTGGAGTCACAATTCCAACGAGATAAATCTTGTGTGATTTCATTGAGAAATACTCAAGTTATGATCTTTTGAGTAGAAGCAATTGTTATGAGATTTTGTCAGGATTAACTTGATGTCCACGGGATTGAGCAATTAAAATCTTGGCTAGAAAAGACATTTAAATTATTTCTCCCTCATTCAAATGATACATTTTCAATATATTAAATATACCAACCGCTTCTTCAACCACTTAGGATTAACCAACATTAAAGTTTGCAGACCCAACATGGGCATCATTAAATTTTTGTAAAGCATATACCTTGAAATGAACCCCGAGTCTATTTTTGAAATTTAGCATCACTAAATCAATTTAATGTAGAAAATAAATGAATTAATCATGTAGTAATATTCTATAACTTTCTAACGATATACAATTTTCCTTATTTTGGTACCTGGATCAAAATTTATGAACATCTGAAGTTTGCACATTAAAAATTGTGAATGTGCAAAAAAGTTCCCCAAGTCCGAAATTTGCACTTGTTGGAAAAGGTTTCGGGGTCCAAAATTTGATCATTTTGGAAAAGGTTCCTAGGGTTGAGAACTTTGACAAAAAGTTCCCCAAGTCTGAAATTTGGGATTTTTGGCAAAAATTTCCCCAAGCTAGAAATTTGGGCATTTTGGCAAAAAGTTTCTCAAGCCCGAAATTTGGGCATTTTGGCAAAAAGTTCCCTGAGCCCGAAATTTTCTGTAGGGTAACTTGCGAAGGCCATGTCTTGAGCTCCCAGATGAATTTTGGGGTGAAATTTTATATGATTTCACATGGAAAAAACCTTATGAATTCAATGGTGATGGTACAAAATTCCAATTTTGAATGCAGCACATCAAAATGACCCTGAAATCAACTACAAGTGATCTAAAACATGGAAATTGCCAGTGAATTAATTCTAGACTCACCATTGAATCTCTGTTAACCTGCCCAATTCCATCTTTCCCAACATATTAATTTTTACTAGGGGTAAAAATTTATAATATGAATGTGACCATTTCCTTCATCTAGTTGCACATGCAAGGGGTTTCAATTTTTTTAGGTTCTATGCATAGGATATACTCATTTAGAAATAATGAAGTCTCAGGTTCATCCTGTGCATCCTCAACAAGTTTTTTGCATAGCGCATTGTCTCTAAACAAATTTTTGGGTTTAATAGTCACATCATACTCAATTATTTTGGTCACCCATCATGCTCTCTTTTCACTGACTTCTACTCCCATGATGAGGTCTCTAACACTTATGTGCAAAACTAACACCTTGATGTGGTTTTTTGAGAGCATGATTTTTAACTTCTTAAGCATGAACATGATGGTATAGACCTATTTTTCCATGTGAGTGTATTTAAACTCATATTCCTTTAGCATTTGTCTAAATAAATCCACTAGCTATTCTATCCCTTGTTCATTTTTTGTGTTAGAACAACAACAACACTTGCATCATTCCCATAAGCACAGAGGGTGAAATCCTTTGATTAATCTAGGTTGATGAGTGTTGGAGCACAAGTAATTTATTGCTTGATCTTGTTGAAGGGTTCTCTACCTTCTTCTATCCACTGGAAGGTTATGTCCTTTTTGAGTATGAGGGTGATGGGCCTAACCAGTCTTGTAAATTTAGGAATGAATCTCCTAACAAAATTTATTTTACCTAGAAAAGACTACAAGGAATTCTTGTGCACCAGTAGAGAGAGAGAGAGAGATAGGATAGTCGAAACATGTTCAGGATCAATTACAATGCCATCCTTTGAAATCACATGGCCCAAAAGATTTCCTTGTGCCACAGTGAAATTGCACTTCTTAGGGTTAAGAGATACCCAATTTTTTTCACATCTATCAAATATTTTCTCAAGGTGTGCCATGTTATCCACACTTTTCTTTGAGAAGATAGTGATTTCATCAAGGTAAACCAAAATGAACTCATTGATGTAACCTTTGAAGGTAATATCCATGGCACACTAAAATATTACACCTGTATTTGATAAACCAAAGGGATTTTTTTGATATGCATATGTTCCCCACTTGGTTGTGAACAATGTCTTGTAATGATAATCTTACTTAACTAGGATTTGATTGAATCCAAATCACCCATCTAGCATTGAGAAACTTTGCAGGTCAGCCACGGTCTACAATATCTGCTCCATAGAAGGCAACAAATAATGATCCTTTAATGCTGCCTTGTTTAAATATCTGAAATCAATATAAAGTATGATTTCACTTCTCTTCTTGTATACTGGAACAAGATTCACGACCTAGGTATAGTACTTGATTGGAAAAATGACCTTTTCCTTAATGAGTTTAGACAACTCTTTCCTCATGAGGGCCTCTATCTTGAGATTAACTGGCCACTTCTTTTTTGGGACGGGCTTGCTATAAGGATCAAGGTCAATGGAGTGTTGAGAAACACTTGGATCAAATACTTTGAGGTATTCATATTCCCATGAAAATATGTTAATGTATTTCTGATAGAGAGCAATGAAGGCCTCCTTTTCTTCATGCAAGCAAGATTTATGGAGCAACATATCCTTACCATGCACAATAGTGACTGGGGAGCAATATTCTTGCGATGTGCACATATTATTTTCTTCACCCTTGAACTCATCATTAGGGATATATATTTTCTCTAAGGTGCCAAAAAAATTATGTGATTTATTTGTCTTCAGTTGTATCACTTGGTCACCATAACTGTCATGCAAGTCAGCTTGCATGCTTGATGAGAACTCAGCTTCATTCTGGATGAATTGGATGATTTGTGTGTCACTTTCAAACACTTTCCAATTGATGTTGTTGTCTAGAATAGATGGCCTAGTCACCATCTTGATGTACTATGTGTTACCTTTGAAAAATTCCTTAGCTGGGGAGAACTACAAACCAAGAAAAACCATCTGATCAACTTGTTTTTTCATCTTACATGACACCACATGAGGATTCTAAACATCAAATATCTCAAGAAGGTCCCAAACTCTGTGTTTGTAAGCTTATTTTTTATAGCACACTTGTTTGTGGCTTGGTGGATAACCAATTTTGTGTCCCCAAATATCTTAAACTCCTTGATCTTTTTCTTTTCAGCAATAAGAAAACCATACACTAGTGCCTCATATTCTGCCACATTATTAGAACATGAAAACTACAATATGTGTGTGAGAAAGAATTTTTCATCCTTGGGAGAGATGAGAACAACTACAATGCCTATTCCATTTCTACTTCTGGATCCATCAAATTATAACTTCCACAAGCCCATGATTTCTTCATTCTGCTTCAGCATGTGTGGTAGCACAACTTATTCTTCAAGGATGCAATAAGCACCAAACCTAATTTCATAAGCTTCTAGCTCTTTAGCATATGGATCAAATTTTTGGTGCCTCTCCTCCCACTCATCAAGCACTAGATCGGAAATAGGAGGTGGAAGAGGTTACTCTTTAGAAACTAAAACTTGTTCTTTTTGGATTATGCAGTTGGCCTGGGGAGAGGAAGGGTCATATGAATCTACATGATAGGAAAATACTGACTCAAATTTTATGGTAAACTGGGTACCATACCTTGTATTGAGTAGCATATGGGACCAATCAGAAGATAGGTAACCACCCACTTTAGTAGTAAAGTCCCTTGACAGACACATGGAAAACAAAGGGGGTAGATTAATGATTAACACATCTTGAGTTATTTTTAGACTTGGACATGCATGGTGAATCAACTTAATATTCTTGATGAATCCTAGAGTAGTGATAGTTGAACCATTGATTTGCAAGAATCCTTTGTCAAGGGGCTATACTTAATCCCTAAAACATTAGAAATTTTCTTAGGCATGACAAAATTACTGGTGCCCGAGTCAATCATGCACAAGGTTTTTTCCTATGATAAAGGGCATATAAAAGGGTGGGGTTTTGAAAACCTTACTTATTTCTCCTATTCTTGGAAGATATTGATAGTAGTGCGTAGTTTTTGAACAACTAGGTCAATGTGTGGAAGTTTGGCTAAAGCTTCATGAAACAAGTTACACTAAGAGGGAATGGTCAGTGAATCCCACATTGTGAAATTTATGTTTTTCTTCTTCATCTGGTCCACAAGGATGAATGGAAGACCCATTGACTTATGTATTTGAGGCACAACATCATCTTTCTTTGATTGTTCAGGCACAGAGGCAATAGCCTTAGCTGGAATAGAGGCTTGACCTACTAAAGGAAGGGCACACATTCCTACATGAGGAGCATTACATGGAACCTCATGTGAAATAACTTGTGTGCCTTTACTTCTAGATACATTATTTGCATCCTTCTAATTTTGAGGATCAGCCAGTGTTGCTGGAATTGTGACATGCGTGCCAGATTTGAGCATTCTCTTCTTGTACCTTATGTTGTTTGCAACCTAGGTACTTGGCCTTTTTGTATCAGTTCTAGCTTGATTGATTTCATAGAAGTCCTCGACACCAAAGAATATCAAGTTGGATTCAAGAGGGGATTCTGGCATTTCTTGGTTCGTAGGATCACTTGCACTCATAGAAGGTTCACAGTTAGAACCATTATGGATCATATAAGATTTAACACACATAACATTGGCACAATGATACTGACTATGAGGCATGTTTCAAGGGAAGAACCATTTTGAATCTTGTGCCATATTTTTCTGAATAGGGAAAAGTTCTTGACTTGTGCTGGGCATTGGAAGAGGTTATACAGGAGGAACAACATACAATGGCAGATGTACATTAGCATGCCATATGTCATTTACTGGTTCCTACCATACCTCTAGTTTCCATACAAATTCCACCAACGATGATTTCTTTGTATTTTCTCCTGATTAGAACTGCTTTTGTAGGCTTGCGCCTATTGCTTTTCAAATGATATGACCTTGTTGAACAAGTTTCTAATCAAGGTCTTCAATTCTTCATCTTCTTTCTATTATGTGGGAGGGTGAGATGTGGATGAAACTAGTTGAATTCTTTGCACCAGAATAGGATCCATAGAAGTCTGGGGTGCTAGAGACATTTCTGAATATAAGTGGATGGGAGGTCTAGGGGCCAACTTTCTCACTTGAATGATATTTTTCTCTGCCATTATTGTAATGTTGTATGTAGTAGGTAAGGTTCTCTCTCCCATGGATTGAATTACGAATGAGATGTAACTATTCAAATCCCTTATATAGTACAAGAAATAATGTTGTCTTGTAGGCCTTAACACTTGAAGAATCCTATCCTAAGTCTTCTAGAATCTCATATTGAAATCGGTCATTTGTTCATTGGGAACCCTCTTGTTGTAGTCAGTTTCTCCACAAAAGACATGTGATCTCACTTATCATAAAATTAGTTACATAGATTTGTTCCAAACTCATCCTAAGTAGTAATGGATGCATGTATCAAACCTCTGTACCATTGGAGTGCTTTTCCATTGAATGAGGCTATAAGGAGCTTGATTGCTACATCATCATGCTTAATCAAATAGACAGAGCATACATTTGCAACATATTGGATATGCTCAACAGGTGTGACTTAATTTTATCTCATGAATTATGGGATACTCTTGAGCATGGCTGCTGGTATATCATGCTATGCATTGAGATTGAGTGGGATTCCACTAGTGAATCTTACAAAACTCCTTGGAGGAGGATGTGGTTGAAGTGCCATGATAGGGCACATATGTCTATTCTAAGGAGGAGTTGAATGTGCATAATGCACTATAGATGGGGATGCATGTGTGGGTGCTCTTCTGTGTTTGTGATTCTTGGTGAAAGCTTGAGATATTAAAAGGATCCTTCAGTTGCTATGCTTTATCTTGTATGCATTCTTCTCGTGAAATGTGCTTAGGACTGCTGACATCAGTAGATATGAAAGTGTTGCGAGTCGGAAGATGTGTTGGAACAATCCTCTAAAGGCTTGAAAATCACTAAATCACACAAAAAAATTAACAATATGAAATTTAATATTTTAATGTTAGTCCCACTGGGCGTGAAAAAAAATGTTGGAGGTCAAACTTGCACCTGTGTCTTGGATCTAGTAGAACTGAGTTGTTTGAAACAACAATGGAACCATCTCCAAGTTGTGGGACCTTTTGCTCTTGAGAAAAATTTCTAGAGAAGGCTAGTTTTTCTACCTATTTCTATTTCTATCACTACTCCTAATGTTGGAAGGGAAATCTAAGTTAACAAGTAAAGGGATGAGGGATAGAAGGATAAAAGAATGGAAAACTAAAATAAAAGGGAGGTGATAACACCAAAAAAGTGGGATGAACACTAATTTTTCTAAGTTGAAACAAATAAGAATGAATGAGGGAAGGATAGGCACACATAACACAAACTAGAACACATTTACACCATCGATTTCATGAAATACAACCAGAAAATATAGCTACAAGGAACTTAAAGTGACACAACAATCATATAATGTAAAAGAGATGCAAGGAAGAAGAATATAACATGTTAGGACAAAGAATAGTCACAAAACATTTCTTCTATTACTTCTAGGCATGCACACTCGGTTACAGTGGTATCTAAAGGCTGCCATTCACATACATGAACTAGATCTAGAGGTATATGACTTAGAATGTAGATATAAATAATCCTTAGCAAACACTAAAGGATGCAAAAATGTCCAACCCTTTACAATGAGATAAATTCTTACATTTATAGATGAAGTGAAAAGAGGAGAAGAAGAGAAGGAGGGAAATCTAACTTGAAATCTCAACCACCAGTCATCAATTCTAACAAATATACCTACAATCTATTAAGTGTGGTTCTTCATGTCTATTTTGTGTGTTAGAGAAGGAAAGAAGACATATCAGATCAAATATGGGTGGTTGAAGCAATCAAATCACATATTAATGGCTTGAAAGACATGTTCCAGCTCCTCACATACCAAATCCCACAAAAATTTGAATTTGAATGGTCCAACATGAAGCATATGTCAAAGAGGTTTCCAAATTTTTTGGGAAAGTAAAGATCCTGGCACTGGAATAAAAGTTATGACTATTAGAAGATTTGTAGTGAAAATTAGGCATGCAAGACATGTGGCATGCGTAGATTGGCTAAAGAAATGGCTAACTATTGATTTGTTTTGTCATTTCTGCCACATGTCACCCATTGGTTTGTTACAAGGATTCATCACTCTATTAGCGCACTTTGATTGTTGTGTGTAGTACACTCAATGTATGATAGTTGATGACATGGCACCGAAGAGTGCAGAAGAAGGCACAAAGGCATGCACTTAGAAGAATGAGGCATGGGAGAAAATAGAGGAAGGGTGCATGAAAAAGTGATATGCACGGGAGGAAATGAGATAAATACCCAAGGAAGGAACATATGGTCAAGGCGCAATTATTACAAGATAATATGCGACAACAAGGAGAAAGGGTGCGTGAATGCTAGCGACTTAAATAATTTGGAAAAAAAGTATAAGGAACATGTGTAGGGTGAATAACTACTAGGAAAAAGGTATATGTGTAAAGGGTGCATGCAAGGGAAGAGTGGAAAAAAGAGGAAAAGGAAAATGGAAGGAATGTGCAAAAGTGGAGCACACAAGGTGTGTGAGGAACTACAACCAAGGAGATGTGACAAGGAGATTATTGAAGTGTACATAACCTTATAATATAGAACCTTAGAAACAGAATGTAAATGTAGGTTGTCCAAATAACTAGGGGAGTTATTTGGATAACACATATATTAACAACAAATATTCCCCTACATAGAAAATATCAAAACCTAAATATCTGGGTGGAAATTAGTGCCTAGATTCAGTCACAAGGACTTAGTTGCTCCTGTCCTTCCATGGGAACTTTTTTTCTACACGTTTGGGAGTTATATAACTTTTAGTGAGCCTTGAAAAAATATTCCCATTCTATTCCAATAGTGCCTTAGCCCAGCCCAATTCCTGATCATTCAAAATATCAGTTAAGTCACCTTCTCTCATCTCTTGCTTAGGGCTTCATATCTTTATTTTCTTCTTACTTGTCCATTTACTGTATTTATATTGATTTGTTTTCTTCTTACTATTGTAATGAATCATTCATTACAATAGTTACTCTAAACTATTGATTTAATTAAATTTATATTAAATAAACATGAAGCATTCAGAACTCTATAATCAACAAACGTCCTTATCTTGTCATCCGTTTTAATGATGATAACCATCAAGATTATCCATTCTGACTCTTCAATGGGTTGAATAATGATTGATTTCAAATTTTCATCAATTTCCTCCTTTACCTTGATGCATAAATTATGATTCATCTGATAGGGCTTCTTCTGAACCAGTCACACACCATCTTTGAGTTTGATTTTAATTTCTCCTAATGATGGATGCATAACCTTTAACTCATGGTCTCCTCTGGGAAAAATATCTTGAAAGTCATGTAGTATCTCTATGATTTTTTCTATATCATGGTTAGAGCAATAATCACCAATTATCACTTATTTTGGTGCGATTTCCATTATAATGTTTAATTTCTTAATAGTTAATGGCACATAGTATGTGCACACTTACTCATCTATAGAGTCCAAAACTTCATGTTCACCTTCTCTGTGCTTGATATATAGATATTCGAATTCTTCATCATCTATCAAATAGACAATATTTCCCTTCTCCATTTCCTTCCATTCTCATCCCAATAAGGTCTCCTCAGATTCCACCATGTCTTCACGCATTCAGTATACACCTCACTAAATAGTTGAGTCATAAGATCTTCAGTATTTGCGCTATCCCCTAATGTAATGTGCTTCATAATAAATAGAGCTTCATGAATCGGTGATTTAGAATAAAAGTAATCAAAATTCTGAACAATACTTGTAGTTAGGTCATGCAAATTCATTGTTCTTTCTTTGAATCAACATGTATATACCAGGAACGTGTGTAACCACACAAAGTAGAATAAAACTTATATACCCATAGAGATGGTGGAAAATTGTCTTACCCTATCATCCAATTCCTCTCAAAATTTTGAATAAGTACCATGGGAGAATTCATCCCAAGTCCTGTATCAATGAAGGGAGATTGTTCTAGAAAAACCTTGTCAAGAAAGCTACTATGATCTCACGCCAACCAAGTAAGCTATCTCTATACATATCCCACCAACACATTGTGGTTCCTATCAATGTGTATACCAGCATTTTAATCTATCCCCCTCTTTGTGTCCTTGTTCTTCCATCATGCACAAAAATGATTTGGGATTTTTTTCTCTAATGTACTTTGGCAAACCTAATTTCCCCAATTTTTGAGCTAGTCATGGTGTAATAACCCTTATCACTCTTCCTCAAACCTTGCGACCAACCATCTCATAACTACCATGAGCCCAATTATAAAAAACCACACTAGTAGTATCACTAATAGACTGTGTGTGTTCCTATTAAAGTACACACTCCTTTGATGGATCCATATTCTCTAGGTTGAGCACCATCTACACCAAAATCATGTTAATATATTCTTCACTGATGGGTTATATGTAAGACGTACTATTTGTGTCATCCATTAGTATCAAAATTATCTCATATTTTTTCTCAAAACTCACATAATGATTGTTGAAATGCAAATCTACGTTATTGGCATAACACTAAGGATGACCTAGAAGAACAAAGAAGTTGTCTTCTGCTACTAGATCTAGGACCTCAAAGTCACCCTTGAACTTGGATCTTGAATGGTGATAGAAGCATCCTTCATAACCCCAATGGGAATATCCCTTGTCTTGTTGGCCACTAAAACATTTGAAGATGGTTGTAATGATGAATTTATCATATGATTCTAAGAATCAAGTGTGAGGAAATTTTCTTGCATGCCTATATCAATTTGTAGACACGAAATCACACACTCGGGCACATTTATAGGTCCTAATCACATACTACTATTAATATGATTCCTAAGAAAGAAAATTAGTAATTGACATCTATCTTTGGCCTCTTTTTTGTCTTTCTTATTTCCTCATTGGTCTTACAAACCCCATAGCCCAATCTGATATTTGTTGTTTTATATTTATTTACTGTAGATACTAGCGCCAAGTTAAGACTCTAGCACCCATGCACCCTCTTCCCCTCTGGGTGCACCCAACCTCTTTGTATCTTATTTGCCTCTTTTATGCCTCTTTTTATATTTTGGGCATTTTGTTTTCTTATGGTTTGGCATTTTAGTTGTCAATTATAAAATTCAAATAAGGGAATCATATAAATACAAAGATATGTGACCATAATAAAGGACCAATCTCTAAGCATGTAATAACATCACCTAAGGTTGCATCCAAAGGAATTCTAAGAGACATCAAGGTATCCATCTAGAACTTCATTCAAGGGATAACGAGACTACATTTTCTGTAACATACACTTCATAGGAGGGGAAGTTCATTTTGACATGCTAAACATCCATTTTTATTACTACATCTAGCTATTGCTCACTATTCAAGTGCATCTTGTACAAGAGCCACCTAGGGCACAATCATTCTACACACATGCACAAGAAATACATGGAGTATGAGATGTAGTGCAATGCTCAGATTGTAAGTTCACTCTGTTGAGGTGACCATTGAGGTCAATAAAAATCTCCATTTGCATCTTCTATCTTTTTAGGAGTTTGATGTGTTTTGGGGTTTTGCAAGAGATATCATTTGTTTTGTCAGGTTATATGACAAACTCTACCAATCAATCCAATGACATATAAATGACCAATAATGAAGATTAGACATACCATCTTGAGACATTGTATAAATTTTTTTATGTGGTATTTTTCATAGTCATGTGGTGCACTACCAAAAATAGTCTCCAGTGCATCTAGGAGCCCTTGACCCAGTCAAGGCCCCTTGGTTTAGGCTTGTTCAGAAGTTTCAAGATTTTCTGTGTGTGATTGTGATAGTCTTCTCCTAATGTTTATTAGTTTTCTCAATTGTGACATTCTGTCATCTAGTTTTATCAATTTTCCAACTCAGCACACCTCAAGATTAATCATGAAATCAGCTAAGTCATATATTCTCTCTCTTACACCTAGGGTTCATTTTTATCTAACTTATTTCTTAGGTCAGATATGTAATTTATTGCTTATCATTTTTTTGTCACTATGCAATTAGGGTTTTACAAATTCCAATATTTTTTAAATCACATGGTCAATCTGACCTTTGACAAACATAGGGCTGAGGCATATTTCAAATTCTTCATGCGAGTTAATATCCTAAGTTTCTTCGATCAAAGATGTTTGCATCTAGCTCCTAAGAAGAAAATTCCTAAATGTCAATGGACTAAAGATCACTTGTATAATGTGCTAATAATTGCATTCCCATTTATAGCATTTTAGAAAAAGGGAGGGAGAAGATACTGATCCCATCCAATGATTAATGAACTCAACCATTCGCCAACACCAAGGACCACTTCTACTAGGTTAGATATGGGTGTACTGACAATGATCCTCCTTTTTATAGCACACACCACCATGTTTATAGGATGAGAATGAAGGAACCCATTCTTTATTAATTTTTGGTTGTTGAGGTGTTTGGGCATACTACATTTCTGTAGTCACTTGAAAGTATGCACTTATTACTATTATCATTCCAACATCCATCTAGTATGTTGTTATATACATGATTTCTAAGTATGGAAGACTGTGCATGGAACTAGTGATCACCTCTTTGGGCCTTTTCTTACATTTTTTTCTAAAAACTATCCCCACGATGTTCTTTATTATTGATTCCAAGCTCCAATACAATTGCTTAGTTGGTAGCCATAGGGATCCATACTCTTGTCTCTTGTTATATTTTTGTTTACTTGTTGGATAATACCGCCCAGATAGGATGGTAGTGCCCAAGCCCTAATCTTCCTGACCACAGTACATTTTATCCTATATTTCACTCTAGACCCACTCACTACTCTCCCTTTTTCAGTTTGTCTATCAAGATTTGTGTCTTTTCTTATACCCTTTCCATGATCTAGGTTGGATTTGAAATTCAAACAAAGAACTCATATAACCTACTACCCACAACCTACTAACATGACTTGTATAAAGGGATCCAATTATGGGTTATACATTTCATGCCATCTACTTCATCATACACAAGAGAAACAAAAGTGTCAACACCCCTGACTTCTACTAATGCCATGGTTACATTATTCACTACGTAGGGGGGGCTATTCTATACATTCCATACGTCATACCACATTCCTTAGCATTGGGTCATGAATAGTCTGCATCAGCTCAATTACTCCTTTCACATGTGACTAGCATTAGGGAATCCGAGATTAAGGGATACAATTTCAATGGCACACACTTTCCATAAGAAATGACATGGAGTTCTGAAAATGTAGTGCACATGATAGCGACAATTGAAGTTTCACACTCAAGGTGACTATCAGTGTCCAGGATGACATATCTCATATGCATTTTTGTTTAGTCTAATGTGATATTTTGACATCATTGGTTCTCATGGCCTAGTTAGGGATCATTTTGCAGGTATAAGTGTGATAAAGTAGAAAGTGTAGTGCATTTCTAACACTGACACTATGATGCAGATAAAGGCTTGACAAGAAGAAACAAAAAAAAATGGCAAATCGTGAGTCCTGTCCCATGCAGAAACTAGCACCTAGGCACCTATGTCCTCTCCGAGGCATGTTCCTATTTCCTAAGATTCATCACATGGAAATTTTAGAATCAAATCTTACACAACCTAGAATACACCTGTTCAGATCATTCACACAACCCAAAATTCATTGATCCAGGACCTACATAGTGGGCAAGCTAAAAGTCATGCCGTAATGGAACCTTACATGATCTATCACATACTATCACTTACCATTTCCTTTGCTTGCATCTTGCTTATTTACCATTTTATCTATTTGATCAACATTCTCCTTATCTCTAAGATGATGTAATTTGATTCCTCTTCACATTAGTGACACCTGGGGGAATTATTGATAAAACTTCCTAGCTTAGCATTCTCAGGGGTCCTCAAATTTCTACTGTGTATTCCTCATGTGCCTACCAAAATATGTTATGAAACTGTCAATCCAAGTACTATTTTTCCCAAAAATTGACTTCATTCAACTATGGATCATTATTCCCCAATGTTATTTCACCAATCTTGTGCTAAGGATGAAAATACTTGACTATCGCAAGTCTCATACTTCACCCCTGAACTTATACATCCTTCCATACCTCATACGTTTACCAAAAACTACACACCCATGACACATGATGTTATATTATCAAATTCCCACATAGAGGCCACTACCGTATAATGCACTCTAGTTACACAGTTCATACTAAAATGCCGAGGGTCTAAAAATGAAATGAACCTCACCTCTTCTATACTCTTTACACTCTATATTTCATTGATCATATATTTTTAGCACACATTTTAAAACCATTTATCAATTAAACAATCTTGTTCTATGGTTCATTCTTGATTGTTGATGGGTATTTTATAAATGAACCTCATATCATACTCATCGACATAAAATTGGGAGGCACACTGCTCCTATCAAATTTACATTGCATATCATTCCATATCACTCATTCACAACATACTGCATATCTTGGTTGCACATACTCTTACTTGCTTATAGTAGTTACATGTACACTTTATTTTTATGCTATAAAAATACTTTGTATGTCATTATATTTATCATATACACATACATGTTCACTTTTTCTCTAGTTGTGAATGTATAATTTCTACATATCTTTACACATAAAAATTATTCTTGACATTGTACCTCTTACTAGTCCCACCAATTCTCTTGGGGGCATATACATTCATACACATTTATATTATTTCATTTTATACTACTTCCTATTATTACTAATACACTACTCTATTGATATATGTTGGACCCTAAAATATTGGCTAAGTACCAAGAGGCATGCGCACACAGGAACAATGGATAGAAGGGTGTTTGAGGAAAATCATGCAAGAAGAAAGGGGTTTAATAAATATTTAAGTGAAACCAGGAAGCGTGCAGGAGGAAGAACAAGGATTTAAAGGACTTAGCCATATTTGGCATCATGGAGTCACTTGAGGAAAAACGTGAGGACCAAACTAGGAATGATAAGTTGATAGGGTGCTAGCCTAGAACCTTAGAGGTCAAGAAAATGATATTCCACATAGGAAATATTCCCAGAGGAATCATTACGGTTAGTGGAAGGTTTACAAAGAGGATAAGTATTCACTAATGGAGGACCACATTGACACTTGACATGCAATATTATCATAAGATAAGTCATGGTAGGGATTGATGATGCTATTTAAAGAGGTGCTTGGGATAGGAATAGAACAAAAAGACACATAGAGAGAATGTAGAGAAAGAGAAAGAGAGTAATGAAGTGTTGCGGAAATGATAAGGGTTTAGAGTTCATGGTGCTAGGGTTTAGAGTAATTAGTGTTAGAGGGTATTAAGTAATACCATTAAGCATATGTATGGGAACTGAGATTTGTATCAAGGGATATAATGGGGAAAAGTATAGTTAGGATCTCTGATAAGATTAGTTTACATGATTTTAATCTTTTTATTAATGTATATGGTCTGAGATGGCCCTTTTGAATGTAGTATGGATACCAGAGACTCTGTTAAATCAATATGCATGGATCTATTTTGTACATATTATTTATGGCTATAAACCCTCATTTTATTTGTCTTATCATGATTTGGATCTAGTTTCTTACACTTTGTATAATGTTTATTTATATTTTGTGATGCATTGATGTGTAGAGCTGCTAGTTGCATCTTCTACCTTTTAAAGTAAGTGAATGTACTTTTGTTTATACAAATAAATCCTCCATTAATGGTATAAATATATTACAAATCTCACATAAATGAGGGGCTTGGCATCCACACATGCCTTAGTGAGTGCCCAACGTATTTTTGATGATAGGCCAACATCCTTGGGGTTAGATAGAAGTATTGAGGGTAAAATAATGAGTACATCTTGGTTTCATTACTGGGACCTCTTTTTAAGCTATTGTGAGAAAAATGTGTGGTGACAAAGCACTTGAACTTGGATAGTGTTGAAGCATGGCTCAAAAATATGGAGGATGAGTTTTCTAGAGGTTGAGTACTTGATCTAAGGTTGATGCATGAAAATGGGAGGAGGAGAACCTGTATCACGAACTCTATGAGACATTCTTCTATTGTTTCCTAGTAGAATTATATGAATGGCTATCAACATATACATCAATGATGATTTTTTACTATAGACCTTGTGTTTGGACCCAAGAGGAATATCAATGGTTGCATGATTCCTATCTGACATGGACCCATGTTGTTGATCACTGGTGGAGTAGAGTTCTAACTAGTTATACCTTGGAATATGCTATTTCTACATATTTTTTCCTAGAGATTTCTAAATTTGAGTTCATGAGGGAGCCTACATGATCATTATTTCCTAATATTCCACTCACTATAAATATCTTGGTCATTAATTTGAGTTTGGAAACCTTTCCAATGGCTGGATAAATTCATTCTAGGCACATGGCACAAAAGTTGGCATGGTAAAAGGATAGTGGAACTTGAGGTAGAAATGGAGAGAGAGGAGAGGTGGCTCAAGTATAATGAATCTTAGGAGAGGTATTTGACAAGACTGTGAAGCTATAGGAGTGATGGATTTATGAAGGAAAATGTTGCAAGAAGGGGTTGAGGTTTACATAGATGACATGGAACCTAAGCAGTTTGCGCTACCCCATCTTTTCAAGGGTAGAAGAGAAACCCCCTCGGCTTCTGGAGAGATCTTATAATATGAAGAAAGGAGAATATTTGTAGACATGTATCTTAACCCACATGGTGACCAAACCCTTACGTTTAGTTTTCCAGTCACTGAGATAAGTTTTGATAATCTAGTTGGTATCGATAGTCATAGTCGAGCGAAACCTAGGATGTATAATTTTTCAATTGGTACATCTATGGCTACACATTCATTTCATGTGTTTGGGGGTATTTTGTCTAGCAAAAAATTTGGACAAGGTGTGGGATCAAAAGGTTTGAGTATCATGTCTAGGAGTGGTGTTGGAAACACATATTGGAGTGGTTAGGCATCACAGACTATCAGCATGTAGTTTAGCGCGACAGTGAGTTTACAGGGTACAACTGTGTTAGGCCCCTTGCATATGATAGGAGGAGGATCTGATGGATATGGAGGCACTGGAACTAGTGGATCTAGTGGGTCTAGTGGTGGAGGTAACATTTGAGGGAATCAAGGTCCTGGATCTAGTAGAAAAGGTCCACAACACCATCAACATGTGTTCTATTAGATGTCACTCCACTTATTTGATTACAAGGTCATTGAGGATGTCATGGAACATTTAAACAAGTGTGAGTTAATATGGCACATGAAAGGGGATCACTACCCCAGAGTGGAAAGAAAGTCACTTTGTAACCACATTACAAGGATGCATGCATAACTGGTACAAAAAGTATGACCCTCACTAGATAGTGGTGGATTACAATGTGTTGTATTATGCCTTTTAGGTGGGGTTCCACATACATGAGTTTGAACATAAAATCATAAATGAGTTGAAGGAGATTAAAAAAGGAATGGTAGATAGTGTGTAGGATTATGATGCATGTTTCAAGAATCTCCTATCTAAGTTATCTTATGGCATTCATCCTTCGCATCATGCTCAGTGGTTCGTCAAAGGATTGATCACATTATTCAGGAGGGCACTTTTAAAGAGGAATTTAAAAAATCCTCCTGAGGCCTTTGAGGCTTTCTTGTGCGTTGAGGTATTAGGAAATGTTGATACAGGAGTTAGTTCATTCCTAGAAGCCCAAATTGCTGCAATGACAAAGAAGTTGGAGAATTTATATGCAAACTTGGCTCATATACTTACAACATGTTATTGTGTACAAATTGCAAGGTAGAAGGGAGTATGAAGGGCATATGAAAGACAATTGTACTCGAAGATTGGTATGTGTGATGATGGTAGATTGTGAGATCTACCACAAAGATCATGATGCAAGTAGGTGTCTTCTATTGTACGGCGTGATCTATAAGAATGTGTCTTGATATTGCAAAATTTACACAATTATACTCATGACACCAAGGATTGTAGATTGATTGGCCAAATACATGATGCCATTGATACTGGTGCGTGCCAGACTAGTGTTGCAAATAGCTCCAAGGATGATGGTCGTGATTATGAAAAGCACGCAAATGGAGGAGGTCGAGGAAGAGTCTTTCACAGAGTAATTAGAGGCTATGGAAACCACGGGGACAGAAGAAGTGAGTTCCTACATGAAACTTGTTACAACTGTGGGTTTACAAAACACTATAAGTGTGAATGCCCCGATCTACTATAGTGTTCTTTGTGTGGAAAGAAGTACAAGTATGAGGACTACGTGGAGTTATTTTAACATGTGATTTAGAAGCAGCGGAAGGATAAGAGTGCTGGGATGGGGAGCGTAAAGTGTGTTGATCAATAGTGGATGCCTAGAATGACATGTGAGTTAGAGTTAGAACTGGTACTGGTGATGACATGAGTTTGGGTTATGCACACCAAGGAAATACTAAAGCATAAACCACTGATTATAAGAGAAGAGGTGGAATATGGGAAGTATCTGGACCCTACCCATCAGAAGGAAGTATATCAAGAGACCATGGATGTAATCAAAAGTCTTCAAGGTGAAATTCAGTGTCTAAAAGAGCAATCCAGGAAGTTAGAGAAAACAAAAAGCACTGAGTTCCCTCAGTCAGATATAGATGATGTAAGAGAGGTGTGTAAGATATTGTGTCAAGAGAATATCATTCCTCTATTAGGAGAATGGTTGAGGTATAAGATACCAAGTGGTGGAGGAGAGCATGAGAGGAATGTTTTTCATGCTAACATTCCTCCCCAAAACCTTGAATATGATAAGGAGATTACCTTGAATGCAATTGTTGATGGATGGATCCTAAGTAATATTCTGGTTGACATGGGATCTAATTACAAAAATCCTCAAATGTGTTTTATATGGCTAATAAGATAAAGGAAATGCCCTTTGGTGTTCTAAAGGATGCTGCTATCACCGTCTAATGAGTGAAATTCACTGGAGACTTCAAATTCTTAGCACTTGTTGAGGTGGATAAATTTCCAACGTTACTTGGGAACCCTTGGTGCTATAAGAATAATGTATAAGTTTTGAGAAAAAAATATGAACTTGTTATAATTCCTTTAACAGATGGGAAGTCAACACCCTATATCAAGCCTTTAGGAGGAGAAGACCTGGATAGAATTTATGTGTGCACTATCTGGGACCCTGAGGTTATGTAACCAACAAAAGAAGGTGTTATTTATTGGGAAGAAACTCAATCTATAATTGATACAACTAGTTTGGCATGTGAAAATTGGGCACACATGACATATGAATTAGTTGGAAGGAAGTTAAAAGGCTTGGTGATGAGTGTAACAAAGGCATGGTTAGTCATGTGCCTAGGAGGAAAGAAGTTGCCAAGTTATACTAGGGGAGCTGACCTTGATGTTTTCCTATGAGAAATGGAAGCCCAATCAAGATGTGAGATCGAAAGGAGAAGGATTCTTAGCTATAAATTTCTTGATAATGCAACACGTTGGTGGGAGACCTACACGATACAAGAGGAAATTATTGACAACCCCTTGTGATTTTCTAGTAGGAAGCTAACCCTAGCAGAACAAAACTATACTACTATTGAGTGTGAGGAATTGTTAATGATCTACACACTATAAATTCATGAATTATCTATTGGAAACACCCTTTATATTCTACAAGGACCACATGGCATTGAAGTTCTTGGTAAACAAGCCCATTCCACAAGGGCACATATGTAGGTGAGTCCTATTATTTCAAGAGTTTGAGTTTACAATTGCTGTAAAACTGGGTAAGAGTAATTGACCATCTATCAAGGATTGACTCAGGGTAGGACACACAAATAATTTAGGATATAATTCCACATGAACAAATTTTTAGATTGCGGCATGCACCCTCTGCCTTGGAAGATGTTGCTATGTTTCTCAAAAAAGGTGTGGTGCCAGAGGGAATGAAAACTTTGGAAAAGAAGTAATTAGCCATACACGCAGCACCCTACATGTTAATTAGTAGAGACTTATACAAACTAAGCCATGATTAGGTTTTGTGTCGGTGCATGTTAGAGTATGAGCACTTTGTAATCATAGAGGAAGCACATGGTGGAATTGCATGAGGGAACTATGTAGGGAATGCAACCACAAGAAATATCCTTCTAGAAAGAATTTGGTGGGAAATAATTTACAAATATTTCATTGAGTATTGCAAGGCTTGTGACCACTGCCATCACCTTGGTAAACTAGGGAAAAGAGATGAAATGCCATTAAGACCGATTTCCAGTGTAGAACTATTTGAGAAATTGGAAATTGACTTTGTAGGCCCTATTTACCCAACCATGTGAAGGAAAGGTTTATGATATATCATTACATGCACATATTACCTTACAAGGTGGGCAGAAGTAATGCCTATAAGGTATTGCACAACAACAACAACAACTAGGTTCTTGTGGGAAAATATAATCAACAGATATGGATGCCCACTAAGCTTAACAAGTGATAGGGGTACTCATTTCTTAAATGAGACAATTATAATTTTATTGGTAGAATTCATGGTAGCCTGCCACAAGACTACCCCTTATCACCTACAAGCTAATGGGACTACTAAGGCATTTAACCAAATTCTTAATCACAAGTTAACAAAGATTTGTGATGTGGGAAGAAAGGATTGGGATGACAAAGTTTCTACTATGTTATGGTCATATCAAACTACTTATAAGAGACTGGATAAGGCCACACCTTTTCAATTGGTTTTTTGAGTGGATGCTATATTACTGTTGCCACCAAATCACTACACATGACGTTCGGTGTGACTGGGACACATGGGATCACCTCTCAAGCTATGTGACTTGGGCTCGAGGTGAACCTCTGGAGAAGGCCAGATTCGTCTTTATAAACTAAGTGATGTACTACTCCTAGTGCAATAAAATGGCGATTTAGACCTATGCTAACTTTTTCATGGGTTTTAGGGCAAGATATTTGCAAGAAATTAAAATATACTAGGGATGGTGATGCACCAAATAAAGGGTGTTTCTGGACTCAGGAAGGCTTAATTTGAAGAGGGTGTGTGCACTACAAGTCAACTTCACCTACTACAACTTAGAGAGAGTAACATAATACCATAGAATAGGAAGCATGTGTTCCCTTTGTTAAACTCAATAAGACATAAAAATATATTAGTCTTCCAGTGAAGAAGGATGAACTTGAGAAGGCTGAAAGGGTACCATAAATCAATTACTTGCAATAATCCACCACTTGATAAGCATAGAACTCCAAGAACCTATAACAAAAACATGGACTTGAACAGTGTACCTACAAGCATGAGAAAAGGAACAAATAAGTATAGAAGGATGAAAGGATCGAGATTAGTCACAAAACACACACTTTTATTACTTCAACAACTTGCACAATGCACCATACATTTAGAATAGGTAATGATTTCCATTACAGTCTTGAAAAGAAGGCTTCAAAGTTCCCTCAACATACAAGGACACCTTGCAGAAGAGATAGGACTCTTGAAAAATATGCACTTGTCTCAGAATTCTAACTTGTCCAACCTATCTGACATGCTGGAACCCCTTGGAATTATCTTCAACCATACATTTATAAAATAAATTTAGAGAGAGGAGAGAAGGAGCCATGAATTCCCTTCCTAAATTGGAGGCACGTGATGGTTCATTTATTACATTTGGTTAAACCACTTGAGAAGGTTTCATCATGTGTCATTAATTACCTCTTGACCTAGTTCTCCTTAGTTAATTAAAATAATATTTAAATAAAATATTTTAAATAATAACAATAAATATTATTAATAAAATGTTAAAATAAAAATATTCATTTAATTACGATTTTTTTTTTGGGGGGGGCTATTGACCGGTTTCAGGAGGAAAAGACCAAAAAAGAGCCCAACTCAGTGGTTGGTTTGTCGAGCCAACTCACTGAGTTGGGTCTGAGATCCATGCCATCACATTGACTAGGTTTATTAGTTTCCAAAATGAGCTCACCTTAGATGAGCTTCTCCATAGTTTCCTACAACTGAGATCCTTTGCATTGAGATCCTCCATCCTTACGTGTAACCGAGATAACATGTAAGAATTGAGCCCCTCTTATTTGAAAAGTTTTCCATCACTGTGAACATTACCCATAAACTTCCTTTGAGCTCATCACCAAGCTTTGTCTCCACATCTCTGATCGACCAATCCTCCATGTTTGCCAAGTTTAATTCTCTCCAAATCGGCGAGCTCCACACAAAATCTACTGAGTTGGCCACACATCAATCACACTGCCAACTGTGTCCTCATGAGATCTTCAATTGAATCAGCCAGCAAACATTATTCACCATATTATTCTACCATGTCAAACATATTTGTTTCTTATAAACATCCATACAATGTTGAGATCCTATCCTATCTTTGTTCTATGTCACTGTGTTTGGTAGCTTGGTTCAGTTCAATTAAGTGAGCTCTAAACCTATGCTTATCTATGCCAAGTTCAAGGTTGACTCCAATCATCCCATCGAGTTCTCTCCATGACCACTTTCCTAGTTGAGCTTATCCCTTGTTTGAGCCGACTTACCTCTATGATGAACTGATGGATTAATTTTTAAATGACAAGCTTGATATGAATATTCCTGGCTTCCGTGGTATTAGCTTTCATTGGATCAATTGACAACTCTCCTCCACAATTTTTTTTTCATGCTCACCACTGATAAAATTATCTCCCATGACCTATCTCTCCACGTTCTCCATCATGCTAACCTCTTCCTTTCACCGAGTTGGTTGGCTTCTTCATGTAGGTCACTACATGATGCTAAGCTCCCTCTCGAGATTTTCTATTTTGTGTGCTTAAAATAGAATGAATTGGCCATCATTCTACAACATAAAAGGTACTCCCTTCTATGATTTCACCGTGCATTGGCTGATTCATCCTATGCATCGAGCTCCTTCAATTGACTCGGCCTCAACCCATGCTTGGTTAGCTCATATCTGACGAGATATCTCTCATTGCGTGGATCAAATCGGTGAGTTGATCTCCTTCACACGGATCTTTTGAGCTCTACATGAGAATGATGAAAATAAATAGCCCTCTCTACTTTCATGATCGGTTCATGAGCTCCATTGAATCCTACGCACATTGACTCAGGGTTCCCGATTGAGCTCACAATTTTTTTGACTTGGCTCACTTCCACAAACTATGTTTCACATATCAACCCATGAACCTGGTTGGGTAAACTTTGCCTCTCACATGTCTATGTACTAAGATCATATTTACCTTGCACGTATGAGTTCCTTCCTCAAAAACAATAGATCATTGGTTATGAACTCAAGCACTAGCTCAAGTGTCGAGCTATTCTTTGATTTAGTGGATCTCTCGAGCTAATCTCTGCTTTGTATCTGTGGGAGATGTGAAGACTTTCTTGGTCATGTTCACATTTACATGCCTCTTCACCTCACTAAGATTGACGATGCTGATTTTTGTGAGAACCCTAAGAAATTCATGTGGTCTTTCAAGGGGCTTCTATTCAAATACATGTTTAAGCCCTTTATATCATGTCAAGCTCCAAACCTCGACATGTATTTTCATATTTTTGTCTGATCATGCACAATATCCTTCCATGCATCCCTTGAAACATTTTTTCCCTCGAGATTTGACATGACCAATTCAAGCTTCAAGCTTCCATAGACATGGATCTTGCAGGCTATAGTCCATCCAAGGGATCCCTTAAACTCATATCTGTGAAATTATCATTATTTATTGGGATGAGTTCATCCATATCCTATTTACCCGTGCCATCTTATCATGGATGCAACATGTCTTTAAGGCCCATTATACCATAAGTGATATCACTCAAGATATTAGTAAACTTGACCATCATTTCCTTTGGGTCTAACAAAGATTAATATTTTAACTAACCTTCACTTTGAGCTATAAGTTGGATCTCCTAGTGAGCTCAAGTGTTTCAATGATGACCTATTTCCTTTCTCCCAAGCGACCTGCTTGAATTTCTAAGTGAATCATTGAGCTGATAAATTTATCATTCACATGGTGAGATAAATGAGATAATCCATTCACTTGTGCTAACTTAGCTTTACGTCCCCATGAACACTAAACCTAAAACATTTTTCTTCTCTTATGTGTTCATGATTCGTGAAACTTGATCATATTCTACACTACCTCTAATCACTAACTCACCATTAAAGTTTTTTGATGACCTTCCACATATCTTGGTGAATGTCTCGCCATCAAGACCAAAACCATCCATCATTCTAACTAAAAAATTTCCACCATAGAAATCGGGATGAATTTATCCTATGTATAGAAATACCAACTTCACTTGCCATCATCAAGTTTCTGAACTTGGAAATATATTAAAATTTTTCCCATGCGCGGGAGTCTTACAATGACTTGCCATCTCATCATCTCCCTCGGGAAAAAATTTCCTTATTTTCCATGTATGGAGTAATGGCTTACCCTGCCATCATGTTGTTTCCACCATGACCACAATCATCAAAATAACCCAATGACATGGCTCAATTTGGTCATGAATGTCCTCTAAGTTTGTTGTACGAATCTAAAGAACTGAGCTACATCTCACCTAATGAGCTCGACTCATGACTCAAATCCAAGAGCTAAAAATATTCCTTGTCCTATATTTATGTGGGCTCAAGTAGCTGATGTTTATTAGAGCTAACCCCTATTGAGCCTGCATTAACAATACTTCATCAACAAACCATCGATGACATTAACATAATCTCAAAATTTTGACAATGTACACCTGATACATCTACCTCAGCACTGAGCTCAATATGAGCCACTTGATACACTTGGTTTCAAATTGGGTCCCTGAGTTTTTTCCTTCAAAGTAACTCGAATCCTTTCAGAGTGATTCGAAAACTCCTAACTCGACTCAATAACGACATCATTTATGCTCACGCCCAGTATGACACTAGGTGAAATTTAAATGTTAGGTGAGGTCACCTATGTAATTTATTAATTATTTTAATTGTAATGTCGTTATTTTATCGAAATAGGACCCCATTGGCCAATTTTTCCATGTGCACAAAATTGGATAACATTTTTGGTGACCTCTCGGGGATAATTTCTTGATAAGCATGATTCCATTAGCCTTGAGCCATCCATTGGGCATGGAGTCAATTGTGGAATATTGAAGATAATTTTACCTTCTGTGATACATCCTAAAGTCCCATTGAACAAATATGTTCCTGGACCTCCCTGGAATGCTAAGCATGAAGTATATTTAATCTAATAAATATTTGGCATTTATGGCATATTGCAGAACTATGAATGAAGAATTTGCTGAACTCTTATGGAAACTTTCAGCCTTCCTTCTTCTGAATACTTCTACCTTCAACACATTGTGCAAGAGAAAAAAATGAATACAAAACACATTAAAATAATGAAAACCATACATTCCCCAATTAAAACATGCAGGGTGTGCAATGCACTTATTATGCTGAAAGAAAACCTATTCCTACTCTACGCTAACTGGAGGCATAGATAAGCTAAACAAATCCTACAACTGGTTATGAAAAATAGCTTCCTTTCCTTACAATGGATTTCCATACAGATGATTTGACATTGGATATGGCTGAGAATGAGAGTGAAAAACTAAAACAAGCCTAATTTTCCACTTGGTTTTCCAAGGCATCAATTGGAAAGAGAAAGAATGTCTCTTTTACTTTATCTACATTTTTTCTATAGAGGCATTGCAATTGATCCTTAGAATTGTGAAACTAATCCTCACATTCTAAAATTAACGTGACTATATTTGGCTTATCCTCTGGCTTCAATGAAGCCAAATACCTTATGGGACATGGTCTAAGTCATTGAATATTCCTGCTGCTATGACCTTCAATTTTAACAAAAAAATCATGTTGAAGAAATCCTTGAAAAATATGCTTATTCACGACCTGATTTCCCTCTTGTTGCCTATTTATAAGCAACTAATCATCCTTGTGAATAAATGGTATGAAATTTATGTCTTCTTCATTCTTATTTTCCTCCTTGGAAATAAGGAGTTCTTCTGCAACATGCATCTCCTTTGGATTATTTGCAGTCTCCAATACCGAATCACAGCAAATGTTTAAACTGTGTTTCTCATCTAAGCATTCTTCCTCCTTTTATTGACCTACGCTATCAATATCCTCATTCAACATAAAACATTCTTTCATCACTAGTTCATCAACTAAGCTATATTCTCTAGTTGTGAATAGAAAATTCTAAATGAAATCATCAAATTCTGAATCTAAATTTCATTGAGCCACATAGAAGATTCAATTCCTCCACATCTAAAAAATAGCTTATTTTCTCATTCTCTAGAGTTGGAAAAGATTTAAATTCTTCCACCATTGTATTTTATGGATTGGAATTTTGTTTTCCCTGATTTTCCTCATCCTCAAACATAAAATTAGAAAGATAAAATTCATCTAGGAGATCAGATTTTTGTAAGAATGAAGAAAGGAAAGGATTTGAAATCCTCGGCATGGTCTCATCTGATGGGAATCATTATTTCCTTCATTTAATCAACTCTTTATTGATGTCATACACAAACTAGGGGTGTGTTTGAAGCTATATGCAATAATAAAATCCTAGTGATCTAGTAATTGTTTGTAGGTATTTGTTATTTTATTTTCTAGGGGTATTTTACAGTGTCCTTAGGATTCTATGGCGAAATCCTTATTTTCTCTATGTTGTAATAAACTTTCTGAAATAAACTCTCATTACTGGAATAAATTTCTAGAAATAAACACACATACAAAATTAAATAAATTGTTGAAGATAAACACACGATACAGAAGTAAACACACTTTGCGTTGGAAATAAACACATGGTTGAAAATTCTATGAAAAAGTTTCAAGGAAATAAAAATATAGTCTATAACACCTTCAGGGACAAGTATACAACAAAGTTCAACTTAAAGAATCAAAAGCATTTACAGAATTAACATATCTACACTATTTTCTTTAGAAATATAAATACCAATAAAATGAGGATCCTGGTTCTTGGAAGAGTGGGCCCTTGCTCCACCTTGAATTAGGATTTGACAAAGTAACATTCTCTCAAAATGAAGTGGCTATTTTATTGCTGAAATGTTATGTATTACAAAAATGTATTGTATCTTTCTATATCTCTATCTCTATATATCTATCTGTATATCTTATATCCTAAATCTATTTATGGGTCTTTATATATATATATATATATATATTTCATTCAAAGATTCATTTAAAGCCATAGATATTCTACTGATTCAGATCGAACTGAATAGTGCCCAAAATAAATGTTGAATTTGGAACCTTGTTGGAGGTACAATTGTCTGATAAGTTATCCCTAGATCTTCAAGTATGAAGAATCATAAATCTCCTGATCTGATCCTAATTGAAAGGCTCATTGATTTCTTTACCATCAGATTTTGTCAAAATAAACATATTCCCATTGGTTTCATAACTTTGGAGAAGTTCTGGAACTAAAGGGGGCTATTCTAGATCTTTTAACTGTGAAAGTTCTGGAACTAAATGCAGGATTTCCAAAACTAAGTGCTAGAGTTCCAAAACTAAGTCCAAAAGTTCCAAAACTAAGTGATAGAGCTCATAAATTGTGTGATGGAGTTCTAGAACTTAGTCTGGATGTTCTGGAACTAAGCCACATTGAAGCCAATGCTCCCAAAAACATGCTGATTTCTTCATAATTCATTCTCTTGGCTGATTGTGACCTGTTTTATTACAAAAACTGAATTTCCACACAATTTGTTAGGAATTACAGAGTTTTTAGATGTTAGAACTAAATTCAAAAAAAGATAGACAATTACATCCTAACATATATTAGATCAAACAAAAGTCATAAAATGTAGTCAAACTTGATAATAAGGAGAGTAAAATAAGATCATTTCTTGTGCATTAACAAGACATATTTTATCAATATCATCATCTGCATTAATGATTGTTGAATCTACCTTAGTTTCATGAAAATCCATGTGGCTGACTGTAACATCTAATGATGACCTTGGAAAGATGCTACCATCCTCAAGAAGTTCTTGACATGCATGGTAATTAAGATCATTGCACTCACTATAAATACCTTGAACACTTGAGAGTTTTTCTTCTTTAAATTGCATGTGCTCCTCTCTTGGAAGATTTGGAGTTGGCTCATACTTTTCTATAACTAGTTTTTTCACTTGCAGTGATTTAACCTCCTCTGAAGATATGGAGCCAATATGAATACTACATTCTGAATAGGTATATTGCTAGTGTTATTCGTTCATCTTTGGATTTGTTTCTTGTACAAAACTAGTTTGTTTTGATTTTTCTTGAGCCTCAAATTTTGCAGGAGGTTTATTTAAGAAATTATTTTTCTTGATGTTAAGTTTTGCAGCCCATTCCTTCAAAATCTTTCCATTCTCTCCTTTTCTAGTCTCCTCGACCATATATTCCTCCCTTTCACTCATTTCCTAAAGATGCTCCTCCCAAAATGGGTTTGGTACAACCAGACGAGGGATGAATTGAGATTCAAATGATTTAATCGCCATTCGAAGAAGTGTAAGATATTCAACTACTTGTCTTGGTTGTCTTCGTAGAAAAGAAGGAACTTTAGAAGAACAAGGCATGGAAGATTCATGATGGAATGAAGGAATAGAATATGAATTAGTGTATTCCACTATAGGGGTAGCAACTTGAAGGTTAGGATCGTGTGCTTCAAGTTGAAATTGTATGGATGGAGACACAAAGAGATGGTTAACATGTGGTAATGTTGGTACCTCCCATGGATAGTATTGAATAATATTATATTCATGGGTTTCCCTCTTCTTGATCCATTATCTAACTTGAGTCATTATATTGATTATGAACTGAATCTTTTGTTGAGTATTAAGCTCACATGGTATAGGGCTAGTCCAAGGGCATGGATTACTAAATCCAATTTGCACTACCTTTGTCGTGTCATTGATCCTTATTTGCACCATGTTATGCTCCAAATATCAAACCTTTTTCTGTAAGTGGTATTCTTCAAGTGTAGGATAGATTTCAAAATATGCATGACATTGTTCTTTAGTATCCCCCAGTCTGGTGGGTGACCAAAATGATATGGATCTTGCTCATGTGGGCATGCATGATGAAACTGATATTTGTCATGAAATTGGTCTAGAGGTGGATTATAATATCCTGAAGATGGAAAGAGCAGCCGCCTCTGCAAGTGGGAATCCCACTGTGGAAATTAAGTCATGATGGCACTGCTTCATGAATGGAAATATGTCAAAGAAGAATAGATGGACATGGGTAAAAATAAAATCCTGTAACACAGAGAGTGGGTCACTTTGACCAATAGAGTTACAAGTTGTACTTGGGTATGTCTCGTAAGGCTGAAATTTCCCGAAGAGTGTAACAACTTAATGAAATGAAGTAAAGTTGCAATGGGTGATGTTAATATGCCTCTTCTCCTTCTCCTTGGAGGAGACAAGGATAGTTTGATATATTGATAATATCCTTGCTTTGAAGAATATCTTTTCTAAATTATTCACATAGGTTAATGCACTTAGATTTAGAATATAGAGATATAGAGTCACTAGGTACTTTGACTTGTGTAAGTGAGAAGAGAAGTACCAGGTCTCTCTCCTTATAGGCGTGCCAAAAATTGTTGTCACCAAATAACTACATCCTATGAATGGTCAAAATGTGAACAAGACGTTCGGTGTGATTGGGACACATGGAATCACCTCTTAAGCTATGAGACTTGGGATCAAGGTGAACCTTCAGAGAAGGCTAGCATCCTCTTCCTAAACTAAGTGATGTTTTACTCCTAGTGTAATAAAATGGTTATCTATACCTCTGCTAACATTTTCATGGGTTTTAGGGCAATATATTTGCAATAAATGAAATTATATTAGGGATGGTGATGCACCAAATAAATAATGAGTGTCTCACATTAGGAAGATAGCCATTAGTGATTACAACCATCAAACGAGAACCATAGAGAATGAAATTACACTAGAACTGGCTTGCTCTATAGAGAAGAGGACACTAGATGGAATGCCCATCTATGATGACAAGGTAAAGGTAAAAATGGAGAAGGATAGGTTTTTTCAACTCTACAAGTTTTCCTATTTCAGAAATCCTAACCAAATATACCAATGGTTGATGTCACGTGTGTATGAAGACCACTTATATTTTATAGGTCGGAGGATTCACATAACCCCTAGCTAATTTCTAATTTCACTGGCCTTATCTGTGAAGGATATTCATTAGATGATGATTTGGAAGAAAATGAATTCATTAAGAAGACCGTTGAGGCTTATGACTATAATAAGGGTTCACGCTACTTCCTTATTTCCACAATTATTAACCCAATGATGAGGATGGCTGCACACTTGGTTATAAAGATGAATGGGTAAGAGAGATGGACACATATCAACAAGGCATGGTTGAATGTGTGGTGCAAGATATTATAGGGAACCATATCTAACCTCTCATCTTTTATTGTAGAGGAGATCATATATGTCGCACACGACGAAGAGAAGATCATGTTTGGTAATTTCCTCCTCACCATTGTTTTTGCAGAGATTGGAGTTCTTGATGGGTCGGATAAGTTATTTTAGGAATACCTAGATGAGGACCCCTCACCCACCAAGAGGTTTGAATAGTGTACCTATGACACCATGATGTCTGTTCATAAGGCGCACCTAGAAAAGTGGTATAAGCGGATGCTCGATGAATTCAAGGATAAATGGAGAATATTCGAATAATTACCTTCACTAGTGCAAGGAGAATCTGATTTTTCCATATACTATCATTTTTTCATCAGATATTTACTTTGGTAGATGGAACCAAGAGTCCTTGGTGTAAGTTGCTTTTATCCTTCCCAATGCAGTACTGCCAGGCCGGGGTCAATCATTTAAAAGAGGCAAAGAAAATTAGATTTTATCTAAGTGTAGTTTATTAAGACTACCACGAGCTGTGCAGAAAAATTATATACCCCAAGAAGCATGCCTATGTGGAGAAGTATGTCTCCCATGATGTGTACATGTTAAAACTAGTGACATTACCTGTTGCAAGGAGGAAAATAGCAAGGGTGTATTTGTGCATAAGGACTAAGTATGAAAAGGGAAGTTATGTTAAAGATGATGTCTCCATTTTTAAGTACCCCATTACATAGAAGAAGGATGTGTAAAGGAAAAGAGACAAAGGAGAGGATCCTGAGAAAAACCGAGCACATAGATAGTACAAGAAGTAGGGGCACAAGAGTTGGGTGCGGGAAAAATTAATTACATCCATTGAAAGAAGTCTCCCATGTGAAAAGAGTCACCGAAGAAGGATGAATTGCCACAAAAGGAAGAGTCTCTATAGAAGGAAGAGTCACCGATAAAGGGGAAACTCACCCTAGAAAGAAGAAGATGATAAGTCCCCTAAACTATAATCACCAGTAAGGAAGAAGTAGAGGGTGATAAAAGGGTTAGACTTAGGTGAAACAAAGAGAAATGTAGGCTAACAAGGGTGATGAAGATGATGAAGAGTGTGATGAGGCTCAGAATCATCCTGTTTATGATGTACATGAGTCAGAGGAAGAAGTAAATGAAGAGAAGGATGAGAATGAGGGATGTGCTCACAACAAATGGGGGAGCGAGGAAGTAAACATGAAGGATCAAAAAACCCTAACCCTGACCAAGGAACATATGGATTATACCATAGAGAGGGAAGTGAAATGAATTATCCAATAGTTGGTGGAGCATGAGGTCAAGTGAAGTGCCAAGGAAGTACTGAAGGAAATAGAGGAAAGTGCTAGTGTGGGAAAAGATTATGGAAGCATGGGTGGAGACCCCAACTTAGCAGTAAGCTTCCCAAAGGAAGTGCACACAGGTGGAAAGGGCATAATAGTGGTGCAAGAACAAGAAATTACTTACATTAATGATCCAAATAAGGTACTACGTGCACGCTTCTAAAGTAACGTGCCCAAAAAAAACCCCTTGCTTGATCTTCTTTCGATGAAGAAGGTGCATACCCACGCATGAGGAAAATGCTATCTGGGTATTTTTTAGTCCCACATTGATGAACCCAAATTTGAGGTAAATCAAGATGCTTGGATGAAGATACTAGATTCTAAGGGAGTAAACCCTCTGGTAAATTCCAAAAAATTGTTCGATGAGAAATTTTGTAATTCGATCGACAAAGAATCGGTGGATGTAGAGGAAAGAATCTTTGGCAAAAATGAAAGGATAAGGGTCTTAGAGGAATAGTTTGAGAAAAATAATGATGAGATCATTAAACAAGACAAGGAGATACAACAAAAGGAACTAATTAGTGCATAATTAAGGCTTGAGTTGAGGATGAAAAGGAAAAGGTACGTAAAATCCATAAGAAGATAGAGACCATTTCAAAAACCATTATCTTGAAGCACCTAGACCTGGCCCCTCTTGAGAAAAAATATGAGTAAAGACATGCCAGAAGGAGGTAATGACATGCCAGAAGGAGGAAGAAAAGCTGAAGATTAGGGAGATAGTGACTCGGTACTCCAAGCTCCTTGCCACAGTAAAGACTACCATACATATGGCCAAAGCCATATATGAAAACTGTGCCATTAGAGATAGGGTAACAAGCGTATTGGTTGCTACACATGAGGTGGATCTACAAGAGTTTTAGGAAAATCACAAAGGCAATAGGATGAAGTGTGAAAAGATCTTGGATGAAGTTGAGAAAAAGTTGGAAGCATTCAAAACCTTGTAACATTCAATTAAGAATAAGCTAAAGGAACTGTACCCCTAAGTCATTTTTTGGATGGATACGTTATGCGATCTTAACAAGTAGCTGAAAAGCATTGTTGATATGGTGAAAGCTAAGAGTGAGGAACTTAGTTTTGATGAAGTAAGTGCATTGGTGGGTGATCTACTTTAGCAAGTGCAAGGAGAAGTAAACATATGGGAGAAGATTGTGGTGTCTGTGAAGAAGGATTTCCCACTCCTCATGCAATAGTAGCACATTCTTCTATTCTTCCATTCCTTCATCCTTCTATTCTTTAATTATTTCAATATTTCTATTTCTTATTGTTTAAGGAAGAAGATTGTTTATGAGGATGGATAACATGCATAGTGTGGGGTGATGTTGTACTCTATGTTGGTGCCCATTTTGTTCCTCTGTCATTTTTCCATGTTTCCCCTTTTCTCTTTGTGCTCTGAAACATTTTTTCCTCATGAAATCAATGATGTAAAGTTGTATCTATATTCTTGTGCATTTGATTGTTTGAAAACTCATTACCTTTCCTTAATTTTTCCCGTTCAAATGCCTATGTTGTTTTTCCCGTGTTTTCTCGGCCTTTGGAGATCAATTTTTTTTTTTATACATATTTTCCCTTAAATATCCCTTACCATGGTCATAAATTACCTAAAAACACTTTCCATTTGTCTTTTGATCAAAAAATTATTCACCCATGAATAAAAAATTGATTTTGGGCATCCATGGCTTTTTCTGTGTTTTAACGGTCAAACGGGTGTCATTTTCCCATCAAATTCATCTTCAGCATTCTAGGGCATTGCTGGAAATTTTTGTGTTGTGTGATGGTCATACGGTTGTTTTTTTCTTGTCAAATTTTAGCTAAAAATCTTCTCTTAGGTGGCCATTTGTGATTAGACAAGGTTCAACGGGTTTGATCAAAAAACTTAACATTTTTTGTGTTTTGGAAAAAAGTGCAAGTTGCCCTCGTAGCTCCGCAGGCCCCAGAGGAGGTACACGTGTTATAGGGCGAGTGAAGGTGGATGGGTGGGTCATTTTTTGCCTTAAGGAACTTGGGAAAATGCGTAGAAATGAAGAAAATACCCTAAGGCCCGCATCCAATCAGAGTTGGACACGTGTCAGGTTTTCATCAAAAGTGGGATGGAAGGCTAGCGAAGGTCTTAGAAATTTTTTTACTTTTTAGTGAAAGGGAGAAAAGGTTATGAAAAATGCTGTGGGTCCATTGGGCCAATCAAGAGGACATATGGCAGGATCAGGGGTAGAAGGGAGTACAGGCTGCCGGAGCAAAAAAGGAAATGTTGCCTTTTGGCAAAATGAGTTAAAGTGCTAATTTGAAGTGTGGCTCCACAACAAGTCAAAGGGAGACACGTGGTAGGGAAAGAATTGGAGGTGTGGGAGTGTGGAGGAAATGTTGAAAAATTTACTTTGGTGAAAAGGAATTAAAGTATGAAATTAGAGCACTCCCCCTTAGCCAATCATATGAGGACACATGTCTTGTGGGAGGGGGGAGTGGCAGAGGAAAATTGAAAATTTTTCCTTTTTCTGAAAAGAGGAAAAATGTGTAAAACTGAGCCACGACTCTGGATCCAATCATATTCTGCCATGTTTCAGTGCCAAATCTCAAGGGTGGAGTGGCGGAGGAAATTGAGAAATTTTGCAAATTTCCAAAGAAGGTGGAAATGTGTAGAATCGAGCTATGATTCCAATGGGGACGACTTTGGGACACATGTCAAGCTCATTTTCAAAGGGCGGAGGGGCAGAGAAAAATATCAATTTTTTAGTTTTTTCCAAAAGTATTAAAATGTCAAAAAGTGATCCCAAGACCATTTCTAATCACATTACGACACGTGGAGGGCTCAGATTTAAGGATAAAGGAAGATCAATGGTAACTGTACATTTTTCAGTTTGGCCGTCATTTGAGCTCCAGGAAGTTTAGATATGTGTTTTTTACATTGATTTTGATCAAATTTTTGGCAAATTCATGTCGCTTGTTCTTGTAAGGACCAATGCAATTGGTTTTGAGGATCAATTAGAAGCTCATAGATGTTTTTGAAATAAATTTTTGCCCTAACCCATCCAAAAACATGAAATATCAAAGCCAAAAGTTATAAAGTCAAATTTGGGAGGGATAAGGATGAAATAATGAAAGGAAGGGGGTCTGCATGCTTTTAAAATGAAAAACATGCCTCCATAATGGATAGTGATGCCAAAATCCTCAATGATTCACCTTTTTTCGAAACACTTGGCAACTTTTGTTACAAATATGTTAAACATCCCTATCTGCAAATCATGATGGAATTTTGTAACAAACTTGATGCCATAGGATATTCTTTTCTTGGGAAAGAAGGATTAAATGTAAACAAATGTTATATAATGCATGTTTTTTGACATGTAAAAGGTTAGGAAATTGAAAATACGAGAAAATTTTGAGAGAAGCTCATCTTCTAAGAAACCCTCCAAAAAACTTGGTTAATGTCTTCTGTGTTAGATCTTCTTTCATGTTGAGTTGGTTACAAGTGTATAGCTATCACACAGCTCTGAGATTGTTCCTGAAACTCTCCCCTGCTAATGAATCTAACAAGATTTTGAATTAATCTATGTTATTTTGGGTAATATGATATTTGTTATCATGTTTAAATGTCTGTAAATAGTTTTCCTTGTTCTTGTTGCAATCTTGCATTGAAATATTTTGGAATCACACAAATCTCATCCTTATTGATAGTTTAGTGGAATTTTCAATTTTATTTGTCAGAAGATATTTCATCTGGCATTGAAAATAAGTAATTTAAAATCACTTCACCTTTATTTGTTGACAAAGATTACTTGTAAGCCTTTGGGGGTACCCTAGGCATGATTTGATCAGATATTTAGATGTTTAATTGAGTCCTTTAACTCAATCTTTGGTGTTGAGGTCTCAAATATTTTGTGAAGAGTGCAAACCCGGGCCTCTATTTGTGTATTTATTCTATTTGAAATAACATCCTGACTATTTTGAAGCATTTCATCTAATAGTTGTTCAAATGTTGTAGAGGTTGTCAAAGATCTGGCATAGTCAAGTTTGTCTTCTGAATATCCCACCAAAAATCATTCTAAACAACTAGTCATACCCCATACTACCCCTTTTTTCACCTATATACCCATAGAAGATCAAAATCCATTTGCTAAAGTATGCAGGACAGATCAAGATTTCACAATGTCATCTGTAACCCTTTCCTTGCATTGAAAGTATCTCCATAGTTTGGAAGTGACAACTTGTTAAAGTTAGATTTGGAGTGTTGATCATATTTTCCCAAGGCCCTTTTCATACTATTTTCACAAATTGAGGGATATATTCATCTCCTTCACCATTTGAGGGTTAAAAAATAGTTCCTCTTACCTTTGTTGAAAGGCACAACCTAAAATAGTTAGGACAAGATCCTATTTGAGTGCTATCCATCTCTCCATAAATCTGAGTGCTAGTTAGATCACATCCCTGGCTACAAAATGAAATACATCATGATCTATATGTCTTCTAGCTTCATGCCATATCCTTGATGCTTCTTAGACTGAACAAGAGAACAAATTTGGGTACCAACACCAGTGGAGTCATTTCCGGGGGAGTTGTTAAAAATATTTGAATTATTTGAATGCATATCAAACACTGGTAATGTTTCTTAAAAATGTTGCATGCAAGTACGTTATTGAAGCATCATTTTATAATCATATTTGTAAGGATTAAGTGAATATATAAGTTCTACCTATAATTTTATCAGTTTCTAGCAATAGTTGTACTTCATTTGCATTTTTGGTTAATAGATTCAAGAAAAGGTAGGTCTAATGTACAAAGTTTTGCAAGATTTTCAGTGCTGATAGGTATTTGACAGAGTATTTTAGTGCATTTACACAACAAGGGTGAAAGTCCTTAGTGGAAAATCCATGTTGTTCTGATCTTGATAAATACTAGTGTCTTAGCTTTCTGTCATTTATTTTTTTGTTGTTAATCTCTGCAAAACTAGAAGGAAGAAGATCTCTCTTCAGAAGGGACCCAAGTAGAAAGTTATTTCAAGAATTGGGAAAGAAAGTTTTAGAGGAAAGAAAAGTTTGGAATGTTTTTGAAGGTCAGACATCAAGCAAAGGAATATCCATTGGTGAGAGAGATTAGCCTTTGGTAGAGGATTATAACTCTTCTTCCAGTGATTCTAATTCAAGAAATATTCTCACAAATTTGTTTACTGCAACTATTGAAGGTCCTTCTACTATACATAGTAAGTTCTTTTCTCAATCTGCACCTGTGTGTTTCAATTGAAATAAAAATTTCCAAGAAAATCAACACCTAGAGAGTACCAATTTTTTGAATCACATTCTTGTGCTCCAAATACCTCTCACTCCTCATCATTCTATTTCTCCCCCAATACCACCTCAAAATAATATGGGTCAGCCTAGACCTCCATTTGTTGTTAATACCTTTGGCCCAATAAATTTTTGGGGAATGGCTGGTTATCCTAATGTTGTGCCTTAGGATGTTAGGAGTAGATTTCCAAAGTTTCACGGTAATAATGTTATAACTGGTGATCAACATCTCAAAATTTTTGTTAACATGATGGAGAACTTTGAAGAGGATGCAAGGGATTGGTACAAGTCTCTGCCTGATAATTCTATTGATTCATGAAATGAAATGAACAATGCATTTAGGTTACAATATGGTGACAAGACTGATCCTAGATTTCTCTTGTCTGAATTTGAGAATATCAAGAAGAACCCCAATGAATCATTTCATGACTTGAACACAAGGTTTAACAAAACTTTGAGAAGGCTTCTAGTTAATTTGAGGCCATGTGATCAGTCATGCTTAATCAAATATGTAGATGCATTTGATAATAAGGAAACCTATTACCTAAGGTACAAGAACCCTACCAATTTAAGCCAGGCCTTTACCATGGCACTATAGATTGAAAATAACATTAAGGAAATTGGGAAACCTCTCAAGAGAGATGGTGTAAATATGATAAACCTTAAAAATCCTCAAGCAGGAAAGAGTGTAGACTTGGAGGAAGTGGTGAAAAATTTGGCAGGGGCTTTCAAAGAAATCTCATACAAGTTGGCAAGAGCTGAGAAGGGAATTGGGCACACTTCACAAGGTCAGTAAAAATAAAAAAAACCATGAAATATTTTCCAATCATCCTAGGGGTGATCATAGATCTGATGATAGAGGGAAAGGACCCATGGGGTCTGCAAATAGACATCCTCAAGCACGTGAAGGAAGAGTGTTACCTGATCCCCTAACTAATAGGGTTTTTGTTGTTAAGGAAGTTGCTGATATTGATTGGCGTGATAGGTGTTTTCTTCCCCATCCTCCATGTGAAGTGGACCAACAAGATGGTGAAGCTAATAATGATGATGGTACTGATGATGATATATGCATGGTGGGATGTTCTTCAAGATCACAAGAAGGAGCAACATCAACTGAGGTAATAAGTGCAAGGATAGCTGTAACTTTTTGGGATTGCATCAAATGGGTACAAATCCTTCTTCCCTCTCATACTCTTGAAGTTGATGTAGTGCAAGATTTTGAAATTCCTAACAATGAATTTGAATACTTATGAGATTTGATGATTAAGAAGTATGATGGTGGTATCCCTTCGGAGGAAGATAGAAAATTGTTAATGAATGTTGTTGTGGCTCAAGAGAAAGAGTATAACACTAGGAGAAAGGTTATTTAGGGAGTTGGGCCTCAATCCAAACCTAAAACACCCTTGCTTACAAGTATTTCCAAAGGATCTCCTAGAAGAGAAACACCTGCCAAAAGCTCTATTGTCCCAAGTAAAAATTACAATCCTCCTCACAACCAAACTACCAAGAATCCCTTGCCATATAATGAATCGGCTTATCTCCATTCCAATGTGTCCTTGCCAAAGAGTGTTCCATATGAAATAGCCTAGGTATTGAGCCAAATCAAAGTGAGTGTTCCAATTATTGAGTTAGCTATGATTCCTAAGCACAAGAAGAGAGCATTTGAGTACCTAGGTTTGAAAGAAGAAAAGAGTACCCCAAGAAGAAATGTAAATGTTGTTAAAACTCCCCCTCAAATAATTGCAGACCTTGAAGCACCACCAGCATTAGAGGATCTTGGAGAAACACCTGAGGTATACTTGGGGACATCCTTGGTTGATTCCCAATTTAATTTTGATCCATTCTTTACAACTTTGATCATAAAGGATAGACTACTTCACAATTGTATGTTTGATTCTGGTGCATCATGTAATGCCATGCCTCTAGAAGTCATGAATGAGTTGGATATTAAAGTGACAGTAGCCTATGGAAAGTGTACTGCCATGGACTCAAGAGAAGTGCTGGTTGTTAGTTGTGTGAAGGGTTTGGTGGTACAACTTGCAACCTATCCGGGTAAGAATTTAAAATTGGATGTTGTGATTGTTGATTGCCATGCCAAATGGGGTATGATTTTGTCAAGAAAGTGGGCTGCAATTGTTGGATGGAGTGTCCAAATGGATATGTATTTTGCCACCATTCCTATTGAAGGTAGCCTTATAAAATTATATGGAGAGAAGAAGATGTTGCATCTAATTGAGGATCCAAACAATGCTTCTTATGAAGTATTATTTTCTGATGTCGATGTTGATAATTTTATTAGGTTTTTTGATTATAAGGAGCACAAGATGGAGTAGTCAAAGTTACTTAAATAGGTAGGTTCTCCTTGGACCTTTCTATTTGATGGAGCTTGCTCCAAATTTGGAAATGGTGCTAGTATAATTCTTATTTCTCCCAGCTTGGAAGAGTTTGGTTTTTCCTTCAAGATTAATTTTGAATGTACTAACAACATTGCTGAGTATGAAGCCTTGTTGTTGGGTTTAATATTTGTATAGAAGTATGGTGTCAAGGACATCATTGCAAAAGGATATTTAGAGCTGGTTGTCAAACAAGTAAGAAAACTGTATGCTACAAAAAAATCAGTGGATGAAATAGTACAAACATGTAATTTGGGATCTAATTGAGATGTTTGATTCCTTCAACATTGTGCATCATGACAAAAGTTTCAATTTTTCTCCTGATAAGTGGGCAGTGTTGGGGTCAATATTTGGAGATTACACCATTTCACCTTATTGTGAGTACAATATTGAAGTGTTAACTGGGCTGGTTGTCCCTGACAACATCGAGAATTGGAAAGTGTTTAATGATGATTCTCAAGTGTAAAGGTTCTTACAAAATCAAGGTGAGTTTGTAGATCAGAATATTGACTGGGAACTAATGGTGTGTATGACTGAAGGAAGAGAGACTTTTTTTGGAAAGGATATCATCCAATTGAAAACTAACACCATTCCTAGAGGTCTTGTTGCACTTGAGTCAAATTTTAACAATGTTAATTGCATTATCAATAGAAACATGTCTGCCTCAAGGGATGTGGAAGAGCATAACTTGGGAACTAATGATAAACCAAGAAAATTTTGGTTGGGCATCAATCTAAACAAAGAAGAAGAGAATTCCTATGTTCAACTATTGAAGAAATATCAGGATTGTCTTGCTTGGTCTTATTTAGAGCTGAAAGCATACAGAGAATACTTGTTTCAGCATGAGATTCCTCTTGAAACAAATGCCAAACCATTCAAACAAAAGAAGAGGCCAATTAATCCACTCCTCTCAATGAATATGCGATATGAATTGAAGAAACTGAAGGAGGGAGGGATCATTCAGCCCACAAGGTATTCATCTTGGGTTGCAAACCTTGTGCCAGTCAGAAAGAAAAATGGAGACATTAGACTTTGTGTAGAGTTTAGAAATTTGAATAGAGCTTCATTAAAGAAAATTTATCCTTTTCCAAACATGGAAAACATGCTGTAGTTAGTGACTAGATCTAAATTGTTGTCCACCTTGGATGGTTTCTCTAGATACAACCAAGTTGTTGTCAAGGAGTCAGAAAGATTTAAAACTACCTTTACCACTCCTTGGGGAACATATGTCTATGTAAGAATGCCTTTTGGTTACATAAATGACTTCATTGCATTTTATCAAGATGATGTGACTGTGTTTTCAAGGAGCAGAAAAGATCACTTACAGCACTTGGAAAGAATGTTGATCAGATGTAGAGAATATGGCATTTCTCTCAATCCAAAGAAGTGTCATTTTGGGGTGCAAAAGGCCAAGATTCTTGGTCATATTTTTTCAAAGGTTGGTGTCATGATTGACCTTGAGAGGGTAGAAGTAATCAACAAGGTTCCAATTCCAAGAACAAAGAAGGACATCCAATCCTTTTTTGGGCAGATCAATTTCATTAGAAGGTTTGTGTCTATTTTTTCTAAATTGACTCTTCCTATTACATGCATTTTAAAGAAAGACCAAGTTATCAAGTGGGAGGAGGGTTCTATTCAGGATTTTGAAGGAATCAAAGAAGCACTTAAACATGCACCTGTCTTAGCAGCTCTGAATTACAATAAGCCTTTCCAAATCTTCTCCTTTGCTTCTGAAAATACCATTGCATCTATTTTGCTACAAAAGGATGAAGATGGGGGTGAGAGGCCTATTTCCTTTTTTAGCAAGGCTTTACAAGTTGTTGAGTTAAAGTACACAATCATGAAAAAACAAGAATTTTCCTTGGTGAAAGCAACAAAGGTTTTTAGGCCTTATATCTTAAGTTCAAAAGTTGTTACTTATGTTCCCCACACCATGGTAAAATAAATCTTATCAGAGATGGATATCTCAAGAAAAATATGTAGATAAGTGAAAAAACTACAGGAATATGACATGGATATCCAAACCAAAAATTTGGTAAGATGTTTGGTTCTTGCTAAGCTCATGGCTGAGAGCAACTTGTAGACTGTGGAAGTGAATGAAGTAGAGGAAGAAAGGGCATATGTTCTTTAGAAGCTGGTAAGTTTTGAGTGGTATAAGGATGTAATATTTTATCTCAGAAACTTATGCTACCCTGATCATTTAAATAAAAATCAGAAAAGAGCTCTCAGGCTGGCTTCTCAAAAATACATCATCACTGACTTTGGGCTAGCTTGGAAGAACCCTGAAGGTGTCCTCTTGAAATGTGTAACTAAAGATGAAGCTCCCAAAATAGTTGCTGATTTCCATGGGGGAGTTTATGGAGGAAATTTTGTTGGAAGGGTTACAAAACACAAAGTTTTGAGAGCTGGTTATTAGTGGCCTACTCTCTTCAAAGATGCCACCCTGCTGGTTAGAAAATGTGAAAGCTACCAACGTTTCTGTGGAAGAATAAAATCTTCAAGCTCCCTTCCTTTGCAGTCTATATCAATTGAAGCTCCTTTCAAACAATGGGAAATAGACTTCATTGGTGAGATTTTAAACCCTGTTAGTGTTGGCCATAAGTGGATTCCTGTAGCCATAGATTAATTCACCAAGTGGGTAGAAGAAATCCCCACCAAGAAAGTAACACACCAAGTTATTATGGACTTCTTGTTGAATCACATCATATGAAGATTTGGTGTGCTAGTCAAGATTGTTACTAATAATGCCATGTGTTTCAGAGCTAAGCCCTTGATGGTAATGTGTGAGGAGTATGGAACCAATATGACTTATGCTTCAAACTATAACCCTAAAGGAAATGAACAAGATGAGTCCAACAATAAGAACTTGTTGAAGACCATTAGGAGAACCTTGGAGTTGAACAAGAGAAAATGGGGTGAACAACTGAAATTTATAGTTTGGGCTGATAGAATCACTGCTAAAAGAGCTACTGGTAAGAGCTTATTTGAGTTAGTGTATGGAACTCAAGCTCTTCTGCCCTTACATTTGTAATTATCTTCATTTTAGTTTGTTTAACAACTTGAAGATTAATAGGTCAGTCTATATGAAGCAAGGATTAATCAGATTTTTGAGCTAGATGAAGAAAGAAGAGCATCCCACCAAAGGCATGTCAGATTTAGAGAGAAGTTAAAGAGGTTGTTTGAAAAGAAGGTCACTCCTAGGGCCTTCAATGTTGGAGATCTGGTTTTTTTGTGAGATAGCAAAAATGAAGATAAGGGAAAACATGGTAAATTTGATGCATTGTGGATGGGCCCTTACTCCATTGATATCAAAATTGGTGAAAATACCTTTTTTCTCAAGGAATTAGATGGGGAATTACTTGAACTACTAGTTAATGGAAGGCGTCTAAATTATTTCTTAGATTAATCCCCAAATTTGAGGTATGCACCACTTGTACAGTGTATAGTGTTTGGCTTTTGCTTTGTTTTTGGTGTTTTGTTGGTTCATGGTTTGCCTTGTGTGTGGCATCCTTTTTGTCATTTTCTCAGCTGGTTTTTTGGTGGCTTTAGCTCATGAATCTGTTTTCCCAATAGATTATTTTGGCACTTGGTCTACTTTTGTTCTTTTGACATTCACTAGGAGTGCCCATCCCTAAGCAGGAGCCAATGTTAGTGCCCATTTTGATCCTCTATCATTTTTCCATGTTTCCCCTTTGTTCTTTGTGCTCTGAAACATTTTTTCCTCATGAAATCGATGATGTGAAGTTGTAGCTCCATTCTTGTGCATTGGATTTTTTGTAAACTCATTACCTTTCCCTAATTTTTCCCGTTCAAATGCCTCTATAGTTTTTCCCATGTTTTCCCAGCGTTTGGAGCTCGAAATTGTTTGTTTTATACATATTTTCTTTCAAATATCCCTTTTCATGGTCGTAAATTTCCTAAAAACACTTTCCATTTGTATTTTGATCAAAAAATTCTTCACCCATGAAGAAAAAATCAATTTTGGGCATCCCTGGCATTTTTCTGTGTTTTGACGGTCAGACGAGCGTCATTTACCCGTCAAATTCATCTTCAGCATTCTAGGGCATCACGGGAAATTTTTACGTTGTGTGATGGTCATATGGGAATCTTTTTCCAATCAAATTTTAGCTCAAAAAATTCTCCTATGTGGTCATTTGTCATTAGACAAGGTTCGGTGGGTCTGCTCGAAAAAATTAATGTTTTTTGTGTTTTGGAAAAAGTACAAGTTGCCCCCGCAGCTCCACAAGCCCTAGAGGAGGTACACATGTCGCAGGAAAAGTGAAGGTGGATGGGTGGGTCATTTTGTGCCTTAGGGAACTTTGGAAAATGTGTATAAATGAATAAAATACCCTAAGGCCCACATCCAATCAGAGGTGGACATGTGTCATGTTTCATCAAAAACGGGATGGAAGGCTGGCGAAGGACTTAGAATTTTTTTGCTTTTTGGTGAAAGGGAGAAAAAGTTGTGAAAAAGGCTGTGGGTTAATTAGGCCAATCAAGAGAGGACACATGGTAGGATTAGGGGCAGAAGGGAGTGCAGGCTGTCAGAGGAAAAAAGGAAATGTTGCCTTTTTTGGAAAAATGAGTTAAAGTGGTAATTTGAAGCGTGGCTCCGTAACGACTCAAAGGGAGACACATGGTAGGGACATAATCAGAGGTGTGGGAGTGCAGAGGAAATGTTTAAAAATTTCCTTTGGTGAAAAGGAATTAAATTATGAAATCAGAGTGCTCCCCCTCAGCCAATCATATGAGGGCACGTATCTTGTGGGAGGGTAGAGCGGCAAAGGAAAATTGAAAATTTTTCCATTTTCTGAAAAGAGGCAAAATGTGTAAAACTGAGCCATGACCCCAAATCCAATCATATTATGCCACATGTCAGTGCCAAATCTCAAGGGCAGAGTGGTGGAGGAAATTGAGAAACTTTTCAAATTTCCAAAAAAGGTGGAAATGTGTAGAATCGAGCCACTATTCCAATGGGGCCCACTTTGGGACACGTGTCAAGCTCATTTTCAAAGGGTAGAGGGGCGGAGAAAAATTTCAAATTTTTACTTTTTTCCAAAAGTATTAAATGTCAAAAAGTGATCCCAAGACCATTTCTAATCACATTATGACACGTGGAGGGCTCCGATTTAAGGATAAAGGAAGATTAACGGTAACTGTGCATTTTTCAGTTTGGCTGCCATTTGAGCTCTAGGAAGTTTGGAGATGCATTTTTTGCATTGATTTTGATCAATTTTTTGGAAAATTACTATTTCTTGTGCCTACAAGGACCAATGCAATTGGTTTTGAGGATCAATTTGAAGATCATAGATGTTTTTGAAATAAATTTTTACCCTAACCCATTTAAAACGTGAAATATCAAATCCAAAAGTTACAGAGTCAACTTTGGGAGGGATAAGGATGAAATAATGAAAGGAAGGGGGTTTGCATGCTTTGAAAATGAAAAACATGCCTCCACAATGGATAATGATGCAAAAATACTCAATGATTTGCCTTTTTTTGAAACACCTAGAAAATTTTATTGCAAATATGTTAAACATCCCTGTCTGTGAATCATGATGGAATTTTGTATCAAACTTGAAGCCATAGGATATTCTTTTCTTGGGAAAGAAGGATTAAATGTAAACAAATGTTATATAATTCATGTTTTTTGACATCCAAAAGGTCAGGAAATTGAAAATCATGAGAAATTTTTTGAGAGAACCTCATCTTCTGAGAAACTCTCCAAAAAACCTGGTTAATGTCTTTTGTGTTAGATCTTCATTCGTGTTGAGTTGGTTACAAGTGTATAGCCATCACACAACTCTGAGATTGTTCCTAAAACTCTCCCCTATTAATGAATCTAACAAGATTTTGAATTAATCTATGTTATTTTGGGAAATATGATGTCTGTTATCATGTTTAAATGTCTGCAAATAGTTTTCCTTGTTCTTGTTGCAATCTTGCATTGAAATCTTTACGAATCACACAAATATCATCCTTATTGATAGTTTAGTGGAATTTGCAATTTTATTTTTCAGAAGATATTTCATCTGGCATTAAAAATAAATAGTTTAAAATCACTTCACCTTAATTTTTTGACAAATATATCTTATAAGCATTTGGGGGTACCTTAGGCGTGATTTGATCAGAGATATAGATGTTTAATTGAGTCCTTTAACTCAATATTTTTTGTTGAGGTCTCAAAGATTGTGTGAAGAGTGCAAACCTTGGCCTCCATTTGTGTATCTATTCTATTTGAAAGAACATCTTGATTGTTTTGAAGCATTTCATCTTATAGTTGTTCAAATGTTGTAGAGGTTGTCAAAGATCTGACATAGTCAAGTTTGTCTTCTCAATATCCCACCAAAAATCATTCTAAACAACTAATCCTACCCCATACTACCCCTGTTTTGACCTGTATACCCATAGAAGATCAAAATCCATTTGCTATATGTAAGACAGATCAAGATTTCAAAATGTCTTCAGTAACCCTTGTCTTACATTGAAAGTATCTCCATAATCTGGAAGTGACAACTTGTGAAAGTTAGATTTGGAGTGTTGATCATATTTTCCCAAGGCCCTTTTCATACTATTTGCACAAACTGAGGGATATCTTCATCTCCTTCACCACTTGAGGGTTACAAAATAGGTCCTCTTACCTTGGTTGAAAGGCACAACTTGAAACAGTTAGGACAATATCGATTCCTATTTGAGTGTTATCCATCTCGCCACAAATCTGAGTGCTAGTTAGATCACATCCCCAGCTACAAAATGACATACATCATGATCTATCTATCTTCAAGATTCATGAGGTATCTTTTACACTGCTCAAATTGAAAAGGAGAACAAATCTGGGTACCAACACTCTAAAATATTGGCTAAGTACCAAGAGGTGTGCGCACGTAGAATCAGTAGATAGAAGGGTGCTCATAAAAAAGTGCATAGGAAAAAGGGGTTTAAGAAGGGTTTAATTGATACCAGGATGCACGCGGGATGAAAAAAAAGGGTTTAGAGGACTTAGAAATATTTGGCATCATGGAGTCACTTGAGGAAAAATGTGATGACCCGACTAGGCATGATAATTGGATAAGGTGCTAGCCTAGAACCTTGGAGGTCAATAAAAGGATATTCCATGTAGGGTATATCCCTAGAGGCATCATTATAGTTAGTGAAAGGTTTGCAAAGAGGGTAAGAATTCACCAATGGAGGACCACATCAACACTTGGCATGTGATCTTCTCAGAAGAGAAGTCATGGCGGTGGTCAATGATGCTATTTAAAGAGGTGTTTGGGACATGAACAAAACATATACACACATAGAGAGAATGCATAGATAATGTAGAGAAAGAGGAATAATGAAATTTTACAAAAATGCTAAGGGTTTAGAGTTCATGGTGCTAGGGTTTATATACTTAGTGTTAGAGGGTTGTAAGGGATACCATTAAGCATATGTATGGGTACTAGAATTTGTATCAAGGGATATAATGGGGAAAATTATAGTATGGATACTAGAGACTTTGTTAAATCAATATACATGGATCTATTCTATATATCTTGTTTATGGGTGTAAAACCTCATGTTATTTGGCTTATCATGATTCAAATATGATTTCTTACACTTTGTGCAATGTTTATTTATCTTTTTTGATGCATCAATGTGTAGATCTGCTAGTTGCATCTTTTTCCTTTTATAGTAAGTGAATGTAATTCTATTTTTGTAAATAAATCCTCCATTAATGGTATAAATCTCGTGCAAAGCTCACATAAAGGAGGTTCTTCGTGCCCGTGCACACCTTGGGTTGATGCCCAATGTATGCTAGATGATAGCCCAATGTGTTTGGAGTTAGAAATAAGTATTGAGGGTAAAATAATGACTACAATATATATACTTCTTGACATACTTTCTATCTTTCCAACATGCTAACGGGTGCTTCATGTGCAATCTTTTCTTTATAGTAACTATTTTCAACCATGGTTGTCTAATACTTTTCTTTCTCTTACCTTCTATTATACACCATTATTTGCTGACTATGCCATATGCCTTGTATATTCATTGTTTGTATGCTTTTGGATTCTTCGGCCCTAATTATCTTGTGACATTATGAGCAATGTCCCATGTTTAAAACCCACTTTTTGTGGTCTACTTTGTTTGTATTATTTCTAGTTACAAATTTTTTCTATTAAATGTTTGCTACTTTCTCTACTAACACATGTTTCTAGCTATATTGTTTTCATGTGCCTTGGTTTATACCATGCACATTTCCTCCCTTGCATGGTATCAGTTTTAGATCAAAATTTAGTCCTCTCCTTTGGGCCACATCCTCCTAATAATGTCGCATGTACCCCAAATGAGGGGGAATACATTGGGTGAATCATTCACCCCATACAGTAGCACAAAGCTTTAGTACAAGCCTACAAAATATAGGAACAAAATAGAGTTATAGTTATAGAATGACTGAGATTCTTACTTAAGTCCTTAGTTCAACATAGACACTAGTGCCCAGATACAAAAACTAGCACATGGTGCTCCTGACATTTCCTAGGAACTCATGAGTAGGGGAAAGTTATAGTTACTTTCTTAGATCAACACAATTATCAATAGTCTACAAAATATTTGTCAAAGTATAGGAATAGTCCTCCAACAAGAGGAATGCATTCTATCTTATTTTTCTACTTGGATCAAACATGGAACAAAGAAGGATCACACCATCTATAGTGGTGTATAAATTTAGGGAAGCAGTCAGGGATGGATAATAACAATAGACCTTTCTCCCAAATATTCTTCTTCCGTGGCATGAGATCACCTAAAAAATGCACACTTGGCATGAGATCACTCAAAAAACTCATTCTTAGCATGAGATCACCCAAAAAACTCACTCTTCTACAACAGTTCTATTATCCATATTTTCCCCCCCTTTCAAAATGGATTAACATATAGGTCTGGGAATTGATAGTTAATGAGGACCATTTTACAAGATCACCACAATGAAGGTTTGGAGAAAAGTTTTTTTAATAGTCAAGCTGGAAAATGTACGGATTGTCACTTTGTTGTCATGCATCAACTGCCTTCTTGGTGTAAGTTAACACCCCTTTTCCTGTTGCACGACAACATCCCTTCCTAAAGTGATTCAACCATTTCCTCCCTAATGTGCATCACCATTGCTTATATTGACGCATGCGTCAACCACCATTACCCTATCATGCAGACAATCTACTTCTTCCTTATCACTGTGTAAACCACTTCTTCTGACCTATGCATCACTTCCCATCCCTTGTCATGTGCGAACAACAGTTCCTTGGTGTCATGACGATAATTCCCCCACTTTTTCATGCATGTCATTCTTCCTTCCCTATCATGTCCCCTTCATTGTCTCACGTAAGAATTCCTTCTGCACATGCATTGACATTCCCTCTGCTCTCACACGATACAACATTTATCCTTTTCATATGAAAAATCATTCCTTTATTGGTGGATTACTAAATTAGTTCTTGTCAAGCATCAATTGGTGGTTCTTGTTCGGGCATCAACAAGGAATGTAAGAGGTGGACCATGCATTAATGACATCATACAAGGTAGCTCAATAAACTGTTGTAATGAGGTATGGCACTCCTTGTTCATCATGTATATAAAAGTACCATTGGAAAGTGAACCAATATGGTTTCTCATCCCTCTATGTAGGCAATTAATGAATGTTGTCGATTGATAACCTCCCCTTATATATATATATATACATATATGTAATTTCCCCTCATTTTTAGGCAAGACATTTAGGAATGTAAAAGAACTCTACCAAAATCATTCTAGCACTATTGTGAGCCGATAGGGCTCTAGTTTATGCATTTTGTAAAGGATTTTTTCCTTATGCCCATATTGGAATTGATTGTGCATAATTTTAAGCAATAAAATTGGTGTTTTTGTGAATCTTTCTAGCCATATCTTGAGTTTGTGTTGCCTCCTTTTGATTTTCATTGCATTTTTAAGTATATTATGCATGTTGTATTCTTTTGCAGGACTTAAATTCACTGTGTTCCAAAAAATTAGAGGTTTGAATGATGTTCCTTGAATTGTGCCACTTTGTTTACCCTCTTCTACCTCATTTCCTTCCATTTTAACTCACTAAGAATATCTCCACTCCATTTTTCTTGGTGCTATCACCTGCCCTTAGTTTAGGAAATCCCCTTTTATGCATCTCTTTCTTCCCTGATCCGTTGGAAAATCTAGTTTAGTATTCGAATAGTTGACATTCCCCTTTCTACAGAGTATTTTTAGCATTAGAATAGGTTGAGGAACTAACATTCTCTAGATTTTTGTCCCGATTAATTGCATGGTACCATGCCTTGAGATAATCCCATGTTAGTCAAAATTAGGGTTTTATAATTTGTAAATCCTAGGGACCTACTTTTTTTACATAACATTATATTAGCACGCCTGGTGGGAGATAAAAGTCAATAATTCCATGTTTATTAAGGATTGGGTGTGTTTCTTGGTGAATTTTTATAGCCTATTGGAGGATTTCCAGCAACACATATTGGTGACTCCAATCAGAAAATAAATTGGTTCCAGTAATATCTAGCATGGCCCAAGTACATGAGAAGGATCCAAACTCAGTCTAGAGCAAGAGAAGAATGTGTATTCGAGTATTTGCAGTTATCCCCAGGCCAAGGAAGGAGAGGAAGAAGAGTACAAAGGTCTCCATATCCAAAAAATAGAACCTTATCAAACCATCCGCTAGGTAGACCCTTCCTTCAATCAACTAGGGTTCTCATGCCAATCAGGATGGCACATCAACAACCACCACAAGGACCACCAAATCCTCTTTACAAATTTTACTGGCAGTAGTCCACTTGCCCATCAATGGGTAGAATCTAGTTCATGTGGAAGCATTGAAGATAGCATTCCATTCTTCAATGGGGAGAATCACACAACACCAATTGATCGCATCCAAGAAATCACAAAAGTCTATGCCATACATGAAATTATTAAAATAAATGTGGTAATAAATATTCTAGTTTCTTATCTTTAAAATGAAAATCCTTATAGTGGTTCAAAATCTTAGAAGCAAGGTCAATCCAAAATTGGGATCAATTATGTATAACTCTATATAGCCAATTCAGAGAAAAGGTAGAAAAGCTATCTCTACTAGAGAAGTTGACTACAATAAAGAGAGCACCAAACGAGCATATGACCGACTTCAATTTTAGATTCCAAATAATGCATGGGACCAAATTCCAGTCACCGTGAAGACAACTGTTAAAGGTGCATTCCTTTATTTAATTTAGGCTTGTAATTCTGATATATCTATAATGATTCAATCTATGGGAGGGATAACCTTACCCGAGGGCTTATGCCATAGCCATTAGAGCTAAGAATTACATAATCTAAACCGGTAAACTAGAACCTAAGCCACCTATGCCTATTTAGCTAGAATGGGGAATCATAGTTCTTGTCAAACTCCTACATTAGCTCCTATTCTAGCCCCTATAAATCATATTTCCAATAAATTTTCTACCTCTTCTTCTAGTACCTCAACTAAACTCTAAGAATTTATGAAGAAATGAAATGAATTGGTTACCCTCAAGAGGCAAAAAGCTTAAAATTTTAGACCCTATCACCCTCAGGCACAACCAAATAGGCCTCCATATCAGCTTAATAAACCTCATGCCTAAGCTATAAACAAAAATCAAGGACAACCCCCAACTACTAGGCCATTCTAGCCATACAATCCTAATACACCTTCAACATCCTAGACATTGGTTCCAATCCAAAATAACATTACACATGAATATGAATGGTTCTTTCTGATGAGGCCATAAATTGGCCATAAATTACCAGTATTTTTTCCTTTTAAGTCACCCTTGAAAGTGGACTTAAATGTAATCTAGGAACTTATAGTTTTCTTAAGATAGAATATAGGATATATATCTTGTTCATTCTTTAGAAATATATTTTTATCTATTTTTTATAATAATCCTATTGATTATTTGGGTAAAGATGCAAAGTCTTGTGTATGCAGACCATAAATGAAAGATAATTCTAGTATTGGGAAAAATAGAACCGATCATGAATAGTACATCAACACTTAAATATGATTTTATAATTAGATTCCTCTTGAAAATTATGCAAGTTCAAACAAATAATCATCTTAATCTGAGATCGCATGCAAAAGTTATAGTTGTTTTAAGTTAGCTTCGGAACTCACAGATTTAGTTTCGGAACTCGCAGGTTTAGTTTAGGAACTCGCAGATTTAGTTCTAGAAATCATATATTTAGCTCTAAAACTTACATATTTAGTTCTAGAATTTACATCAATCGAATAACATTTAGTTCCGAAACTTGCAATTTGTATATTTATATTTTCAAGCAATTGAAATAGTGGACAAAGCTACAAGGTATAGAATGACAGTTAATCCTGGAACTTGCAATTAATGGAAAAAATATATTTAGTTCCATAACTAGCAGATTTAGTTCCATAACTAGCAGATTTAGTTCCGAAACTTCCATAAAAGGAATGAAAACTTTATTTCCGGATCTTGCATAAAAGGAATGATAACGTTAGCTCCAGAACCTGCATCAACGGAATGATAGTTTTTGAGGAATTGTGAAAAATTAGAGAATCCAATGGAAAATATGAGATAGGTTTTTGTTCATAGAATTTTTTATACATAAACCTCATTAATATTTGTCACAAGTTTTAACAATGAATATAAATCTAACTTTTAGTGAGCTGCAGTTTGAAGAAAAAGTGTATTAGACGAGCACTAAAAGTTTCATAATAAGAAACAAAAACATCAAACAAAAAATTTGAGAGAGGTTTTTGTTCATAGAAATGTGTTTAACAAAACCTCATTCAAATTTTCTACAGGATTTAACAATAAAGATAAATATAACTTTTAATGACCTGTAGTTCGAGGAAAAATTGTATCAGATGAGCATTAAAAGTTCCATAAATAGAAACAGAAAAAGTCAAATAGAAAATATGAGAGATTTTTTTGTTCATAGCAATGTGTTTAACAAAAACCTTATTCATTTTTACGACAGGTTTTTCTAATGAGTAGATATCTAACTTTTAGTGAGCTACAGTCTGAGGAAAGTGTATCTGACAAGCGTGAAAAGTTCCACAATAAAAAAAAACAAAGTCAAATGGAAAAACAAGGAAAGGTATTTGGTCAAAATCATCTTTTGAGGAAAAACCTTCTTCCAATAATATAGGATAATAAAATCGTTGTGATTCTTGTTACCAAAAAGCAAGGAGAATATTTGGGAGCAAATCTTCCTAAAATAAACAAGATAAGACTTTGACTCCAATAATATATATCTCTCCATATTTTGTGGAGATGGAGATTTTAGTTGTTAGGATTAGAATAAAGATAAGATCAGATTATATCTCCCATAATAAGGAGTTGGTTGGACACATATATTATAAATGCAACCTTCCACACTCAGATATGTAATGTTTACTACCAAGAAATGAATCTATTCTTTTCTCTCCAATATTTTACAGTTTTCAGTTAAGATCTCGAAGCATGGTTTAAATTATCTTCCAAGGAATGACCTGGCCACTCATTCTAAGGAAGATGGATCTATATATTTGCATTTTTACTTTGTAATAATTTGTGTTTATTTTTTATTTTTGGAATTATCATCTTGTTGTGTCGTTCTTCTTTTTGTATTGTAACATTTAGTTTGTTGTAAACCTGTATGTGTTTCATTTAATTTTTCTTCTTTCCAATTCAATAATTGTAATTTATGTAAGTTTGATTTCCTTTATGCAAGTGTGTTTACATTTATGCAAGTGTGCATTTAAATTTCCGCATGTGTGCTTTCAATTTATGCAAGTTTGTATTGTGTTTAAGGGAGCTAATTTCCAAGATCTTCTTCTCTTAATGCATACAACCTTCGGACACCAACTAGAATTGACATTATTAATGGAAAGGATTGACAACCCTCATCACTTTCCTTGTGGTTAAACCCATAACCATGTAGCATGTTTTAATGGTATGCTAAACTAGGCATTGATGGTATAAAATCTTGGAGTTCCTCAAGAGACAAGCCAAGAAGAAAATTAGCAACAAACAACTACTCAAGAGGCACCTTCAAGTAAGACCACATTTGTGAATTGGAAAGATGAGGATTTCTATGGTATAAATTAGTATCCTTCCCAAGGTGTGGTAACAAACAAAAGGTATAAAAAGAGGAATTCAGAGGAAGGGTAGTCATCTAATCCAAGTGTTACTCAACCCTCTATCACTCTACAATGATTCAATAATCTAAGTGCAGCTCCAAGTATGCAAAACCAACCCAAACCACCTTTTATACCAGTTCAGGTGCCTATTGTACCATACCATGTACAAGAGATGAAAGTGCCAAGAAGAGGGAAAAATAAGGACAACCCACCTTCATTCAATCTCATCAACCACATGAAGAATACTAATGTAAGCATCTCTATGTGGGAATCTTCAAAAATTCCAAGGAAAAGGGACCTTTTGCAAAAAACCATAGCCAACTTGCCCATCTCAAATGAGTTTTCAAAGAATCAAGATAAGGTGCTCAATAATATAGCTCCATAAGAAGGAAATCAAGGAGGTCAATAGGGAAAAAATGTGAAGCCTCCTCCATTCTATATATCTCTAATCATTGGAAAAAAATTTGTGCACAATTGCATGATTGATTCAAGAGCAAGTAGTTCGGTGATGCCCAAGAAAATATCGTATCAACTGGGTATTAACTATGAATTCATTTCTAGAGGTGTAGTGTAATTAGATGGAACAATAATGACAACTGTTGGTGTGATCAAAGGATTGATCCTCACGTTTCATGCATGCCACAATGTCATAGTGCTGTAAGATGTATCAAAGATTGAATTGCCACCACTCTTTGCATTGTGCTTGTCAAGAGACTTCATATCTAAAATTGGAGGATACTTGTCTGCTAATTGGTCATAAATGCTTTACATAAAAAGGTATGGAGCTAAGGCTACAATCAGATATCATCCTTTTGCAAAATTTCATATTGATCGATATGTAACAAACCCAATCAATGTAAATTTCTCATCCTTTGATCAAGAATATTTCCCAATCACTCCAGAAACAAATACCAAGGTTGGAGGCATTCTATATTTGACTCTTGATGAATGGGAAAACAAGAGGCAAAGCTTTGATCCATACAAAGAGATGGAGGAAGATGAGATGGGAATTTACAAATAGAATCCAATCCTCCCTAGAATCACCGAATTAGAAGAAAAGAATGATAATGAAGTATGATGGCTATTCTTCAATGGCTCAAGGAGTAGACAAAGCACTGGAGGAGGTGTAATACTTATGTCACCACAAGGTATAAAATACTACTCATATTTCCATTTTTAGTTTGTTTGTTTAAACAATACAATCAAGTATGAAGCTTTGATCTATGGATTGAATTGGGAAATAAAGAGGGGTATAAAAAAATTTCAAGTGTATGGGGATAACGAGTTGATATTAAACCAAATTTGAGGGCTGAATGCTGCAAAAAATGATTTGCTAAACAACTACAAGAACTGGTTATGGGATCTCATTGAAGACTTTAAAGAATTCAACATTGAGGCCATACCAAGGAAGAAAAATGAGGATGCAGACATACTTGCAGTAGTAGGGGAAACATTTTATGTTATTGACAATATAAAGAGAAATCAGACTCGGCCTCATATCAGAGTGATTGTTAGGCTAGCTTTTCTAGATAACATTAAAAGTTGGCAAGTATTTAAAAGTGATTAAAAAATCATAAATTTTCTCTATGAAGAAGCTAAGTTCTCATCAAGAAATTAGGACAGATTGGAGAAATAGTATGGTGATCAAGTGGTCTTATTGAATAAAAACAAGTTACCAAAAGGCCTAGTGACTCTTGAATCCATCTTCAATCCAAATGACCAATTCTAGAAGGAGAAATACAACATTCAGGTCAAAGGTGAGGTTTAGAACCAATTTTAGTTGGAGAGGGTAAGGTACTCCAAATCGGCAAGGTGAGTACTTAGCAAGAGAAATCTCATTTTATTCAACTCTGTCAAGAACTTCCAGATGTATTTTCCTAGAATTATAAAGTTTTGAGAGGTTTCAATCCAAAATTGGCACATCATACTATTGAGTTGGATCTAGAGTCCAAGTCTATTAGAAAGAAGTAAAGGCCAGCGAATCCTCACATCAAACCTTTCATGAGAAAAGAGTAGAATAAGCTAATAGAGGCTAGCATTATCTTTCCTATCAAGCATTCAAGTTGGGTTGTGAATTTAGTGCCAATAAGGAAGATAAATGGAGAGATCATTTTGTGTGTGGATTTTTGGGATCTAAATAGATCATCACTTAAAGACCATTATCCACTCCCTTTGATGGAGAAAATTTTATAGGTTGTAGTTGGTTTGGAAATATTTTCATTTTTGGATGGATACTCAAGCTATAATAATATAGTGGTCAAAGAAGAGGATCAGTTCAAAACAACCTTCACCATGAAGTTGAGAACTTATTCTTATAAGAAGATGCCATTTGGACTATTTAATGCCAGAGAAAATTTTTAGCGAGCTATGGATATGGCGTTCAAGGGACTGATCAACAAGATAGTACTTGTTTATCTGGATGATATCACTATGTTCTCAAAGAACGTAACAAGTCACCTCTTTCACCTTAGAAAAGTGTTCCAAATATGTAGGAGATGTAGAGTGTCCTTGAATCCCAAAAAATGCATATTCTTGGCTCATGAAAGAAATCTATTAGGCCAAATTGTTTCAAAGGAAGGGATAATAATTGATCCAGAAAGAGTTGAGGATATTTGTGATCTACCATTGCCATGTCATAAGAAGACTCTCTAAATTTTTTAGGGGAAGATTAATTTTGGTAGGATATTTGTTCCTAACTTTGATAAGCTGGTCAAGCCATTAACATTGATGTTGAAGAAGAGAATTGATCTCAAATGGAATGCCAAAGGAAAAGAAAGATTTGAAGATATAAAGCATGCCATTGCATAGGATCCAACCCTCATTAATTAAGATTTCTCAAAGGATTTCACCCTCTATGCTTTTAGTGGCACATATGCAATATTTTCAATACTTGTACAACCAAACCAAGAAGGACTAGAGAAGCCTATTGCGTTCTTCAGCCAGGGACTTAAAGATTATGAGATAGTCATTCATTGAGAAACATGTCCTTGTGATTATAAGTTTAAATAAATTCAAGCATCTAGTGTCAAGTAACATAATTCATCTATTAGTTTCACATGATGGTATAAATTTTTTTATTTTAAATAAGGATCTTAATGACAAGAGAGCTGGTTGGATAACCAAGGTCATGGAGTATGACATTGATATCAAGATAACCAAGATAGTTAGGGGAAAAGGGTTGTGTGAACAACTAGATTCCAACTAACATGTTGAATTAAGAGATGAGGCAAAATTTATTATGGTGTTTCAAGATAATTAGGAACGGGGTGCGGGTGGTATACCCATTCCTTGTTGGACTCAGGATATTGTTTACTTCCTTTAAATGGGTTTAAGTCCTCAAGGATTGAGGAAATCAAAAATGAGGTATTTCAGAATTCATTGTATCCCATATGTGATTGTAGATAATATTTTGTTCAAAAAGGATGTGAATGGTGTCCTCCCAAGGTGCATAAGGAAAAATCAGGTAGAGAGGGTATTACACGAGTTTCATGATGGAGAGGTAGGTGGTCATTTTTCCTGAAAGAAAAAACTAGTAGAATCATGAGGTCTGGTTATAACTGGCCTAATATTTTCAATGATTGCTACTCATGGATCAAGAAATGTAAGAAGTATGCCTTCTTCATAGGAAAAGAGAAGCTACCAGCCCTCCCAATCCCTCCTATCCCAGTTAAACAACCTTTCATGTAATGGGGGCTAGATTTTATTGGGGTGATCAATCCAAGTTCTAACCTAGGTCACAAATGGATTCTTACATCCAAGGAATACTTCACTAAGTGGACAGAAGTAGTTGCACTTAAGGAAGAAAATGAAGTTAGAATTCTGGATTTCTATGAAGTTATTACAACAAGGTTTGGTGTCCCTGCCACTGTAATATCAGATAATTCCTTAGATTTTCTTAGAGAAAAGGTATGTAATTGGGATATTAGAAATGACATCTACTTGAGCACTTGTTCTAAATACTACCCCTAGGGTAACAAGAACTTGTTGAGAATCATAAGAAAAAATCTCGATGAAAAATAGAGGACTTGGCACACCAAATTGAAATAAACCTTGTAGGATGATATAATCACTCCTAAGAAGTCATCTTTGTATTCCCCTTTCAAGTTGGTTTATGGAAGGGAAACATGACTATTAATATCCCTTGACTTACCATCCATGGAGCTTATCAAACATCTGGAGTTGTTTGAACTTCTAGCTATGGAATTAAGGTATGCAAAACAAATGGAGCTATAAGAGCTAAGAAACTAGACCATGAAAACAATAGAGAAGGACCAAGCTCAAATTAAGATGATATTTGACAGAAAAACCAAAAAAAACTTTCCAAGAAGGAGACTTGGTTCTGAAATTTGATGCAAATAGAACCAAAATAGGAAGGCACTCCAAGTTTGATGCAATATGGAGTGGCCTTTACTTGATTTCAGGGTGCAAATAAAATAATGCTTTCTAATTTTCAAAGTTAGACGGAGGAGAATTGCATATTCCATTCAATGGGATCTACTTAAAGCATTATTACTAGGGATGAATCTCATTTCTGTACTGTAGACACCTATAATTTAGCCTGAACAATTTAAAACACTTAGATTATGCTAATTATCCTTTTACCCACAAATTGATGACATATCATCAATAATTCTCATCTTCTCTTCTATCATCGTTAGTTAATTTAAAAAAGTAACTAATTAAGTCTTCTATTCAACAAGTACCCTAACTAACAAGATTCTGTTAATTAATCCTTCCTTCTATATAGACTAATTAATTATTATTAATTAATTAGCTTCCCCTTTCGTTTAACCAATAAATCATTATTTAATTGATTTAATCCCCTTGTATAGTCTAAATCATGCTAATATTCCTCTGAAAATATTTTATAAGCTTACACATCTATTAATTAATCATCTTGATCAATTAATAAACCCCCTTTATCCACATGAGTCACTAAAGGACAAGCTAAACTCTCCTAAAGTTAACTCAACCCCATATAAACCCATTTTATCCAAAACTAACTCAACATCTCTATTATCCCACATGTAAAGGGATGTAGATATCCCTTTATCCATTGGGATATATAAAGATCCCTCCTCCTACCTTTACACTTACACCTATTCCTTGAGAAACAAAAGTGAAGCATATAGTAAATATAATAGCCATTTTTTCATCTTAGATCATTCTTCATTGGAGAGGCTAGCTAATTTCATTTCTTGTATTCATACACCCAAGTTTGAATTCATATGGAGATATGTCAAATGGTCTTGTAGCCATGGATTGACAAGAATCCATTATTGAAAACCTTGGGATTCAAACATATAATCAAACTTTTGATTGCTAAGGATCTAAGTAGGTTCATTTCATTTTTAGCATTCAATAGAGATATAAATTAATGGATTAAGATTTTAGTTTGAATATTTGTTCATGTTCTAATGCAAGGATGTTAGTAGATTAGTTCTGCTTAATCTCTAAGCATGGTGGTGCATTGAATTTGATTTAGTTTGGTTATAGGACTACTAGGTGTTAGTTCTAAATTTCTTAACTTTGCTAACAAATACATGTACACATTTTTCATGCACAGTGAGAGGGATCCTTAGTCCCTTAGCATTATAAGTTGAATTCTATTGTTTTTGGATAACCTTTGATATACACATATAGTAAATAATGTTTAATTTTGTAGGATTTTTGCTAGTATTATATGTGTAGGTTCTCATTTAGAGCTCTCATTTTAATGGGTTGTTGCCAATTTCAAGCTAACTTACTAAAATTTGAAGTATTGTGAGATTTTTTGTATTTTTTTCCTTAATTTGGTTACAGAAGGGGTGCAAGCACACTAACCCTGGTGGAAGCACACCAACCCTGACATAGACACCTCTCAGGTGGCGCAGGCACAATATAATAGTTTGTATCTCTGTTTTCCAACGCAAGAACACATACACTAACCCCAAAACACATACCCTAACTAGGGCGTAGGCACACCAAACCAGGTGCAGACACTCTTTTGTACTGTACCTTCACTGCAGTAGAAAAACCTGTCAGGATGGCACATACACACTAACCCTGGTGCATGCACTCTGTTAGAACTTTATACTAATTTTTATCTACCATGGTGCACATTCCCTAACCATGGCACATGAACCTCTCTAGTAGCGCAAGAACTATGTTCTAATTTGATATTGCTTTTTATCTACCCTGGTGCATGTGCCCTAATCCTGGTGCAGACACATCTCGGGTGGTGTAGGTGCACTTTGAGTCTGAAAATCATAGAGGGACACATCCACACTAACCCGCACACACATACCTGAACCAAGATACAGGTGTATTTCATTTTTTTCAAATTAAAGTGTTTAAAGTGCTAACTTCTTTGTAGGTTTTATCTAATTAATGCCTATTTTTACAGGGCAAGTTTACATGCTTTTGCTAGACTAGATAGAATTTACATGCTTTCTTATAAGAATAAGGTCATGTATGCTCTTCCCTCACGTCCCTTGGGATGATCTTGGGAATCAAAAATGATTCTTAGGTATTTTTGATGCTTTGAAATTGTTAAGAATATTTGGATTGGAATGAGTTTACTTAGTGTGTTTAAATTAAATGTTTTTCCATTTGGCATCTTCTTAGATTTTAGAAACGTCATGTATGCTCTTCTCTTCTGTCCTTGGATGATCTTAAGAATCAGAAATGATGTTTACTCTTGTTATGGAAAATTACTAACTCATTGTGCAGGACCAAAACACAGGTTTGTCAAAGAAAGGTGGAATCAAAACAACATCAAACTAAAAATAAAGTTGTCATACAGGTTACCAAAAGGTGCTCAAGAAAACCACATCAAAATTAAACAAGATAAAAACAACACCATATTCAAAACACTATATTGCAAGTTTTGGAAAAGGGTACGTCCCTATCCGCTCAACTAGAATATAACCCCTTTGGCATAACGCCTTAAGCTACAACAATGGGGGTGGTACCAAGAACCCCAAAGTAGTCCACACAAGAGGGAACCTCGTGAACAAAATGGGAAATGCTCTGCACAACCTACTTGACTAGTTGTTCCTTGTGAGTTAGCATTACTGGTTGTCCATATGGTGACCCTAGTGATGGTACACATAGACATACTAGTTGCCTACTGTGCTTGAAGGGGGTAAAGTAAAGCTGAGATACTCCCAAATTTTTTATTGTGACTTTTTGGGTAAATCGATCTCACTTAAGACAACTTTGTTGCACCTAGGAAGAGAGAACCACCTAGGAAGATATTCTTTGGCCAGGATCCCACTTTGACCATTTCAAAAAAGTGCTGAGTTGTGAGCCATCATTCATCACGAAACGTGGGAAGCATTACTTTTTTTTAGTTTTTCACTTTCCTTAAGGCGAGGTGAAACTCTGCTGAAGTAAAGAAAACATTTTTCATCCTCATTTTGATCTACTTCCTTCATGTTATTTTGACACTTTTTTTTTTATCAAAAGAAGAGTGACTACCTTTGCATTACCAATCGATTGTTTTTGCCACTTTTTTGTCCATTTACACCCATCCATGTTTGCAGCTAGGTAAGTTAAACATCTAAAGTGTGTGGAAACGTATTCATATCATTGGTGGCCTTTGTGATCTTGATACCCACATCATGATCGTCATCATAGTTAGGTGTGGTTCATCATCTTGAAATTCCTTGGAAAGGTTACCTTGTTTATATCGTATCACTACAGTTTTGGTATTTACGTCTTGTTTCTTATAAATTTGACCTAAATATAGGTATTATAAGTTTACGCTATACACACTTTAACAATTCTTAGTTATACTATAATATTTTATTTTTATTCCATTACTACCTCAATTTTGAAAAGTGCTACGTGTTACCACTTGTGCATGTTATACCAATATCATCTTGATATCAATACCTTACTTTCTCGCAAAGTATGGTTAACATATCTTGGTGACATTTTTGTGTCACTCAAAAATTGTAACTAGAAATTTTTGGGATATAGGTATTAATTGAATTTGAGCTTACTACTAGTATACCTTGTTAGGAGGTCACATTAAATTCTTGCATTTACTTATGCCTTGTTCATTCCTTTGAACTTGACATAAGTGAGGACATCTTGTTAATTATCTTGTGACACCAACCTCTTTTTTGAAGAAAAACCTAGGAAGTACTTCATTTTATTGATAGGCTTAGGTACCAAACATTGTGTCACTGTTGGCTTATCGCTCTATCACATTAATACTTTAACATTTATACTCATTCATATTATTGGCATTCTTTTTACATTTCACTTAGGTGTGATCACAAGTGTTTCAACACATTTACAACATACCTTGGTGAAACTAATCACATCATGACTCCTAAAACTTGATTAGGGCTCAAAAAGTAAACATACGAAGCAAAAAAAGTGAAAGCTTGGGAAGCCTCGAAGAAAAAAGGGTTAAACCCTTTTATTGGTCATGATCTTGGGCCTTTATTTTCCATAGAAAATGAGATAGAAGACATGATAGATCATAGTGGTGAATAATTGGAATCCCCACATGCAGAGTTTGAATTTGACCCCACCTTATTAGATGAATTCCTTTTTAGAAGCAAGGATAGGGTGTTGACATGAGTTGTATAATTGGGAGCCAAAATTCCCATTGAACATGAAACAACCCCCCTTACAAATAATGCTAATGATGAGGAGCAACCTCTTATCAACATGGAGGATATTTTAACACATGGACATGCTTTTACCTCCAACGTGGGAAATGATAATGTAGTGGGACATAGAATACCCTTTATTAAATTTCCACGTAAAATCAGGTTAGGACACGAGAATGTTTAAGAACCTCCACAATATGAAGAAGAAGAGGAACCTTTGGAAGAAGAAGCCACTATTCAACAAAAAAATAGCAACCTTAGTCGAAAATTAGCCTTGCTAACCTCTCATGTACAAAAGGTAACAAGCAATAATGTCCAAATTACAAGGCCTAAGGTTAAAATTAGTGAACTTCATATGGAAAATAAAGGAGAAGACAATATGAAGCATCATCATGTATATATATCCCTACTTCTCCCACTAAAGAACAATTACTCACACAAGAAGTACAATCTATGAAAGAAACACTCACAAGCCTTCAAGAGAGAAATGTGGGGAGAATAACAAAAAATCAATATGAAGAACTATGTCCCCATCCATTTGACAAAGCTATGACACTTCCACCTTTCCCTATAAAATTTTACATGCTGAAATTCAAAAAATATAGAGGAAAGGGAGACCCACGAGATCATGTCAAGGATTTCTATATGGCATGTCAAGAGGTGTCCTATAGTGATAATTATCTCATATTAATTTTTCCCAAGAGTATAGGAAGTCAAGCCTTGAAGTGGTTTACTCATTTACCTCAGGGGCCTATTTTTACCTGGACAGAATTAGTAGAGAGGTTTGTGCGTCACTTCTCATACAATATAGAAAGTGATATCACCATGGTAGACTTATGTGGCACCAAAAAACATCCTAATGAGACATTCTTCAGCTTCCTACAATGGTGGAGAGGTATATCCAATCGCTTCCCTTGCGCTTTCCCTGAAAAGAAGATGGTAAGTATATTTGTGCCCAACCTAAATCTAGACATCACTTTCCACCTTTAAATGCATTGTGTTCATACTTTCGAGGAGGTCATTGAAAAAGGTGTTCAAATAGATAAAGCCCTTATTTCCAAAGGAACTATTAAGTCACAATATAAGGATAACAAAAGTGTTAAACCTATGGAGAATCCAAAAATATTTAACAAAAACAAAAAGGTGGTGGGAGACAGGATTACAGATTCCAAACACGTGCAAATGGTTCAAACTGGTCAACCTTTTAAATTGACCAAAGGACCTATTCAACCACCACCTAAATGAAGAATGTTCACTCCTCTCACATGGTGAATTATCTCACAACATAGCCCTTTGATGACAATGATCCAAAACCATCATGGTACAAAGAGCATGACTATTGTGAATTACATCGTGTTAAGGGACATAAAATAGATAAATGTCTGTGAATTTGTCACTACATCTAAGACCTCATCGATAATGGGGAGATAGAAGTGGACAACCCAGAAAAAACTAAGACACCCAATGAAAATATGGGGATATACAAGGAACAATTCCCCAAACATGGTAAGTTAGAGGATTCAAATCCAGATCGAAGAGAGTCATCTCATAGTTATAAAGAAATGAATTACCTATGTACTAAGAAATAAAAAAATCATTATGATTCACTCATTGGATGTATTCACTCTCCTAGTGACCATGTGAAAACCATTCAAATTAAGGGAAAGGATTGTGTCATGGTAACAAGGCATGCCCACGTCATGATTCTTGAACCCTCTCTATCAACCCCACAAAATGGTAGGTACAACCTCTTAGAAAAATGTGAGAAAATGTCTACCAAGATTTTGATCTTGGATCTTCTTAAGATATCAAAAGTACATAAAGACATTTTGTACCAAAATCTTCAGGGGTTAGGAGCACCACTAGAAGTAGATCCTACACATCTTTAGGCCATGGTAGAAAACATTGTACCAACTAAGCACATTGCCTTTAATCATTGAGAAATCCCTACTAAAAATCCAACACATAATCTCCCCTTGTATATTGAGGTATTTGTTACCCACCAAAAGATCAAACAAGTGCTTATGGACAACAGATCAGGATTGAGAATATGCACACTGAAGTTGGTTTAGCAACTGGGATATACTAAAGAAGACCTCAAGTCAAACTTCATTACCATAACCACTTATGAAAATGTGGAAAGAGAGTAAACTGGCACAATCAAATTGCCCATGGAAGTCTGTCCCACTTGTCATCACACAAAGTTTCATTTCCTCGACCTAGAAATCCCATATAATATGCTTCTAGGTCAATCGTGGATTCATGCTATGTAGGCCACACCATCAACATTCCATCAATGCATTAAAATGAAGCACGAGGGAGACATTGTCACAATATAGGGAGATTTAGATCCCTTCACTCACTACAGAGCTCTCAATAGTTTGCATGTAAGGGTACCTATACATGTCCCTTCACTGATATTGTTGTTCCTCTACAATCTAAAGCCATAGAATCTTGAGTAGATTTAGATTCTCTAAGTTCTTGCACCCATGGTACCTCTACATCAAATTCTCATTATGATTCATAGGAGATGATGGTTCTAGAATACGGTTGTGGATAATATAATGTTCAACAAGCCCTCTTAGTTTCAGACCTCTCATTGTCACCTAAAACTAGGGGTCGACCCAACTATCATTTCAGACAACCTAGAGATGACCAAACTATTGGGTCATTTTTACCTGGAGGCTTACTGGCTGAAGAGAAATTATCGGATCCACCTAAAAATTGGGTCCCAGTAGATACTCAATCCAACTTGTTATTAAACCTCTAAATATGAGAAATCTAGTTGAATGATGTACTCCATGGGCTACAAGGGTCTAGGATGCAGAAGGAATGAGCAAGGACAACGAGAACCAATGCCTCTCTCACATTGTAAAATAGAAAGGTATGATCATTAGAATTCACCCTTATGGGGCACATCCCAATGATTAAAATTCTACCTGCTCTAAACATGCAAGGATAGCTATGAATATTTAGACAATCGATATCAGATTCCCACTGTAGCCAATACGAGGATCTTACCTCCATGAACACTGTTCATGAATACCATTGTCCTTACCATAACCCCTACGAGACCTACACTTGATCTCGTCTACCCTTTCCTTGTTTAATGGGACCAACAACGTGATATGTCACTAGATCTATTTGAGAATGATGAAGCTATTATAGAATTCATGGGCAATTGGGATATAATCCCCATTGGAGACCACAAAAATGGCTTCTATATTGACTTAGATACCTGTGCCTACTTCATAAAGGAAGCTGAGCTTTGTGGTCAACAAAATTTAAGAAAAAGTGAGGGAAAAATTTCCAATGCAAAGCCTCAGAAAAAATCAAAGTCCAAGTCGCACAGTGAAAACCTCTTTGAGGCGTTGGCAGAAAAACATGTGCAAAAATCAAAGGACAATAAAAGTGACCATGCCAAGGATGAAAATATTGTGGAGACATCCTTGGACGAATATTTCAACCTTCCTCTCGATCTTACGTGTATGGAGGATTTTTCAAAGTTACTGGTAGAGGAGATTATTGATGTAAACATTGGCACAAAAGATGACCTGAAAAATAGTCAATTTGAGGAGCTTCGCTCTTGGCACGGGAACAAAAAACATTCACCATGCTGCTATGGGAGTTTATAGATGTGTTTGCATGGTCCTATAAGGATATGCCAGGCTTGGATCCAACTTTGGTCATGCACAACTTAGTTGTACATGTAGACACTAAGCCTATTAAGCAAAAGCTCATAAAGATGCACCCAAGGGTGGCTCTCTTGGTTAAGGAAGAATTAGAAAGATTGCTTGTGGCAGGATTCATTCGACCCATTGATTACTCTGAATGGATATCCAACATCGTCCCTATCTAGAAAAATCTTGTTGGGATCAGAATCTACATAGATTTCAGGAGACATAAATAAGGCCTGCCCTAAGGATGATTTTTCATTACCAAATATTGATATGATTGTGGATTCAACAAAATGATATGAAATGCTATCTCTTATGGATGGATTTTTAGGTTATAATCAAATCAAGATAACAGATGAAGATCAACACAAGATGACTTTTACAACTCCTTGGGGTACCTTCTTTTATCAGGTAATTCCGTTTGGTCTTAAAAACGTAGGAGCTACCTATCAAAGGGAAATGATGGTAATTTTCCATGATATGATCCATGATATCATGGAATATTATGTGGATGATATCCCTCAGGAAATCTAAGACAAGGGAGGACCACCCTGCTATTTTTGGTGGTATCTTTGAATGCCTACGAGAGTACAAGGTCCATCTGAACCCAAAGAAATGTGTGTTTGGTGTGCTATCAGGAAAATTTTTGGGTTTCATTATATCAAGAAGGGGAATTGAGGTAGACCCTGCTAAAGTGTCTACTATTACTGAGATGCCTCCTCCTAAAAACATTAAGCAACTACACAGCTTGTAGGGAAAAATACAGGCTATTCACCGCTTCATCTCCCAGCTTGCCGATAAGTGTCATTCATTCACTCACCTACTTAAAAAGGATGTTGCCTTTATCTGGGGACCAGAGAAACAATAGGCCTTCACCTTTCTTAAGAAATACTTGGCCAATCCACCTGTCCTCATGCCTCCAACTCCTGGTGAGCTACTCCTGCTTTATATCTCTACTACTCAATTTTCTATTGGTGCACTGCTTGCCCATTACGACCTTGGTCACAAAGAAAAAGTGGTATACTACCTCAGTCGCACTCTCATTTCTTATGAGCTCAACTATCCCCAAATCGAAAATAATTGTTTGGCTGTAGTTTTTACCTTTCAAAAACTTCATCATTATCTATTGAATACCAAAACCAAGCTTATATCAAAATTTGACCTCTCAAATACTTGTTGTCTAAACCCACCCTCACTGGTAGAATGGCTAATTGGATCATTATACTAAGTGAATTTGACATCAAGTTTGGGTATCAAAATTTAGTCAAGGGACATGTACTTGTTGATCAATTAAAAAAAGCACCTTTACAAGGAACTGAACCTTTGAATCTGGATCTACCAGATGCCTCATTACTGTACATTGAAGAATCTGTCATGTGGCAGATACACTTTGATGGGTCTTTTACTTTTCATGGTTTAGGGGTAGGTGTGGTCCTCATTACTCCTTCTGGCGACCCCATACCTCAGGCTTTTCATCTTGGTTTTCCTTACATGAACAATATCATAGAGTATGAGGCACTCATCACTGGGATGAAGCTCGCCATCAAATGGGACATTCATCATGTTAAGATTGTTGGTGACTTCTCAGTTAATCATCAAGCAAGTCAATGATGAGTAAAAAGTTAAGGATGAGAAACTCATCCCTTACAATAAGATGGTAGAAACTCTGAAAGAGTATTTTTTTGGCATCACATTTGAACATATTCCAAGAGCACAAAATAGATCTGCAGATGCTATGGCAACCATGGGTTCTATGCTCTGCATTCCATCGAAAAGTAATGACATGCCATTCTTTGTGGAAAATATATGCCAGCCTGTGTACGACATGCCATAATCCTGTCTGGCTTGTGATGTTGTTGGTCCCAATTTCCCATGGTATAAGCCCATCTTTACCTACCTCAAAGACAACACATTCCCTCCTGACATCTCTCGTTCTGAGTAAAAAATCCTAATTCACCAAATATCTCGCTATACTCTTTTAGTAGGTACAATTTATCATCATGGCTATGATGGGAAAAATTTTAGGTTGTCTCAATATGACAGCGTCAATCCAAGTGATTAAAGAGGTGCATGAAGGGGTGTGCCCATACTAATGAAATGGTTCTAGGAAAAAAATTGTTGAGAGTAGGCTACTATTGGCCTACCATGGAAAATGACTGTTGCAACTATGTAAGGAAGTGTCTACTTTTCCAAAAGTATGGAAATTTCATCCATGCTCCATCACAGCTGTTGCAACCCATCACCACCCCATGGCCATTTTCTAAATGGGGACTTGATTTAATAGGGAAGCTTACCCCTACTTCATCTGATGGCCACACCCACATCATTACAACTACTGAATACTTTACCAAGTGGGTGGAAGTTGTCCCTTTGACCTATGTAATGGGTGCTCAGATTTCCAAGTTCATCATGAATCATCTTATTTGCCGGTATGGCATTCCTGCAGCCATTGTTACTGATAACAAAAAATCATTCAAGAATAAAACCATAAAGGATCTCTGTCATCAGTTTCAAATCAGGTTAAAATGGTCTACACCATATTATCCCCAAGGCAATGGATAGGCCGAGGCCACTAATAAGACTTTGGTTCGAATCATGGAGAAGATGGTAAGTAAGACAGGTTGTAATTGGCATTTGTAAATCCACCCAGCTCTTTGGGCTTACAGGACCTCTATTCACACTCCTATGGGTGCGACACCATATTCCCTGGTATTTGGAATGGAATCTATCATCCCATTAGAAATTGAGCTTCCTTCCCTAAGAATCTCTCTTAGGGATTATCTGGATAAAGATGAAGATTACCGAGTGGCTAGACTGGTAGAGTTAGAGCTCCTGGATGAGAAGTGCATCCATGCCTTAAATCACCTTAAAGTGTATCAGAACAGAGTCTCTAGAAATTACAACAAAATAATCATACCTCGTCAGTTTGAGGTTGGTGATTTGGTCATGAAGGAGAATTAGTTCAACACAAGGGCAGAATGAGAGAAGAAAGGAAATTTCAAACCGCATTGGTTAGGACCTTATGTTATCGTGGCCAAGTATGGCATGGGAGCATACAAACTTGCCCACCCCAATGGTGATGAGCTCCGTGAGCCCATGAATGCCATGCACCTTAAGTGGTTCTATGCTTAAACATGGCGCAAAAATCAAGAAAAGAAAAATAAAAAACAGGGTAAAAATAATCAAAATACAAAAAAAATTAAAATAAGAGAAAAATAAAAAGAGAAAACAGGTCATTCATAAGTGAAAACCACGCAATTGTGGCACTTTGGATAGGTCCTTGGGTGAAAAATAATTTTCGGTGCCTTGGGAGGATTCGTTGTTCACAAGCATCTTACATCTGGAGGGTACTTTTACTTAGCCTAGGGCTAGTTCTGCATCTGCCTCTGAGATTCCCTGTGAGCCTAATCTTGTCAAGCCTTGATCTAGCTTTGTCTCCTTTTATTCATCTATGAAGGCATGGTCTTTGTCTATTCCCCATCTCATGTTGGGGGCACTTTTGTGACTTTACCTTCCTGTTTATAAGCATGTGGCATTTTCCCTTGTATATTCCCCATCTAATGCTGGGGGCATCCATGCTTTCTTGGTTACCTGTGCATAGCTCCAGAAAACTGTTAGAAAAACACAAAAACATTAAAACATGTTAGAAAATCAAAACAATAGAAAATTGTTTCGCAAAACTCTAAACAATAGAAAATTATTTCAAAAAAATCAAAACAATAGAAAATTGTTTCGCATAACTCTAAACAATAGAAAATTATTTCACAAAAATCAAAACAATAGAAAATTGTTTCACAAAAACAATCTTACAAAAACATTCACTTTAGTTTACTTGCGTTATCTTGTTTCTTGCTTTGCTTGATTGCTTGTATAGTTGCTTCATGTTTGTACATTTGTATTGTTTGTTTCTTAGACATACTTTGTTAGGATTCATCTTTTCTTAATTAGATCAGATTTATTCTTACTTGTGCATATTGAAGTGTGTTTTTGCATGCTGGTGAATCATGGTACATTGTTGTATTGGTTCATTATGTTCTTTGTTAGCATTTGATTGTGTTTGCCTATTACATGTGCATTGTTTTGTTATCACATCATCATATTTCCATCAATATCATCACATATAACATCATCTATACACCATATATCAAGAAAAAGCTAAGTATACATCATACATGAATGCTAAGCTAATCATCACATATCGTATCATCAAATGGGGGCAAGAGGGATCAAAAATATCAAAATCTATTCCCCCCCACACCCATATCATCATATCATCCTGTCCACTAAATCTAGCACATCACATGAGCAAATACATTTGATATACTCTATAGATCTATCATCTAGAAATCAAAGCACATGTGATACATCAAAAATCAGGATACATATACATGTGAAATCAAATCAGCTAACATCATAAACACATCCATATATCCATGTACTCAATCAAAAATAACAAACAATGTCCATCATCTCATAACACATGTGTCATGTAAAAAATGTCCATATATACATATACATGTGTGTGGTATATCTGTATCAAAAATAGATATACATCACTACTATACATCAAAAATGCCTTCATCTGAGGCATACAAAAAGGAGGGCATTCATTAATCAAAGAATATAACTACCTTCATTAGAGGCATATGTCAAAACTACTATACATAAAGAATGTTGTACATCGAGCACAAGATGCTCTTAGCCTTCATCAAGAGGCACATGTATCAATACAATAATTAGGGTGACTCAAGCCCTTAGATGGGCTGGCTGGTCTGTCCCGTGGTGGAGGCATAGCATGAGCATCACTCGGTCTCACAGACTGCCCCTGTGGCTGCTCCACTGAGGCCTGAGGCCTCTCTGACCTCATCCCTCTACTCAACTGTTGGCTATAAGAAGGTTCCCACCACTCAGCTGGAACTACCTCATAATATAATGATATGTAGTAGGATACTCTACCCTCTACTGTAGCTAGATCTATGTGAGTTTGGGATGTCACCACTATGCCATCTATTGTGTCAGAAGGACACTATCTCTGCTGATACTTGGGAAATAGGCCTGACCCGCGACTCACTCTGCTCTCAACCTATCTCTCTCCAGTATCATAGGCTTTAGCTGAGCCTATGTCTACTGATATAGGCTCATCACCTGAGCCATCTGTGTTGCCATCTATCGTATCTACTGAAAATGGATGGCACCATCACCTCCATGGTAAGCCTGGGCCCAAGCTTGATCCCACTTTGTTGTCACTGCTAAATTTTAGGCTCGGGCCTAGTCTCTCTTTGCTATGGCCTACTACAGTTGCTGCTATAAGGTGGCTATTTGTGCCACTGGCTACACCACAGGGGCCTGTCCCTGTATCAGTCTAGAGGCATGTCCCTGCTCTCATAATCTAAGCTTGGGAACCTTGTGTAGGTGCCTATATTGGTCCCTACTGGCCTTGGTCCCTACACCTGTGTTTGTACCCTACCTCGTCATGTGGCAGCCCATCAAATGGATCATCTGGGTCATGGGATGCTATATCCTTCCTCTTGTCACTACTATAAGGAAGATCTCACAGTGGCCGAGTGCCTACTGCCCATGCCTCATCTGGAATAGTCAAACATCATGGTAAAATAGTGGCGTACCAATCCATGTAATCAGAAATGGTACCCAGATCTCTGATCTATTGAGCTGGGTCCCATGCCTATGGTACCACCTGTAGAAAGCTAGCCCTAGCTCAGGTCTCCTGTATGTGTGGCCCCATGGTCTACCTCTTAGAGTCTTGGTAGGTATACCAAAAATCTGGCTATGGAACCCCCTACACCATGCCCAGCTATCATTGACATCGGTCTACTCTATATAACTCAATAATGTAACTGCACCTACCTAGAAGGAAGTGCTCCACTACACAAACATTGAGCTCTGCTCCATTCTCTGACCACTATATCTACTTGTAGGGCCTCCATATAATGTATCTATCTAGTAGCTTGTCAAACTCTCGTCGATAATGGTACAATCTTCCTAGGTTCCCTCGTATGTCATCACCTATAGAAACCCAAGCCATGTATGACAGATCCTATGGGAATCAGACATGTAATGTGCATATAGGGGCACCCAATAGCTATTTGGTCCCAAGACCAAATCTGTAATAAAGAGGCATGCCCCACTATCTTCTGACGGTGATATGTAATCAAATGTAAGTCCCAATATAGATGTGCCAGTATGCACTGGCCCCAATAATAACGCTTGCCACTAAAAATACCATGCACCAATGTCATCAAACCCCTAGGGAAGGATGTCACAATGTTATCAGTGAGCAAAAACCCACTGATAAGTGACATCACATATAATGGCCCTTGGTGCAATGTCAAATCAGCTATGCACTCATGCAATGAAACTGTCATGCCATCATGTGGTATATCATCATGGTCAAACAAGTCACTGACCGTTACCCTGATCTACCCAAGGTCACTTGTATACTTCATCAATGATCCTAGGATAGCTACGCAGAGAATCCACCACACGTCCTCTAGAGTAACTTTCATCTCTCTGGTCGGGAGCCTAAAGCACTGGCTCTCGTTGTGCCACCGCTCAGTCAATGCATTCAGTAGACCGTGATCCAAAGTAATGGAAGGCATCCGAGATATGGGGCCTAGGCCCACTACCTCTAAATGTATCACTACCATGTATCCAATCTTCATCTGTGCATACTCCCCTCTAGCTCTGCTATGCGTGAATGTAGTTCACACGTCTGTAGCATGGGTAACCATCTCTGAAAAATCATTCCATTTGTCAGCTACTAACATTTCTTCTAAATTCTACCTATCATTTTTTTAGGGTTAACCCAAAAATCCTAATTTTCTTCTAAATGTCATCATTTTTGGCATTTTTCTATCTCTCCTCCTGTCTACTTAGTGTGCCTACGCACCCTTTGGGGCATGTGCACACCCTATGACGTGTGTGCCCTCCTTTTGGTGTATGCATGTGCACACATCTGCCTATGGATACTTGCTCCATCTTCTAGGTACCTGCGCGCATGCAGTGTGTGTGTGTGCCCTCTGTGTGTGTGCTACCATGTGGTGTGTGCGCATGTGCGCACATGTGTTGTTTGTGCACTATTGTGTGGTCATATACGCATGCACGTATACATCTTTTTGGTGCATGTGTATGCGTGCATATGCTCTAAGGGCACCTGCACCACCATTAGGGAACCTTCACCCCTGTGCATACACATTGGCATGACTTTGCCCTAGTTTCCCACTTCTACGAGTATTAATTACAAAATTGACGAAGAGGGTTAGGTTACTCAAAAAATGCCATCATCTGCGTGTTGGGCATACCCTTGAACTGTGTCTGCTCATCTCAAACGGTCGCGTGCTCTCACCATCGTCCGTCACTGTTAGAGCCTTGTGATAAACACTCAGCAATGGTCGGTAAGAAATGAATTGGTCACGGTGATTTACTCCCCCGGGTAGGGTATATCAAGCCATTTTTCATTGGCTATGATGCCTGGAGGCTTGTTTTGACTGCCGTTTTCTCTTCTATTCACTGTCAAATAATTATTTTATTTAAATAATTATTTTTCTTTCATTTTTCATCATGCTGGGGCATTTTTTGCCATCTAGTACCCCTTTCTTCTCACTAGGACAATTTTTATTGCTCCTAGGTGATTTTTCTTCTTATCCACACTCTCTTGAATAATTATTATTTTTAAATAATTATTTTATTAATTTTTCCACTATACAGGGACATTATTTGTCACTTGTGTCTTCTTTCTTCCCCCTGGGGCATTTTCTTTTGCATCTAGGAACTTCATTCTATTTCTTCTATTTTCTTCTACACATCCACTATCCACCACATTTTGGACAACACAAAAACAATATATATATATATATATATATAAACAAACACATATATATATATATAGTATATATATATCACTCCAAAATCCAAAAATAAGGCAAAATTCTCCACAAAATCCTAAAAAATTAAAAAAAACCCGCAAAAATAGGTAACCTGCTTATTACATCTGAAACTTGTGTCTTGCTCATGGTATTATTTCCGTATCATACTAGTTTGTTTCACATCTTCACCGATCAACATGACTTATGGATCACCAGATTCACAACCATTCACAAAGCTAGTTACTTTCTTCCTCTATACTCTAGGGCACGTCTTGTTGCTTGGTGTTGTTTATTACACACAAAGCTTTCTCCTTGGACCCAGTGTCCATCATCATTTCCCCTTGCATGTATCCTTGCTTAGGGCATCATTTTTAACCCTTGTCATCAATCATGAACATGTGGACCTCTTCAGTTTGATAAAAAATATTTTTACAACTATCTTGACCATTGTTGGGTTGGATATGTGTGTTTGTACTTGTTTTCCCTGTTAAATGAGCTTGTTTCCTTCTCATATTGCATTGCATTTTGTATGTTGCATAGGGTTGGTGTTTTCAACAATGGACAATTGTTCGTAGTATGGCTTTTCATGTCATTCTACTTTTGTCGTATGCTTATATTTTTCATAAGGACTGATGATGTAGATATTTTGGCAATATGATGACAATAAAGTTGTTTTAATACACTGGATGAAATCTAGCTCTTTTCTTCCCATCTTCATTCTTCTACATCACCCTCCTATCAACACTATTCTTCTGCTTCACCTAGGGCATCCTGCTCTTCCTCTCTATTTCTCACCTTTTTTGATCATCGATCATCTTCCTTCGTCACCCCATCGACACTCGAGGGGGCATCTCTCACTTCTACTAATTTTTCTTCTACCCCTTCAAAATTTTATGCATCTACTATCTTTGAAGTGGAATCCCTTATGCCACCCCAAAGAGGGGAAAATGTAGACACCTATAATTTAGCCTGAACAATTTAAAACACTTAAATTGTGCTAATTATTCTTTTCCCCGCAAATTGACGACATATCGTCAATAATTCTCATCTTCTCTTCTATCATCATTAATTAATTACAATAAGTAATTCATTAAGTTTTATATTCAACAAATACCCTAATTAACGACCTTCTGTTAATTAATCCTTACTTCTATCTAAACTAATTAATTATTATTAATTAATTAGCTTCCCCTTTCATCAAACCAATAAATCATTATTTAATTGATTTAATTCCCTTCTATAGTCTAAATCATGCTAATATTCCTCTAAAAAGCTTTTATAAGCTTGCACATCTATTAATTAATCATCTTGATCAAATAATAAACCACCTTTATCCACATGAGTCACTGAAGGATAAGCTAAACTCTCCTAAAGTTAACTCAAACCCTATCTAAACCCCCCTTTTCCACAACTAACTCAACATCTCTATCATCCCACATGAAAAGGGATGTAGAGATTGCTTTACCCATTGGGCTATATAAAGTGCCCTTCTCCTACCTTTACACTCACACCTATTCCTTGAGAAACAAAAGTGAAGCATATAGTAAATATACTATAGCCATTTTGTCATCTTGGTGTATTCTTCATTGGAGAGGCTAGCTACTTTCATTTCTTAGTATTCATCCATCCATGTTTTGAAGTCATATGGAGATATGCCAAATGGTCTTCTAGCCATGGATCGACAAGACTCCATTCTTGAAAACATTGGAATTCAAACATATAATCAAACCTTTGATTTTCTAAGGATCTAAGTAGGTTCATTTCATTTTTAGCATTCAATAGAGATAGAAATTAATGGATTAACATGTTATTTTGAATATTTGTTCATGTTTTAATGCAAGGATGTTAGTAGATCAATTTTAATTAATCTCTAAGAATGATGGTGCATTGAATTTTATTTAGTTTGGTTATAGGACTACTAGGTGTTAGTTCTAACTTTCTTAACTTTTCTAACAAATACATGTACACATGCACATACTAGTTTAGGTTCTTAATTCCTCTAAGTGATTTTGGCACATTGTTCTATTGTAGTTAGGTTTACTTTCAGATAAGTTCTTGTGCACTCTTTGCATGTTCCATTTGGGATATGTATGATTTTTTAATCGTACATAGTTGTGTTCTCTTACAGTTGCACCTTGTAGCTTTAGGAAAGATCTGATGATGAAATAATGTCCCAACACTATTTTTGAAGTTTAAGAGGTTTTGGGCATTAGACCAATTTTAGAATTCAAATTTATTCCATCCCCAGTGGATGAAAAATCACTTGTCTTTCCAATCTAGCAGGAGGATCACCCCACAATTCACCAAATTACTATCCATATTTTCCCCTCTTTTAAAATGGATTAACCTATAAGTATGGGCATTGATAATTAATGGGGAATATTTTATAGGGTATATCACAACAAGCTTGCAAGTTATGACAAAGGTTTGGATCTGGATTTTTTTAATGGTCGAGCACAAAATGTATGGATTGTTGACTCATTTTCGTGCATCAACTGACTTCTTTACGGGAGTCAATGCCCCTTTTTTTATCACGTGACAACATCGATTCTTGATGCACATCAACTGTTTCCTACCTAACATGCATCACCACCACTTTTGTTGATATACATAACCTCCCTTCCCCTATCACATTATATCCACTTCCTCCTTGTCACACATCAATTTCTTCTGTTGACACATGTCACCACCCATTCCCTATCGTGCGACAACATTCCTCACTATCATGCAACAATTCCCCCTTTTTGTTGTGCATAATTCTTCCTTCCCCATCATGTCCCCTTTGTTTTCACACATCAAAATTCCTTTTTGACGTGCATCAACCTTCCCTCAATATCACACAACAACATTTCTCATTGTCATGTGACAAATCATTCATTTGTTAGCGGACGCTACTTTGGTTCTTATCAAATGTCAGTTAGTGGTTCTTATCGCATGTCAGTAAGGAATGTCAACTACAGACCTAGTATTAATGGCATCATACAAGGTAGCTCAACAACTAGTTTAATGAGGTATTACACCCCTGTTTGTTGTGTAAGAAAAGTACCATTGGAAAGTGAACCGGTATGTTTATCCATACCTCTGTGCAGGAAATTAATGAAGGTTGTCAGTTGTTAGCCTCCCCTTCTCTCTATATATGTAATTTCCCCTCATTTTTAGCTGAGACATTCTAGAATGTAAAATAACTCTTCCAAAATTATTCTAGCACTCTTTTGAGTCGTAGGCATCAAATTAATACATTTTACAAAGGATTTTTACCTTGCACATGTATTATAATGGATTGTGCATCATTTTAAGCAATAAAACTTGTTTCTATTCACTTTTCTAGCCCTAACTCAAGTTTTGTTGTCTCCTTTTCCTTTCATTTAATTTTGAGGTATATTGTGCATGTTCTATTCTTTTTCAGAACTTAAATTTGATGTTCTCCATGAAATTGAAGGTTTGAATGTGGTCGTTGAACTGAGGCACTTTGTCTGCCCTCTTCTACCTCATTTCCTTCCATTTTCACTCACTAAGCTTATATCCATCCCCTTTTCTTGGTGTTATCTTCTCCCTTAGTTTAGGACTCCTCTTTTATGCATCTCTTTCTTCCCTGGTCCCTTGGAAAATCTAGGTAGTGTTAGGATAGTTGCATTTCCCTTTTTAGGAGAAGTTTTAGCATTAGAACTGGTAGAGGAACCAACCTTCTCTAGAGGTTTATCTCAATTGTGAGGGTTCCACATCTTGAGACAATCCCATGTTAATCAAAAGTAGGGGTTTATAATGTATAAATCTTAGGGTGCTACTTTTTTACATAAAAGGTTCATGACACTTTCTATCCTTTTCACTCATCATAAATCAGGTGTACACATTCCTTTTACTATTTTTTTCACATTTTACATATGTTTGTGTAATTTTAAAGAGTTTTTATAATACATTAATTTGAATACTCTTTTACTCTTCTTTTGTAGTTTATTCCTTAATATGAAACAAGAAGAAGTCACACACTAGCAAGCAAAATCTAAAAAATAACAATTACAACATGGTAGAACACTCATATGCTTCTACCCTAGGGTCACTTCCTATTCTTTAGCTTCCACACTTTATTTTTATCACTCCATGATTTTTATTATTTTTTCAGCATGCTTTCACCATCAATCTACATGGTTATCAGGTACACATATCTTATCTACTTTATGTTATCAATTATTCAAACAACATAAACTAGGGGAAAATGTAGACACAAATGTTGGTCACTATGTGTTTGTGTCATCATTGATGTCAAGTAAAATTATAAAAAAAAATTCATGGTGTTGTACGAGTCTCCATGGGGTGTTAGTCAATGATAAAAAATGAAGGTTGATTAGTCGTGTCCTTGTTTAGTGAGTTCTATGAGATCATGGTGCATGGTTGAGCTAGTATAGTCACTATTTGAGCTCTATAAAGTTGGTTGAATATTTTCATGAGGTCACTCATGGTCAGGTCATGAGGTTTCATGGTTGAGTTAGGTCATTTCAAGCTTGTTTCTAACCATGAAGCATGCATAATGAGATAGAGGTATGAGATTCAAAAAAAAATAGTCTTATTGAAGCATGGTAGACTTATGGTGATGGTATACATGCCATTTATGGTGAGTTTCAGGTTAGAAATGAGAGGTATGAGGCATGTTCGAGGTCCTTGGGGAGATATAGGTGAGAAACAAATAATTTAGCATGGGTAAGTATTAATGTATGGAGAGTTTTAGATATATTTGGTATATATAGTGAGTTTTATAAGTTAGAGTATGTTTTCATGATTCTTCATGACAAGTTTCATGTAAAAGTACTAATTTTTTTTGAAGATATGCAAGTTTTGGTGAAACTAGGTAGGTTATAGTGTGATTTTGAAGCAAATATAGACCTTTTGATGTTTTTTCTGAATTATATGATTTGCATGGTGACCTAAGATCTTTGGAATATATTCTTAGGTAAATTATGAAGCTTTAAAAAAGGAATGAGGTGGTTTGATTGTCACATTTTTATGAATGATTGTTAAAAAGGTAAGTTGGTTTGAAACCCTAACTAAACCCTAGCTAGGAGAAACTTAGAGAAAAGTGAGTATACAGATCTTATTTATATTGGATATGAAAAATAGATAATTTTATTTTGTATAGGAATCTTCCAAATTTTGAAAAATTTATATTAGAGAATGTGGTGGTAAGTGGGCCCCACCTAAAATGCTTGTTTATAAATAATTCTAGTTTAAGGAGAAGTTTCTCAAATAAGGCAAAGACTAAATTAGAATTTATGTTAGCCATGGAGATTTTTATATATTTCCATGATAGTTTTAGATCATGTTTTAGGTAAAAAAGTTAAAAGTGTGCCCTATTTGTGAAGATTGGGTTTTGGGGAAGTTTGGAGAAGTCTATGGTAAAATTAACATTGCAACAGTTACAAGAGGAGTTAGGACTTCATTAAAGTTTTTTTGTGATCCTGATTTAGAGTTATTTCCAATGGTGTATAAAAAATTATATTTGTACATGGTATGTAAAATTTATGACCTATTCTTTGAAGGTCAAGTTTGAAGGATGTTTGCTCTAGTAGGGTACTAAGTGACTTGATGAGGTAAGGTGATGATTTTGAGTTATTATTGATTGATGAAGGTTTTTGAGTTCTTAAAAATCATTTATAAGTGTGTTACATGGTTTTTATAAGTGTGGAAGTGTGTTTTTGTGTCATGGAGTATGTTGAGCTCAATCTTGGTTCTCGAGTCCTAGAAGGCATAAGGAGCTATTTGTAGAGATTGGATTGGTTCAAGGTCTTCCACTTAAATTTGGAATAAGTTATAATATGTTATGGAAAGGTAAGTTGAATATATTTCCAAAGGTGTAATTTTTTTCTCATGAAGAGAGTTGATTTTATGGCTCTTTTAGGCCGGTTTGTGGAGAAAAAGGTTTCTTGGTTTTTAGGATAGAAGTGCTCAGGATGAAAGAATGAGTTGGTTAAATCATGAAATGAATTAGTTTATTCTTGATATCACCTGGAGATTTAATAGGGATTAATTCTATTCCTATTTAGGTAATTTTTAGGTATTGAAAGTGGCAATAAGGGTGCAAAATATTTGAGTTTGCAAAACTAGTTTCTCGGAAACATAATTTGGCAAAGAGGAAAGTAGCCATGGTTTGAACCTGTTGATGTTTCATAAGGTATATAATGCATGAATGTGTTTTAAAGGTCTTGGTAATTCCATATAGTTTTCACACTCCATATTCAAGTTCATATTAAGGGGTCTTGAGGCCCAAAGGTAAAAATAAGGTGTTGTAAACATCTATTTGGTGAAGGATATGAGCAATTGGGAAAATTTAATGATTCAATTGATTGGTAAAAGTAAATGTGTGACCATGGTTGATGCTTATATGACATATTACACATTTATGGTGAATTTGAGTTCTTTAATAATCATGGTTTTGGTATGAGTGGATTTTTCTCATCATATTGATGGTGTTTTGAGGCATTTTGGTGTAATATAAGTTTTGGGTATGACCTACCTATATGGGTCATATATTAAAATTTTAATGAATGTTAATATGAATTATTGGTTGAATTAGTCATGAAGGTTTGACCTACCTTGGGTTATAAGGAAGAGAAGGCTATAAAGGTAGTGTTTTGAGTCCATTTATCAGCTAGTTGTGCATGGGGGAAAAGTACAACCCAAGAGGGAGAGTGTAACAAGATTAAAGGAATCAAGAGAGAGATGAGGATGTATGAAAATGTATGAATATTGATATAGAATATGTGTGCAAGGTTTTGAACCCAAATTAGTCCATGAAATACCTAGAGAGAGTGAGTTCAAGAAGGTGTGCTATAGAAAGGGTTTTAAGGAATTTGGAGCTAAATTTTGAGATCACTATCAACTGTGGTATCAACATATTTTTATTGGTAATACTTCATAATGTTTTTTTTATGATTCTTATTCATGTAAGTCTCTTATTGTGAGTAATATCAACAAGGTTTTGGGGGTTGGTTCTCCCTGTGGGGTTGGTGCCTCACTAAAGAAATATCTTGTGATGTGTAATATTCACTTGAGTCTTTGTTGTGTGTAATATCAAAAAAAAATTAGTGGGTTTTATTCCCATTGAGGTTTTCTTACTTATATCTTGTGTTATGGTGTTGACTATCTTGTTCATGGTTGATTGCATGTATGTTATATAATGTTTTACACACATTATAGATGGTTAATTTATTATTGATTTAAGTGAGCAATCTGAAATTGAAATTAAGTTTCAAAGGATTCACTTACCCCTCTCTTTGTCCGTTGCACTTCAAACAATTGGTATCAGATCATGTCCTTGTGAATAAAGTTTAGCAACTTGAAGGATATCCTTTTAAGCAAAAACAAAAGATAAGTCTTTAGATGTTTAAGTTGTATTAAGGAAGAGGAATGAAGTATATCAGTCAATGATTGATTATTTACAAGTTTAGATCAAAGATATGGAGATAGATCATGATCAACCATAAAGATTTTGAAATCTCAAGTGGAAATTTTATCTAAATCCCTAAAGGAGAAATAAGACACTTGTTCTAGGTATGAGAAAAAATTGAAATCCCTAGAATTAGATTTGGAGAATGCAAATAGTAGGTTAAAGATGTATGAGATAATTGAGAAGATCTCTGAATCTATTGATGTGATTTTAGTAGGGAAAAGGGTGGTTAGTGATAAAAAATGCCTAGATTTTGAAGGAAAACATGTGAAGAGTGATGGTGATGCTGGTCTAAGTACTAAATTTGATATGAAGGTGAAAAAGAAGTCTGATTTTAGAATGTCTAACATGGTTAGACAACCTAATGCCATGAGGTCTGGTTAATCATTTAATGGCTATTGCTATATTTTTCATGATTTTGGTCATAGAGCAATAGATTGCAAAAGGAGGCCTCCTAAGAATAGTGTAGTGTTCTTCAATGGTGAATTTCATTCATGTTCTGAGTATGACCATAGAGCCAAGGATTGTGCATGTAATATAAGAGTATATGAGCCAAGAAGAAAGAAGGATTTTGTTTTCTTCAAGTGTTAAAAATTAGGTCATATAGTAAGACTATGCAAAGGTAAGAGTTCATTGAAAGGGTAGATTCTAAAGGAGCAGTCAAAGGACCTAATCATGGAGGTAAAACTAAGAAAGATGCTATAAAATCATAGGTATTAACTATGGAAAATGATCAAGAGAATATTTTCAAAGAGGGTTCTAGTGCAATCAAGGTGGAAAAAAAGGTCAGCAAGCCCAAGTCAAGTCAAGGAAGCATGTTTTCCCTAGTTGAAGGGCTCAGAAGTCAAGAATATAATATGTGCCTCATTGATTTTGTGCACAAGATGTTTAAGAATCTAGGTGTGTGGGATACTTCAAGAGTGATAAGGTATGTCAAGTGACTTATCCATGTAAGTTTTTGAGTCCTTATCATTGTTAGGTGTCTAAGTTTGTTGTTCTCATTTTTCATATTTTCATTTAATGAGATTTTTATATGAACATTCTTAGTGGTTTATTGTCAAAGTCCTTATCTTCATCAAGTCATGAGTTTTTTGTCAAATTTGGACATGGTCATTGAAGTCTACAAGGTTGTTTAGTCATGAAACTAAGTTCTATAGTTATTGGTGTGTCATCAAGATATTCATGAGTATAATGAGATCCTTGTCTCAAGAGGAGTCACTATTGTTGTAGTGGAAACTTCATTCATCATGTGTATGCATGAGGTTTGTTAGATTTTTATAAAGTTGAAGCATGCAAATAATGTGTTTCAATCCAAATGTTGGGTCCTCAAGTCTGTTCTAGGTTCTTTGTATGTCAAGGAGGTTCAAATGATCTCAAGCATGTTGTCATGAGGTCTCAATATATGATTTGAGTGTGTCTTAAAATATGTCTTGATTCTATGAGCTTGTTCCAAAGATTTTCAAAATGTAAAGGTGTCCAAGTTATTTGTTATGATGGTATAAGGTCACTTTAAATAAATAGTATGCAATGTTTATTAGGATGACCAGTAATAGTTATGAGTTTGTAAAATCTACAGTGAGGAATCGGTCTGAAAGGTATCTCATAACAAAGGCGAGACATGATGCTAAGGTCAAGAAAAAGTGTAATTCAGAGTAGAATCAAGATATTCAAAGTGATTAGCAATGGTCAGCTAAAAGATGGAGAGTGTTCTTAACAATAATTGCATTGGTGATGTTACAAGTGATATGAACTCTAAGAAATTGTGTAAGAGGTGATGTTACAAAGGATTTCAAGGGAACAAGCAGGACTAAAACATGCCTACACATATTTGCAGTAAGTAATGAATGAAGTCTAACAGATTGGATTTAAGATACATGCATGGTTTGTGTGGGTCTCTATTATGACAAATTACATAGTTCATGGACTGTGTAATGTATGATCTTAGTCCATGAGTTGAAGTTAAAGCTTATTTTTGGCTAACTCCTCCCCCTTTTCCTTTGCTGGAACTTAAATGAATTTTTTTTGACCTGCTTCAGGGACTCAAAATTTTCTGAGGTATGGCTTCATCAGATAGAGATAGATTTTCTTCCCTTTCTATAAAGGTAAGGGGAAGTCGTCCTAACTCATATGTATTTTGATGTTATGGCTCACCATGGAGTTTGTAAGGTTATCAAATTTTCCCTAGGTAGGCCCGTAATGCCAATGAGAAGGTGCCAAGATTGTCAAGGTGGGAGTGGCAAGGACATTGGGAGATAATTCAAGTGTACACTTACCTGATTTTGGCTAAGTCTCTGCCATGAAGGGAAAAATTTGTGACCAAAGGCCTATAGATCAGGAAGGTACAAAACTTGGATAAGGCCGCAGATGTTTGAATCGGAGGCGATGTCCACGTGTCATCAGTGGAGCAGCTTAGGTTGGTGAGGGATTTAAAGCTTTTGAATTTTTGTCTCAAAATGGTTAAAGGAGAAAAGGAAAAAATGGAAGTTGCATATCCTGCCAAGCAATAAAATGGTGCCATGTGTCTAGTCAGCAGTGGCGGTTCGGGCTAATCAGGAGTATTTTTGGAGAAATTTGCCAATTAGGCGAAAAGTTGCAAAGGTGAGATAATGGATAACCACAATCCCGCATATAGAGAACTAGAAGATGCCACATGTGTCTCAAAGTAGTGGAGGCATGAGGAGATTTTTTGGGAAAATTTTCCAAAAGGGAAAATTTTAAGGTTTGACCCCTCCGACTCCCAATTTTGACCCGTGTTTTTATGAGTTTTTCCATAAATCTTCAGAGGGCAATATCTTTCGAACCAAAGCTCGAATTTTTCATGATTGTGGTGTCATTGGAAAGATATTGAAATTTTCTACATGAATGGATACCTCAATTTTGATTTTTGATGGAAATACATGGGAGAAAATTGAAGAAATGTGTCTAGCATGGGAAAAACATAGAAATGACATTCAACCACCAAAAATTCAATGTGAGTATGGCACTCATTTTTCTCCAGCATGGTCAAAAACATTGGTAAATGAGATTACAGAGGGTTCCCTTACCATTTTAATGGATATTTTTGGGTGGTTGGACCTTAAAATTGAAATCCCACATTTTGCCATCTTCTCTCTCCAATGTTCTCTTGCTTCATCGTTAAAAGCCAAATTTGGCTCATTTTGTAAAGGGTTGGATGTTCTTGCTTCTACAAGCTCTTCTTTTTTCCTTAGCAGGTGGATTTGAAGGATTTTCAGACCTTCTAAAGAGATTGTAACTTGTTTTGTTTGCCTATTGTTCTATTACAATGTATTGTATCAAATCTTAGAAATGATATTGCATGTTTTGTGATTGATTTTCAATCCTCTCATGTATTTATTATTGTCTTTATGATTCTTCATTGCATTTTGGAAATTTGTGCATATTTTGTTGCTGCAATATCCTCATGATCTATGTATATTTTTGTAAAGCAATAAGGATTTCGCCACTCCTTTGGTGTATCACCATTATGTTTTTTTGCTTTGTTTTGTTTCCATTTCCATGTTTTCTCTCAACCTTGTCTCCTTGGTAGTTTTAGAGTAGGAATTTTGAATCAAACCCTCTACAAAAATTGCATGAATACACCTAAACAGAGGAGTAAGAGGACCAACCTCAATCTAGAGATTTTTCCCACATTTGCAAAGGTTCCACACCTTACAAAGAACTCAATGTTGTGCATTCACACTAAATGACCCAATTACCTTAGAAAAGTGCAGATCTGATAGGTCATTTAGGGGGTGTTGTAGAATTTGTACTAACATTTTTGGCACGCCTGATGGGACCTTAGAGGTCTTCCACCTCATTTTTTGTAGGTTGTTGTGTTCCTGTGAGATATTTCAACCTTTGGAGGCACTTCTCAAACACATCTGCTGATTACATCTGATCAGCAACCCATTCTCTGAAGTTACACACCCATCTTTCCATTCATTTTCCATCCACTCCTTCTTTGCGATCTCTTCCATCTTCTTCCATTCCATGAAATTGTGCAATCATGACTTCATTTCCCTCACGGAATTCACATTTATAATAGTAGCAATGTTTCCCACCTCTAACATGATTTCTCAAATCCTCTCAGATCAAAATTTTGATCAAATTCAAAATTATTATGCATATCCGTATGACCAATTCCAAAACTCAGTTTGGCTATGAAGCATGTCAAGAGCAAGGGTACGCATGTAAGGATAGTAGTCAAAAAGAAAATGTAGATTTCTTGGAGAAGAATACAAAAGATGGAGGAAATGGCATGGTGCAATCCAGGGCTCAAGCACAAATGAAAGCATTTGGAATTGGTTATAGGAGCACCCTGTCCTATGAGTGGGACCCTTTCCAAGGTATTATAGTCCACAAGAGAAGACTTGAATTCATGATTGCAAAACTTGCCATTACTTGCAAAGTGGATCAAAGTAATAGACGTGTATGAGAGGAGTATTTAACAACCTTGTCAATGGGTAAGCACACCATCTCATGCCTTTTCTTTTCCTGCTTTCCCAATTTGTTTTATCGCAGCAGTGTCAAGTTTTAAACTCTCCATCTACTGTCCCAAAAGTTGATTCCCTTTCTTCATCCTCTTATTCTCCCATCCCACCTCAATTTCTCTACTCTTTTCCATTCCAAATATTCATAGAGACTAAAGAAACAAGAGTATCTACCTCCTCCACCACCACAAAATAATTGTAAAATCAATTGAGTTGAACCACAACCCACCCCTCCTCTTGTATTTCCCAAATCCATGCTGGGAAGATAAAAATTAGAAATGCCAGTTAAGGAGAACAGCAAGAAGTGGAGCCTAATAGAAAAGAAATGATAGACAACTATGAAGATTTGGGCTCTCAAATTTGGGATTTAACAAAGATCCCCTTGCTGGTTAAGCCTACAGAAGGAGGTAAAAGATGAAGAGTCAAGTGGTGGTTGGGGCTGATTTTATTACAGCAGAATAAGAACAAAAAGAAGAAGAAGATCAACAATCAATTTTCTCATAATGTAGTTTCCATGTTAGCACTCTACTTGAAATAAATGTTGATCCAATAGAGGTTGCACAATCAGCCATGGAAGAGGAAAGCTCTAAAAGAGATCTTGCAGCCCCAACTTGTCCTCTAGAGCAGCAGATTGAAGAGTTTGATTTGTTAAAAACTTCATGCTAGAGGAAGAGTTCAATCAAGATTAAGATTATTCTTCAAGCATTAGAGGAAGAAGAAGTTACTCCTAATCTAAAATAAGAGGATCACATTCCAGCTGTGGAGGAGAAAAATGTCAGATCTAAGAGCCTTGAACTCAAAACAGAGCTATGGAAGACCCTTCAGTTCTTCCTTCCACTTCATCTCTCTTGAGCTCTAATGTTGGAGAAAAGTTTGATCTTTCAAACTTCAATGCTTTGAGGATGAAGGATAAACATGGTGATCAAGTTTCTGATCAAGATAACACCATGGAAGAATTTGAACATTTGCAACAACACAACAATGAGGTAGTTTACTTTTCTGATTTGGATGACTTGTTTTGATGGAGAGGAATTGGTTGAGTTTCACACCATTTTTCTCCTTCATCATCCATCTTACAAACACTTGAGCCTACGGCCATGAAGGAGAGCATTAATATTTAGCAACATCTTGTATTTTGTGAGAGATCCGTTTGGAGACCAATATTGGAAGATTTAAATCTTCCATGTGCTTTCATGGGAGAGAGGAAGGAGAACAACATAGGAGAGTTCTACCACTTCCTTCCGCACCATCCATTCAAAGAGGATCTATAAGAAGACTCCATTTTTGGAGGATAAATTTTAGAGCTATGGGCATATCAAATGGATTAGACCTTTCCTAATAAGGTACTTGGCTTCATTGGAGCCAAAAAGGAGAAGTTTCACACCCAGTCATGCTTACTTCTAAGTCATGAGGATGATATGCAAGGTACCAAGGGTCAGTTGTACTACCTCTTCAATCCAAATGCAGAGCAACTAAAAGAGGTATTCAATTTGTTTTTCAGTTGAGACCTTGATGATTTAGGTGGAGGACTGGGTTCTTCTTAGATTTTCCACTCATACTAACATCCATGATCATACTCCAAATCATTTGCATGGTTGACCATTTTTGAAGAAAGGAAGCTATTTCTGCACAACCAGTTATAGGGTTTGTTTGTTCCCACCTTTGCTTCTTAGCTAGAGTATAATAGGTAGGTTTTATTTCAGAAAAATAAGTGCTTGAGCAGACTCTGCATATCCCACTTGGGGTATGTATGATTTTAAGATTTTATACATAGTTTTTGTGGTGCTATGTTGGTTTCCCTTGCAGAGTGCATTGTCTAGTGGCATTTTGGTCATAGACTCAATTTCAGTTTTAGTGGGTTTCCAAGAGGCTTAAAAGGATCAAGTTTTCAAATTTTAGATCATTTTTTTGGCTACTACATCATGACTCCATTCCTAATGGATGCTTCAAGGTAGCTAGTCTTTTCATCTAGCAGGAAAATGACCCCTCCGAGTTGCCAAAAGTGTTATCCAAAGTAAGCACATGCTTATTTTTGGCTAACTCCTCTTTTTCCTTTCCTAGTACTCAAAATGATTTTTTTTCATGCTTTAGGGACTCAAAATTTTTTGGGTATTGCTTCATTAGATAGAGAATTTTCTCCCCTTTCTAGAAAATTAAGGAAGTCTTCCTAACTCCGTGTATTTTGTAAGTTATGGCTCGGCGGAGTTTGGAGGGGAAATTTTCGCTAGGTATGGCCCATAGCTAATTAGAAATGATGCCACATGTCATCAGGTGAGCAGTAGGGGTCAGGGAGAAAATTATGACTACTTACATGGTGTTTGGTCAAAAGGGCTCAATGGACAAAATTCGGCATGACAGGCCCGTGAGAAAGAAGGTACAAAACTTGAATCACAGGCTCCGTGTAGTTAATCAGATGGTACCACGTGGCCACAGGTAGAGCTGTAGAGGTCGAAGGCTGACTTAAATATTTTTGAAAAAAATTCCAAAGTGGTTAAAGTGCATAAAGGTAAAAAAATGGAAGCACATTCCTGCCAAGCAATAAGGATGGTGCCACGTGTCCAGTCAGCAGCAGTGGTCGAGCCGTGTTGGGAGTATTTTTGAGAATTTTTTTCTAATTTCATGAAAAGTGCAAAGGTAGAATGCTATTTTGGAGCCCGCAATCCCATACCAGAGGAACCATGAGGATGCCACATGTTTCAGAGTGGCATGGAGGCATGTGGATTTTTTGGGGAAATTTTTCCAAAAGGGAAAAATTTAAATTTTGACCCCGCCGACCGCCTATTTTGATCCGTATTTTTACCAATTTTACCCTAAATCTTCAGAAGGCCATATGTTTCGAACCAGAGCTCAGTTTTTCATGATTTTGGTGTCATTGGAAAGGTATGTTGAAATTTTATACATGATGGATACATAAATTTTGATTTTTTATGGATATTTTTTGGATAAAATTAAAGAAACGTGTCTAACATAGGAAAAAAATAGAAATGACATTCAACCACCAAAAATTAATGCAGTATGGCACCCATTTTTCTTTAGCATGGTTCCAAAACATTGGGAAATGAGATCTATAGAGAGTGACCTTTCCATTTTAATGGATCTTGTCAAGTTGGTTGGACCTTCAAATCAATTTTCCTGTATGTTTCTCTCATCCTTTGTTCATCTCTGCTTCATCTGATAAAAGCCAGTATTTGGACTCATTTTGTAAAGGGTTAGATGTTCTTGCTTCTACAAGATCTTCTTTTTTACTTAGCAGGCAGATTTGAAGGAGTTTTAGACCTTCCATGGAGATTGTAACTCATGTTTTTTTCCTCTTTGCTATTGCAACGTATTGTATCAAATCTTGGGAATAATAATGCATGTTTTGTGATCAATTTTTAATCCTCTCATGCATTTATTATTGTCTTCTGATCCTTCATTGCATTTTGGAAATTTGTGCATATTTTGTTTTTGCGATATCCTCATGATCTATGTCTAATTTTGTAAAGTAAGGAGTTCAACACTCATTTGGTGTATTACCATTGTATTTTTCTACTTTGTTTTGTTTTTATTTCCATGTTTTCTCTCAACCTTGTCTCCTTGGTAGTTTTAGAGTAGAATTTTGAATCAGAACCTCTGTAAAAATTACATGCATACACCTAAACAGAGGAGTAGGAACCAACCTCAATCTGGAGAGTTTTCCCCATTTGCAAAGGTCCCACACTTTGGGAAAGTTCAATATTGTGCATTCACACCAAATGACATTGCCTTAGAAAAGAAGATCCATAGTTCATTTTGGGGGTGCTGTGAATTTTCACTAATAGTATGGGTTTTAGAGAAGCTCTCCATGTGGTCAAAGGTATAAACATGTGTTAACTATGATTACAAGTGTTGATGATGATACAATAAGTATATCCAAGTGTTTATGCTTTATAATAGTTTGATTGGAGAAATTCAAGGAAGTTAATTAAGTCTGCAGGGTGCTCTTGCTCTGTTGATGCATTTTTGTAGACATTCTTCTACAATTTTGTTGTATTTTTGTTGTAATTTTTCTATCTTTTAATAAGTTATAGTTTGTGGAATTTTTGCGAGTGCATTAAATTGATAAGAGGTAAGTTATGTATTTTGAATTCATTGATGAAGTGGCTACAATGATTCAAATGTATGTATGTAGTATTATAGGCTAAGAATATTTAGTAGATGTCAAGTGTTTTAGGGGAGGTTATGTAATTTCAACCTCTAGAAGATATAAGTTAAATTATCATTACAAGATGTGTATGATGGACTTATTGCACTTTGAGTAAACATTATAGAAGTACTATAGGTGGTTATTGTGAACTGAAATAGAGAGCTACATGTCTGATAATATCCTCCAAGGTAGGGGACATAGTTTTTTCTTCCAATCAAGAGAAAAATATGACAAAAGAGTTAGAATGGTAGAACTCATGTTTTCTTGCATTATGAGTAAAATGTGATTTGAATCAGGGTACTATAGACTATGATTGTGCTACAATGATGAGGTATAGGTCAGATAAATCAATCAAGGCAAGAGGAGTTAGTATTGAGCTTGTTGAAGGTTTATAAGGTGTCATGAAGGCTTGTATAACAAAATGAAGGATGAGTTGCATGTGTAATTCAAGGGTAAGTGAGTCTTTAATTCAAAATAATATAAAATCATGCAAAGGAGGTTGTAGATACTTAAATTTTGCTTCAAGATAGAGGTACAAATGATCTGACACTTCCTTGGCATCTAATCAAGATAAATGCTCAATTTTGTACATTTTCAGTGTGATATAGGTATTATGTTTCCAAGGGGAACTATAAGAAACTATTTAATATTTTGTATTAGCTTATAGAGCATAAAATAAGTTTCAAAATAATGTACTGAAGGTGTAGTTTAGGGATAATGGTATTAAAGGAAGTTATGACAGTGTTAAAAATAGAGTTACTGAAGATTGGCATGGTATATAACAAGAAGAAGTTATACAACATGTAAGAAGACCTAGAGGGAGATTCTTAGCATGAATGAAGAATACATGAAGTGGATATATTTTTGGGGATATTTTTTTAGGCTCATTACAGGTTTATGCATAATTTATTTATGTTATTGATATCATACAAGATAAACTATAGTCCAAAGGGGAGTATTTTGAGAAAGTATGTTGAGTTTGTGCATTGTTTCTAATGTTTCATGTTATGTGTTGTATTATTTCATGTCTTGTTATCAATTTAGAATTTTTCATATATGTAAAAATGGAAGAGAAGCATCAGAAACATGTAAAAGGGCCATGTAGGTGTGTTGGTCTTGTTGGTTTCCATCAATGTTTCTGAAGGTGGTTTCCATCAATGACAAAGAGGGATATTGTTGTCCATTGATGGAAAAGGGTGTCACACTATTATGTGAGTCTCTATGAGGTGTTATTAAATGGTCAAATATGAAGGTTCATTTGTAGTGTCCATGTTTAGTGAGTTCTATGAGGTCTTGGTGCATGGTTGAGCTATTATAGTCATTGTTTAAGATCTATAGATTTTGTTGGATATTTTATTTTTTTAATTAATGATCCATGAGGTGTGTTATAGATGTATATGGGTGTGCATGAGGTCAGTATGGTCAGGTCATGAGGTTTCATGGTTGAGTCAGGTCATTCCAGGCTTGTTTCTAGCCCTGGAGCATGGAGAATGAGATAAAGGTATCATATTTGGACCAAATCAATCTTGTTGAAGTGTGGTAGAAATATGGTGATGGTATACATGTAATTTATAGTGAGTTTTAGTCTATAAATCAGAGGTATGATGCATGTTTGAGGTCCTTACAAAGTAATAGGTGAAAAACATGCAAATTAACACAATTCTTAATGGTTGGATATTTTTAGATGTATTTTGGATATATGGTGAGTTTTAGAAGTTAAAAAATGTTGTCATTATACTTCACCAGGTATTGAAGGAATTTAATTATATGTAAGTTTTGGTGAAACCAGGTAGGTTACAATGTGATTTTGAAGTAAATGTGGACCTTCTGATGCTCATTTTGAATTATATGATTTACATAAGGACCTAATATATTTGGAATATCTTATTAGGTAAATTATGAAGGTTTTAGAAAAGGAATTAGGTGGTTTGATTGTCACATTTTTATGAATGATCCTTAAGAAGGTAAGTTGGTTTGAAACCCTAGCTAAACCCTAGCTAGGATCAACTTGGAGAAAAGTTAGTATACAAAGCCTATTTTGATTGGTTATGTAAAAGTGAAAATTTTATGTTTTAGAGGACTCTTCCAAATTTAAACAAAGTTAGATTAGAGCATGTGGTGATATGTGGTCCCTACCTAAAAATGCTTGTTTATGAAGAGTTCCAGTTTAAGGAGAAGTTTTCCAAATAAGGTAAATACTAAATTGGAATTTATGTTAGCCCTAGACTTTTTATAGATTTCCATTATAGTTTCAGATCATGGTTAAGGTGAAAAATTTAAAAATGTTCCCTATTTGTGAAGACTAGGTTTTGGGGTAGTTTAGACAAGTCTATGGTAAAATTGAGATTGCAAGAGCTATAGGAGGAGTTATGACTCCATTAAAGTTTTTTTGTGATCCTAATTCATAGATATTTACAATGGTGTATCAAACTTGATATTTAGACATGGTATTAAAATGTTATGACCTATTATTTGAAGGTCAAGTTTGAATAATGCTTGTTCTAGTAGGGTGTCAAGTGACTTGATGACGTAAGGTGATGATTTTGATTTGTTCTTGATTAGTGAAGGTTTTTGAGTGCTTATAAATCATATCTAAGTGTGTTCCATGATTTGGAGAAGTTTATAATTTGTCATATTATTATACAAGGATCAACTCAGAACACTGTGCATATTGCGAAAGGTTGCACTTCACATAGTAAGTAAGAGATAAAATAAAAACGAGAATTAAGTTCAACAAGAGAATGGTGTGTTTGGAATTCTCATAGATAAAAAAAGAGAGGTACATATAGGAGTGATGTGTAACTCTTATACATGACACATGTACACTAACCCTATTGACCTATTCCACTATGATCTATTCCCATTAAGTGTGATGACCAACCATCAATGGTGGAAAAGACATTGAATAATGATGATCAAGTCATTTATACCAACACCCCCCTTTATTGAAGTTGAGGTAGAGGTTATGGAAGGTCATAACTGAAAGATATTTCCCTTATTTAACTAAGAAAGATGTGTTAATGGTGTCTGGGTACTAAGCCTGATAAGGTACGCATGTACAAACAACAACTTTCTGGAAAAGAGAAAGAGAAGAAGAAAGGGTCCTGGAAATGAGGCTTGATGAGGTACCCATGTACAAAAGGGATCTCAAGTAATGGAGGAAAAACCCCTAAGGGAAAACATCTCCTTACAAGAGATAAACAACACTCCTAAATAACCTAAGAAATATGCATCAAATGATTCCTAACAACTAAAGGCTTAATAAGGTACTCATGTACAAACTGCAATATTTCTAGAAGAAGATAAGAGATGAATAAATGATATCTAGCATCCCAAAATGAAGAATGTGCTAAAGACCACCCTATATCAAGTTAAGAAGAAGATCCCCGAAGTGACAAGGTGTTGTTCCTATCCAAGGAATGATGCTCCATATGTGAGGTGGAAGTAGAAACTACTTCATACAGGGATGATGAATCCAAAGCAGTGGAAAAGAAGGAAGGTGGAATGTTCTTTAACTATATAGAAGAGTTCCCAATGTCCAATGAATCTTGAATCAAAGTACCTACTCCCTTAAAAGTCTGTAAAGGACCAAAAGTAGGTGGATTAAGAAATAAATCCTCAATATTTGGTAGATGATAAGTGGATGATGGAGGTAGGTCCTCATCACTATGGTAATCAATCAAGCTAGAAAAGTTATCATCATCAGATGTGAGACCAAAAAAATCATCAAATCCAGGTGAATCTGATGAAGAATCTGAAGGAGGAACAAAATGAGAAATTTTTAAAAGTTGAGCGTGATGATCAAATATACCAACTACAATAATAATGTCACTATGAAGCACTCTAACATAAACATAATCTAGAGTGAACTCAATCCATATGCCTTGATTAAGGTGAGTAATATAATAAACTAAAAGGAGATTAGTTGAAAGTTAAGGAACATTAAGCATATTTTTAAAAGTTCTACCATTCAATTCAAAATACCCTTTCTCAAAAACTGGTGTAGAATTTTTGTCAGTAAACTGAATAGAAGACATGTCATATGGCTCTAAAGAAGCAAACTCAATGTTAGATGAGGTAATATGCTAAGATGCACCCAAATCAATCACCCATGTAGGAGTAGGTTATACAACTGCAACCAAAGATCTTATTTTTGTTATTTCCTTAGTTTATTCTTTTTCTTTCTATTTCCAATTTACATTTTCTTTTGCATTAGAAATTTCATGAGTTTATGATGAAAATGGATTGAAATTATCAATAACTCCTTTGTTGTTCTTCTCAAGAAGAATCATGAGGAGGTCAATATTCTTCTTCGAAAAAAATTTATTCTTCATTGCTACCACTGTAGTACCCACATTTGAACCATTCTTTAGGATATCTAGAACTAGAAGAGGAAGTGGAAAAGTTTAATTTTGTGGTGGATTGGTCCTTTTTATTCTCACAATCCTTATTGTTTTTCCTATTCTCATTTTAGAACCCTAGGTTTTTCATGACCAACAATTAGAGAATGGGATTTTATTGATCTAAATTACCCATTTGAATTAGCTTATCCTATTCTCTAGTCAAATCAGTGAAAAAATCATCAAAGGATGGCATAGTCCAACTTGCACCAAGTGCTCTTTTAGTAACATGGAAGGTAGAGACGAAAACTAAATAGTTTGGACAAAGTTTTGCAAGGACAGAAAGAATGAGATGTGAGTCCTTTTTTTTCAATTCCACAATTTTTTAGTTGCAATCTAAGAGATTTGAGTTTGGTGAAAAATTCTTAGAGAGTGTCAAATCTTCTAATGCTAAGACCAATTAACTCATTTTCCAGTTCATGCCCTTTTATTTCATCCTGTTTCCCAAAAATTTTATCTAAGGCATCCCATACTTCCTTGGGAGATTTGGATGTGTTAATATAAAAGTGCAGTTTCAATGATACATAAAGAAAAAAATGGCCAAAGGCTTCATCACATTTATCGAACCACTTTTCGTTCTCTATGTCTTTTGTAGGTTCAGTTTATAATCCCATTGTTATTTGCTAAAGTTCTTATTTTCTCAAATCAAGAGACATGGAATATTTACATTCGTGATAATTAAATGGGGTAAGAAAAGGAACAAAATTAGGATCCATAAAAGATAAAAGTGAGAAAATAAAGTAGTGAAAAAAAAAAGAAACACAGAAAATGAACACCCCCATAATTGTGGCACTTTAGAAGTAGTGCATTGATTACACCCAAGTGTTCATGTGAGATGAGATGGTTGGTCACTCAGTTTGTAATTAACTAAATATTGTAGAAGTGTGGAGACCACAATATGCTCAATCACACACAATGAAACAAATGAACAAGCACAAAAGCAAGAAAGAATGGAAGGAGGCTCCCTTGCTTCAAGGTTTTGATGAATGCACTCACTAACCTGCAAGTGAAGAAGAGTGATTATAAAGTGGAAAAATAGCTCAAAAAGAGTCCAAGAGGATTTCAAGACATAACAAAGGATCCTAGAATACAAAAAAATGCTAAGAGGGATGCTACACTCTCAACAAACAAAATAGTAGAAAAAATCATCTAATAACACTAAAAATGCCCTTTTCAAACTTCCAATAAGCCTAGTTTTTAGATATTTAAAGGAAAAAACCAAAAATAACGTTAATTGATGATAACATTTAACTAATAAATGAGAAATCAAAGGTGATTTAGCTAAAATTAGATAATTTATTTTAAGGCTCCATAAAATTAAATTAATAAATTAACTTTTAAAAGGATCCTATATTTAAAAATTACCTTTAATAATCGACCCACTTAAAATACCACGCCAATTTAATTTAATTCACACCCCACGTTTGACTTAAATACGACCACCCTTTTAAAAAAATACCCCTCAATTATTTGAATGATTATAATTTAATTTTTTTTCCCACCGATAAGATAATCTCACTTTATCTTTAAAAACACCCAACGGTTTTAATAAATGATCAATTTTGATTAAGATAAGCTCCTAATTGAATAAATCTCTTCTTTACTTTAAACAAAATCCATAAAAATTCCACTGTAGGAAGAAAATAAATTAAGTTCAAAATTTGAAAAAATCAGAATATTTGGTCAATGGCTCGCTGGAGTGAAAAAGAGGAGAGCACATGGAGCTTGGTCAATGGAGCATGAGTCAGGAGGAATCAGAAAGGTTGGTGAAGGTAGTGGGTCCAAGTTGGCAGGTTGAGGGAATGGGTCAAAGGAAAGAGGAGAAAATAAGGCAACCAATTGAAACAATGAAAGCGGTTTTGTAGCTTGACAGTTTGGTGGAACAACCAAGGCAAAAACAACACACGAAAACAAGCACAAGAAAAGTCAAAAACATAGGGATGAAAACTAGGAAGAGCACACAATGAAGCATATTGGTAATTCTAAAAGAAGTAGATCACAAAGAGTGGAAGGTTTACATTTCAGAGGCAAGAAAACTCATGTTGGTGTTGTAAAGATCTCAATGGCCAAGGTGAGCCAAAACAAACCAAGTGACCTAAATGGATACAAAAACACAAGTGACTTTCCGAGCCAAATAAACCTATCTAAAAAAATGTAGACAACATGATATAGCTCGTCCAAGTAAAAATAAATGCAAAATAATGAATGAACAGATGGAAATGGGGTTTTAACCTAAAACCATAGTGTAAAAACAAAAATGTAACATGCTGGAAAAAAGAAGCCCGAAGCAAAATAATGCATGTAAAAAAATGGATGATAGGATAAAATGTAGGGTAATGCAAACCCCAAGAAATACAAAAGATAATCTAATAAGTTATCCCAACACAGAGCTAAAGTAACTCAATGAATGGATTGGTAAGTTATGTCATCCCACAATACGACTCACAAAGAAAACAAAGCTAAGAACAACCCATAACTCCACTCAAGAAAAAATATGATGCAAAAGAAATATGATTGACAAAGTCAATCAACAATGCAAAATGAAGAAATTGGGTTCAATATAAATGAAAACAACTAGAATTCATGCAGAGGAAAATAAGGCAGCATATCTAAAATTCTAAAAAAAAATCACTTGCAAACTAGTAGGAAAAAAACAGAGCTCTATTTTTTTTTCACTTGCATTTAAAAATTACTAAACTAGAGATGCAAAAAGGCACCTACGTTTAGATTTAGTAATTTGGTCAAACTTGGCTGCAACTAGCTAGATTTCACTGAAAAACACCTGTAACATGCACATGCACAACCAAAAAAACTGAACAAACTCCAAAAACCAAATGGTTAAACATATAAACAAGATTTAAAATGATGGAAACTTGCATGAGGATTACGAAACATATAAAATGAAGTAAAACAACTAGATTAATTGAGTGCACGTTTACCAAACATATATTTTGGTACCATGTCAGATTATTCTACGAGGATCACCTAGGAACCCCATACACATTGAGCAAGGATACACTTTAATGGATTTAGGAACAATTCACATAGGAAACAAGAGATTAAATAAAAAATATTATCAAGTATAAAAAGATAACGGTGCGTTTAGCATGCTCATAGATAAAAAAAGAGAGGTACATATAGTAGTGTTGTGTAACTCCTATACATGACACATGTACACTAAAATTATTGACCTATTACACTATGACATATTATCACTAAGTGAGATGACTAAACATAAATGGTGTAAAATTCATTAAATGATGACGATCAATTCATATACACCAACAAAATTTTGTTTTGGTGTGAAGTATGTTGAGCTCAAGCTTGGTTCTTGAGTCCTAGAAGGCATAACGATCTATTTACAGAGATTGGATTAAATAAAGGTCTTACACTTAGAGTTAAAATAAGTTATAATATGTTATATAAAGGTGATTCAGAGATATTTTTATTAGTATAAGGTTATTCTCATGATTAGTTGATTTGATGGCTCTTTAAGGTCAGTTTGTGGAGAAGAATGATCTGAAAATTAAATTTAACTAGCAATTTTGCACACACATTTCTTTGCTTTGTATTGATTTTCGATGTAAAAATTGAGCATTATATCCTTTTGTATTTTTAATAAAAAAATTAAAACTTCAAGTACTATGCAAATATTTAAAGAAATGAAGAGAATTCACCAGCAATTTGACACAAGAATTGATAACAGAGTTCAACACTTGAGGCCTACGTCTCCGGGTCTAGTTGAATGGGACCGATCTATTAAAATCTTGAAAATAATTATTTACAAAGAATTCTACAAAATTATGACCTTCTCACAGTCATCCTCTATAAAAAATAATAGGGGTTGATTTTTACATCTCCTCAAAATTCCATTCCTAGCTCAAGTTATGAGCATTTCAATATTTTTACACAGACCCGAATGTTATTCAAATAAAATAACACTCCTTTTATAATGTTTCTAAGCCTACTAGCATACCGTCTGGGTGCTTATCCTTTTACACAGCCCACTTGGGTTCTATTCTCCTCCCCATGCATTTTCCTTATCTCTTAGGGAACAATATCCCACATTTGGCACAGATTAAAGTGGAGGAGGTTTTAAAAGGTGGGGCAGTGTAAGTTCTAAGTGGATTAAGGGCCACCTAAGCCGCTAGAGATGTGGGCGCTTTGTTGGAGGATAAGGATGGCACATGGATATGTATGAACATAGTTTTTAGGTGCCTTGAATAATGCTTATGTAGGTTAAGCCAAATATAATGCGTGGAATATGGTTTCAATTAAAATGTGTGGAATATGGATATGTAAATAAAATGCGTGGAATATGGTAATTGCATAGTTTAAAATTACATATCAATTAGTCCCACATGCATAGCACAAATGCAATTAGAGGCATATATATACACAAGTTGGTATAGTGATAAAATGAGGAGGCCAAGGCACCCCTCCATAATCGAGTGGGTCGAACTTGGCTGAGGGCCCCCAGCCAGTAAATAGCGGGGTCCATTTGTCTGTGAATGAGTATCCAAGACCGGCGTTCCCAAAAACCACGTTTAGTTCATCACAAAAATTGTCCATGTGTCATAATATAATTGAAACAATTGGCGAGTGTGCACATGTCCAACCTGCACAAAACTTCAAATTTTGCCAGTTGCATGAAAATTTCAGCGGGCTATAACTTTTGCAAACGAGCTCCATTTCCTGCAAACAAGATATCAACAGAATCGTATAATTTTTATCCATGCTTTAAAAATGACTGCAACTTATTCTGAGAAGATATTAGATCAGTGTTTCTCTGTGAGGATCCTCTAGATCATTCCTCCCCACTAAGTAACTTTTGGACCCCAAAAGTCAACTTAATTGGTGAATAGGTGAGGGTATTTCTCCCTCACCTTTCCGGTTTCCATCCATTTAGCCTTGTTTGGAGAATGCCTTTGAACCCAACATGAAGATACTCAATGTCACCCCTTCATGAAGTTCTTACTTTCCTGTCCAAAATGATGTCTTCCTACAACTCATCAAGATACTCAGGAGCAAAATCATCAATGGAAGGCATTATGTTAGAATCATCATGATCAACAATCATAGGTGGTTCATACAATCTTAAATTCTCAACATTTACAACTGAGTAGATTTGCATATATGGAGGTAAATCCAACCGGAAAGTGTTGTTACCAATTTTTTCCAATATTTGGAATGGACCATACCATATAGGTTTCAATTTTTTACCTTCACATGTCAATCTTTCCTTGCTAATGTGAAGCCAAACTGAATCACCAACTTTGAACTTGTGATTAGTTCTATGTTTATCATGTCTAACTTTGTACTTGGCCTGAATTTTCTCCAATTGTTCACGGACATACTGATAAACCTGTTGTATTCTGTGCACAAATCTTTTAGCCTTGTCAGAATCACTTGCACCATTAACAATAGTTTCATGTCCATAATATATATCTAATGGAGAATTAGGTAGATATCCATAACAAGTCTCAAATGGAGACTTCAAAGTAGAAGAATGTAAGGCACGATTATAAGCATGTTGCACATAATAAAGATGTTCATCCCACAATTTAGGATGTTTTCTACTATAGCCCTTAAGTAATTGTACCATTGTGCGGTTTACAATCTCTATTTGACCATCAGTCTGTGGATGAAAAGCAGTGCTCTTTTTTAGTTTTGTGTCCATTAACCCCCACAATGTTGACCAAAATTCCCCAAGAAATCTAGAATCCTGATCAGATATAATTGAGGTAGGTAAACCAAAATGAACCCAAACAAACTAAAAAAATAAATGTGCAGTTCCCTCACCAGTTATTTGTTTAGTACATGGAACCAACACACACATTTTGCTAAATCTGTCCACTACCACATATAAGTAATCATGTTTCTTCCATGTCATGGGCAATCCTCCTACAAAGTCCATGGAAACACTTTCCCAAGGCCTTGTTGGAACAGGAAGAGGAGTGTAAAGTCCTAATTTCTAGTTACTTGGCTTGCTTGTGGCACAAATAACACATCCCTTAATATACCTGTTTACATGTTCATGCATTCTAGGCAAATAACAATATTTTTGTAAATGTGCAACTATCTTACTAACACCAAAATTCCCTGAAATAAGAGAACTATGTGCTTCCCTAATCATATGCACACGTTCATTTTCTAGAATACAAAGTTTACCAGAATGATATAACAATCCTTCATGCAAATGATAATATTTTTCTCCTACTTGTTTCCCGCTTACTAGATCCTCATACACTTCTCTAAAATCAACATCTTTTACATATTGTTCCTTGTAACTAACATGAGCCAAAGAAATATGCTGCAAAATAATATATTCTACTACCATTGGTGGTCTAGATAACATGTCGAAAACCTTGTTTTGAATACCTTTTTTATACCTGATTACAAGGTGAAATTGTTGTAAAAATACCATCCACCTGAAATGTCTAGAATGTTGCAATTTGGTTTGTGTTTGTAAGTAATGAAGAGGTTGATGGTCAGTATGTATAATTGTTTCTTTTCCCATTAAATAATGCTTCCTCTTTTTAACACTTTGAACCAAAGCATACAACTCTTTATCATAAGTTCGATAGTTTCTTACTGCACTTGTAAAGGTTTCTGAATGGTAACACACTGGTCATTTTTTCTGCATCAAAACTTCCCGCATTGTGTAGTCAGTAGCATCTGTCTCAATCTCAAATGAATGTTGTAAATCTGAAAGTTCCAAGATTGGAGTGGTAATTATCTTCTCTTTTAGTGTATTAAAGGCTTTCTGTTGTTTTCCTCCCCACTGAAAGACCTGTTTAATACTTGTCAAAGCATGCAAAGGAGATGCAATATATGAGAAGTTAGCAATAAATTTTCTCCAGTACTGAACTGCACCTAGAAAACTCCTAACTTCTGTAACATTAGTGGGTCTAGGCCATTTCACAATAACCTCTATTTTTGCAGGATCAATTCTCAATTCTCCATTTCCTACAATATAACCCAAGTAAATTAAAGATGTTTTTCCAAATTCACATTTTGACATCTTCAAATACAATTTCTCTTTCCTTAGTGCATCTAAGACTTTCTGGATGTGTTTAACATGTTCATCCCATGACTTACTAAAAATAAGAATATCATCTAAGTAGACAATAACGAAATTATCAATGAATAGTCTAAATATTTCATTCATAACTCTCATGAATGTTGTTGGTGAATTGCACAAACCAAAAGGCATCACTAACCATTCAAACAATCCCTATTTTTTTTTAAAAGCAATTTTCCAAACATCACCTTCTACAATTCTTACTTGGTGATAACCACTTCTTAAGTCTAACTTAGTGAAATAAATTGCATTCTTTATTGATCCAGTAAATCATCTATTCTAGGGAGAGGGTAACGATTCTTTATAGTAATATTGTTTAAAGCACATAAATTAACACACATTCGCCAAGTGCCATCCTTCTTAGGAACCAATATAATTGGTGAACCACATGGGGATGTACTTGGAAAAATTATACCTTGAGCCAAAATTTCCATTACCTGTCTCTTGATTTCCTCATTCTCTACTACTGACAACCTGTACATTCCGATATTGGGAAGAGGTGCATCCTGAAGCAACTTTATCTCATGTTGAACCCCTCTTTTGGGAGGTAGACCTTGTGGATCCAGAAAAACATCATCAAAATGAGAAACAATTTTTACCAATTCATCCTTATGTTTTAGATCGCAAGTCTCAAAAGCCATCTCATGTTATTTTTCTTTGGCTTTGACCACCATGAGCACAAATTTTTTTCTTGAGTTTACAAGCCTTTTCATCTGACCTGCAATTACCAAGGATAGATTATTCTTTTCATAGTGAGCTCTAACAATAAACTCAATTCCATCCTTTACAAGAAAATATTTATTTTCTTCCCTATAGAAGATTGCTTTATGATCACACAAATAAGGACATCCCAAAACCACCCCACAAATATCCAAAGGAACTACATCTAATTCAACCTCATCTATAAACTTGTCTGTAATGGAAAATCTGAAAGTACAAGTTTTAGTTACCTGCAGTTTTGCATCATCACAAACCCAGCCCAAAGGATAAGGCTTAGGATGTGGTTTATTTTTGAGTCCTAGTTTCTTAACAACCTCCTCAGAAATTAGATTAGCTTGGGATCCACTATCAAAAAGAGTATCAATTTTCATATGCTTTGAAATTAATCTAATGTGGAAAATCTCATTCCTTTTCTTATCATCAAGTATAGTTTGTTTACTAGAAGAAGATGCAACATTTGTAGTTCTATTGTTGGAAATTGAAAGAGTTGATTTACCTTGAAAACTCATAGCTGTGATTTTGGTTTCATCACCTGAATGAGAACCAAGATCATGCACTACAGTGTTTGTTTTCTTTTCTTTTCCTTTCTTAACCATCCATTTAGGCTTCTTTTTGGGATGTAATTTCTAACTTTTAGACTCATCATGGTTTTTTTTACAATTATTACAAAATGGTTTTTCATCTTCCTTCTTAACAGTAGAGTTTGTTTTATGCTTACCCTTTCCTTTTCCTTGTTCTTTCAAACCTTTTCCTTCAGATTTCTTGTTCTTTTGATTAAAAGAAGAGAAAGAGGACTCCTTTGTCATTTTCCCTTGTGCTTCTGAATGGGTTTCTTGAACACATATTGCATCAAGATTAGTAGGACCTAAAACAAGTATCATATGCTTTAGATAACTATGCAATCCACCAATATATTTGAGCAGTGTTTTTTCTGTGTTTAGAGAAATTCCCAAAATTAGATCCCTTTTCTTAAATTCTTGAGTGTATTCTTGAACACTTTGTCCCTTAGTTTGTCTTAATGTTTTCCAATCCATCATAGCTTGTTTCTTATAACCAAGAGGATAAATTATTGCCTAAGATTTGAAACAAATTCAAACCAAGAAGTGATTTCTTTACCTTTGGTTTCTTCCACTTCCTGAAGCTTACTCTCCCACCAAATGAGTGATGTGCCACCCATTCGAAGAGTTGCCAAATGAATCTTTGCTTCATCATCAACAATTCTTTGAACCCTACAATATACTTCTATTTTCTTGACCCAATTATCTAACTTCTCCGCATTTAGCTCTCCAGTATACATAGGCAATTAAAATTTGATATCAAACTTTAATGAAGGAAAATCAGATTTTAAAGAGTCTCTTTTTGGAATATCAGAACTAGAGCTTTCTTCTTTCTTACCTTCTCTAGTTCCCTTTTCCCTTTGTCTATCTTGGTACATTTCTTCCACCATTTCCTTCATCTGTAGGAATGATTGATGAAAGTTTTCTTCCTCTCGATCTACCATTGTAGGACTTCGAGATCGTCTGGTACCAATTTTGGGATCTCCTTCAACTAACTTTCCTTCACCCTTCTTAGATCGAGACCTTGTTAACATCCAACACACAACTTGCAATCCAAAACACGTTAATCTGGACCAAAAATCAGTCAAAACCAGCTCTGATACCAATGATCTGAAAATTAAATTTAACTAGCAATTGTGCAAACACATTTCTTTGCTTTGTATTGATTATCAATGTAAAAATTGAGAATTATATCCTTTTGTATTTTTAATAAAAGAATTAAAACTATAAGTAATGTGTAAATATTTAAATAAATGAAGAGAATTCACCAGCAATTTGACACAAGAATTGATAACGGATTTCGGTGCTTGAGGCCTACGTCTTCGGGTCTGGTTGAATGGGAACGATCTATTAAAACCTTGAAAATAATTCTTTTCAAAGAACTCTACAAAATTATTACCTTCTCACAGTCTTCCTCTGTCAAAAATATAGGGGTTGCTTTTTACATCTCCTCAAAATTCCATTCCTAGCTCAAGTTATGAGCAGCTCAATATTTTTACACAAACCCGAATGCTATTCAAATAAAATAACACTCCTTTTATAATGTTTCTAAGCCTCCTATCATATCAGCTGGGTGCTTATCCTTTTGCACGGCCCACCCAGGTTCCATTCTCCTGCCAATGCATTTTCCTTATCTCTTAGGGAACAATATCCCACATTTGGCGCAGATTAAAGTGGAGGAGGTTTTAAAAGGTGGGGCGGTGTAAGTTATAAGTGGCTTAAGGGCCACCTAAGCCAATAAAGATGTGGGTACTTTGTTGGAGGATAAGGATGGCACATGGATTTGTATGAACATAGTTTTTAGGCACCTTGAATAATGCTTATGGAGGTTAAGCCAAATATAATGTGTGGAATATGGTTTCAATTAAAATGTGTGGAATATGGATATGTAAATAAAATGCGTGGAATATGGTAATTGCATAGTTTAAAATGGCATATCAATTATTCCCACATGCATATCACAAATGTAATTAGAGGCATATATATACACAAGTTGGTATAGTGATTTAATGAGAAGGAGGCCAAGACACCCCTCCATAATTGAGTGTGTCGAACCTGGCTGAGGACCCCCAGCCAGTAAATAGCGGGGTCCATTTGTCCGTGAATGAGTGTCTAAGACCAGTGTTCCCAAAAACAACTTTTAGTTCATCACAAAAAATTTCCACGTGTCATAATATAATTAAAACACTTGGCGAGCGTGCACATGTCCAACCTACACAAAACTCGAAATTTTGCCAGTTGCAAGAAAATTTCAGCGGGCTATAACTTTTGCAAACGAGCTCCGTTTCCTGCAAAAAATATATTGATGGAATTGTATAATTTTTATCCACACTTTAAAAATGACTACAAATTATTCTGATAAGATCTTAGATAGGTGATTCTCTGTGAGGATCCTCTAGATCAAAGAAGGTTTCTTGGTTTTTAGGACAGAATTACTCAGGATAAAAGAATAAGCTGGTTAAAGCATGAAATTAATTATTTTATGCTTAATATCACCTAAAGAGTGAAGAGGGATGATTTTTTTCATATTGAAGGAATTTTGAGGTCTTGAAAGTTGAAGAAAGGGTGCAAACTATTTTAGTTTATAAAACTAGTTTCTAGGCATCATGATTTGACAAAGAGGAAAGTAGTTGTGGTTTGAACCTATATATGTTTCATGAGGTATATCATGAATGTATGTATTATATAGGTATTAGGAATTCCATAGAGTGGTAACATGCCATAGTTGAGTTCATCTTGAGGCCCAAAGGTAAAAATAGGGTGCTGAAAACAACTGTTTGGAGAAGGATATGAGCTAGTGGGCCATTTAATGATTTATTTGATTGGTAAAAGTAAATGAGACCAATTTTGATGATTATATGTCATATTACACATGTATGGTGAATTTTATTGCTTTAATAATCATGTTTTTGGTAAGAGTGGATTTTTCTCATCCTAGTGATGGGGTTTTGAGGGTTTTTAGTACAAGATGAGTGGTTTTGGGCATGGCTGACATATATGGGTCATATGTGATAGTTTTAATGAATGTATTTTAGTTTTAATATGATTTATTGGTCAAATTAGTCATGAAGAACTAACTTTCTTTCGGTTATAAGAAAGATAAGGCTATAAAGCTAGTGTTTTGAGTTCATTTGTGTTGTAGTTGTGCATGGGGGAGAATTACGACCCAAGAGGGAGAGTGTAATAGGTTTGAAGGAATAAAGAGTGATATGAGGATGTATAAAAATGTCTAAATATTTATGGATAAGATGTGAGCAAGGGTTTGAATCCAAATTAGTCCATGAAATACCTAGAGAGAGTGAGTTGATGAAGGTGTGCTTGAGCAAAGGTTTGAAGGGATTTGGAGCTGAATTTTGATATCACTATTAGTTGTGGTATCAGAATATTTTTCAGAGGTCATACTTCATAAAAATCTTATGTGATGAGTCATATTCATGCAAATATCTTGTTGTGAGTAATATCAACAAGGGTTTAAGGGTTGGTGCTCCTTGTGGGGTTAGTTTCTCATTAAAGAAATATATTGTGATGTGTAATATTCACTTGAGTATTTTTTGTGCATAATATTAGAAAAAAATTCAATGGGTTTTCTTCCCCTTGAGGGTTTCCCACTTATATCTTGTGTTATGGTGTTTTCTCTCTATTTCATGGTTGATTGCATGTATGTTATATAATGTTGTGTACACATTAATAGATGGTTAATTTATTATTGATTTAAGTGAGAAATCTGAAATTTAAATTAATTTTGTAAGGAATGATTCACCCCCCTCAGTTGATTGTAATCATGACAAAAAAATCACACACTTGGGGTATATTTATTGGTCCTAATCACATACTACTATTCATATGATTCCTAAGAAAGAAAACAAGTAATTGACATCTATATTTGGCCTCTTTTCTCTATTTTTTATTTCCTCTTTGGTATTACACACCCCATAGCCAAGTTTTATCTTCATTTCTTTATCTTTATTGACTCTAGAAACCAACACCCAACATGGACACCAACGCTCACACACCCTCATCCCCTCTGGGCACCCTCGATCTATTTATATCTTATTCACCTTTTTTAGGCATCTTGATTTATTATGGGTTGGAATTTTAGCTGTAAATTATGAATTTAAAACATTGAAATCATATAAATACAAAGCTACATGACCAGAATAAAGGACCAAGCTCTAAGCATCTATTATCACTACCCAAGGTTACATCCAAAGGGATTATAAGAGAATCAAAGTTTCCATCTAGCACTCACTCAAGGGACAAAGGAATACATTTTCTACATACATGTATAGGAGGGGAAGTTCATTTAGCCATCCACACATCTATTTACATTTCTACATCTATCTATCACTCACCATCAAGCATATATTACACAAGAGATTCCTAGGGCACAATTTCTACACAAAAGCATAAGAACAACATGGAGTCTGAGATGTAGTGCATTGCTCGATCATAAGTTCACTCTGTTGGGTGTTTTTTAGGGTCAATATGAATCCCTATTTACATATTTATTTTTTAGGATTTGATGTGTTTTAGAATTTTGCAGGATATCATTTATTTTTTGGTTACAGGAGAATTTTGAAATCAACCAACAATATATAGGTGACCATCAACAAAGGTTAGCGACCATATTGCGACACAAGAAAAATAGGTATCTGAGTTCATGCACATTCATGGGCACATACCAGTGGTATTTAGCACCTATACACCCATGACCCAGTCCAGATGCCCTGGTCTAGGCTTATTTGGTAGTTCTAGGATTTTTTATGCGTGATTGTGAAAGTATGCTCCTCTTATTTATCAGTTTACTAGTTTAGAAAACTTTGGGATTTATTGCAAAATCAGATAAGTATTCTATTCCCTCTCTTGCAACCAGGGTTTCATATTTCTTTAGCTTATTACTTGTGTGAGATCTATACTTTAGTGTTTTATTTATCATATGTGACTTTGCAATTTGGATTTCACATATTCTATATTTGTTAAATCATAATGAGGAAATTACATACTAGCCACCCATTTATCAATGCATCTAATGTGATTTATTTTTCACAGTAATGGTCTTGAGGTGATAAGTTGACATGGATAATTTGGTACTTCCTCTCTGTACATGTGCATGAAAACTTTCCACATAACCATTCTCCCAATAAAGGTATGATATTCTCTTACTTAAGTATCTTGCATACCTCTCTGAGGTTGTTCACGTCTTTTTGTGGTAATTTGGTATTCCTCACGTGTTCCCTTTTGTGTGCTCGATCTTTTCGATACTCTATATCTCCTTGGAGATCCCTGGTGACAACCTTAGTCTCTTGATATAATTCCTTTTGCTGGTCCACATTTGAATACTTTGTATGACTAACCTCCTCTCTTTTGATAAGTGGCATTTCTTTCTCTTATTCACATACGTGTGCTTCCTCTATGTACGTAGTGACCAGTAATGGATTTGGTTCCTCTACAACCAATTTATTATACATCCATTTCCCTTGCTTGATGCATTCAACCTCAATCATGGCCACACTTTTATCCTTGTTATTTTTTTTTCATATATGTGAGTACAAATTTGGACAATATTCAACCTTATGCACCTTACCACAATATGTGCATACCTAATTCTTCAGGAACTTGAATTGATAGTGATTAGGCAACCCACAAGTGTAACATTTTCCCCATGTAAACCTTCCTTAGTCACCACAACCTATAATTTGGTATCCACCTATAAATCCTCCATTATCATTCTTGTGCCTATCATTATTTTTCCCTTCTCGTGCTTGCAAGCTACTCTCTTTGCTAGTATGGTGCAACCCTGTTTCACAAGTTGTATGAATTTGATCAGTCAGAAGATAATTAGATGTGTCATGAGTATGCACATAATAGATTTTACAATAAAAATATACGTTCTTCTGTGTATCATGTTGAAAAGGTATAAAGTTATGGACATCATGGTTCTTGTGATAAATTTCACAAGCTGTCGATTACATGAGCACATTATTACACATACAACTATATTTTTAATTCCCTTCTATTTCAAAATTGGTGTACTAGAGTCCATGATGTGTCTCATGAGATGAATTGGTAAATAAATTTTCCAACTGCGTGGTCATTGCTATAATATGAGCCTAAAGGAATGGGCTTACTCTAGTATGTATGATGCTAACCACTTCTACATGCAATGCTTCTTCTAGAGCCTCGTGAGGGCCAACAAATGTATTTGGAAAGGTTTCAAAAAACCTCCTACAAACCATTACACATGCTAACTTTGATGAATGTCATTGGAAAGCCTAGACAACAAGGTCTTTAAACACACATCATACTACCTAACACTCTTATACAAACCTTGTTTTATGTATTTTAGTGCACTAATTCTCTTCTTATAAAATTTAGGTATGTGAAATTCAGCCAAGAAGGCAGTAAACAATGCATCATAATCCAACGATGTATGGTGTGTATCATACTTTGTATACTAGTTATTCCCGCGACCCTTAACAATTGTTGCAAACTGAATAGTCTTCTGATCTGAAGCTATTATTCCCTTGGCCCTCCATAAAAGTTCACACATGTGCACATACTTTTTTGTATCTTCAACAAGTCGATATTATTGAAAATGAAGGAAAATTTTGAAAAATATTTGAGGGGTTTTTTTTTGTGGTTTTTGAGGTTGTTGTGTTGGTTGCTATGGTACTTTTTGTGGAGTGGGGATAGATCATGAACTTGAGGCTCCACTAGGATTTCCTCTATGTGGTGGGGGACCTGAGTTTCCTACCGTGACATGGGGACTTGTACTACCTATTTATGGTGTTTTTCAATTAGGTGCTATAAATGCTAAAAGTACTAAATACTCAAATAGAACAAGGTTTACCAACACCTTCCAATGAAAATAAATTTTTTAGGATGATTATGTTCACAAGAAATAAAATAGGCTCCTCTTGTTTCCAAGTGAGAATACTTGTGTATAAAGATAGCTAGACAAAGAGATATTAGATAAGGATGATAACGAGTTGATCGGTGAATGTCGATCCCAGGAATATGAAGGAATTTCTTAAAATGTGTCAACTCCTTTCATACAATTAAGTGATTTGATAATGACAATATAAAAAATAACAATGGTTAATTTAGAACTCAAGGGGGAAGGAGAGATCTTGTTTAGTGTTATAAGTGGCATAAGCTAGGGAGATAATAAGTTCTAAATCTAGGAAATAATGAAAGAAGGATTATTCAGCTGTATCCTATATCTCTCATATGATATCAAGTCGGTCTTTAATATATTTGATTTATGGTGTGTTTAAAATGGCACATACGCTGAGATTGTGTGAGATGTAGAACTGTTCCCACATAAACATCTGTTAGATTATCGAGACATTATATATGCTAATGATTGAGTTTGAAATACCTAGAATAATGATCTACATGACATACATCTTATAGACAACTTGTTAGAATAGAATAAAATTTATATAAATATATGTAGACACCTATAATCTTGCCCAAGCAATTTAAATACTTAAATTTCACTAATTATACTCTTCCTAGAAATTTGATGATAAATCATCAAATGAAATTCATCCTATCTTCTGTTGTCATCAATTAAGTACATTACACCAGTTAACTGACTCATCTATCAAGGAAAAATGATGATCAACGACCTTCTGTTAATTAAACCCCATTCTATCTATATTAATTAATAATTCTAATTAATTAAGTTTCCTCCTCTATTAGATAAATAAACTTTCATTTATCTAATTTAATCCTTCATATCCCCTAAATCATGCTAATTCTATTCTAATCTAGTCTAATAGGCTCATATTCTTATTACTTAACCACCTTTGATTAATTATATTCACCCTTAATTCCCATGGGTCACTAAAGGATAAATTAAAATCTCCTAAGGTTGACTCAACCATCCCTAAACCTTCCTTATCCACAACTAACCCAACCTCTCTATTATCCCACATGTAAAGGGATGTAGATATTCTTTTATCTATTGGGTTATATAATAATCCCTCCTCCTACCTTTCTACTTACACCTAAATGAGCATAGAGCCCAATTTCATCATCTTAGTCCATTCTTTCTTAGAGTGGAGATAGGCATCATCCATTTGTGTTTAATCATCTAAGTTATTTTTTGAAGATCAATGGAGTTAATCAAGAAAGGCCTTGTTGCCATGACTTGATGAACCTCCATCCTCAATCCTCTTGGATCAAGAAACAACTATCAACCATTTGATAGCTAAAGGTTCTACCTAGTTCCATTTCATATATTTATCTTTCTAAATATTAGAGCAATAAATGTTAGCATGTTAGCTTGAGGTTTTATTTTCAAGGTTTTAATGTGTAGTGTTGATGTTTATTACTTGTTTAGCTCTTAGCATGATGGTATATTGATCTAGTTATCATTATATTGAATCTATTAGGTGTTAGCTTTGATTTCATTTCCATTGTTAACCAATTCATGTACACATATGATAATTCAAAAATTATTAGATAAGATAGGGATTGATAGTGATTGGGGATGGACGGCAATCGGGGAGAAAATACTAGTTTTGAAAAAAGGCTAATAAATTAAAAACGATGGATGTCAGAAAAAATTGATAGTTATGAGATAGATTATAAGGATTATATAAAACTATGATAATATGAAAACATAGGTTTAGATGTGTTTATGGGGTTGATGAAGGTAATAGAGGTCAAGGGACAGATTAACAAAAATAAGGGATCAACGACAATCACTATGAAAATTGTAGATATTGTAAAGTTATCTAAATGACTAAATGAGAGACAAATCTTGAAAGGGGTATACAATATGATGTAAATTATTAATAATATATTATAATAAGTATAAAAACAAGATAGATGAAGGTAAATAAGGCTATAGTAACCTTGATAATTGTTGTGAAGATGATAGAGCTCTCAAAAATTTGACTAGTGATTTGATGATGCTTTCCAAGGATTGGAAACCAAGAGGTAATTGACTATGAGCACAATGGAATTTTTTGTAGGTGCATTAATTTTTCCTCACATCCAATTTATGAATAACTGGGAAATGGAGGAAGAGGTTGGCGAAATAGAATTGATGATGTCTGCAATGATCGTTGACGATCACAGATCACCATTAATTTATCCCAAGAGGTTATAAACCAACAAATAAAAGATGGAAATTGGTTGAAACCACTTGACATTAGAGGATTTAAATTGTTTGGAAAATAGTGGGAGGTTAGGGATTCAAGTAGGAATAGGTTAGGGGGTTAATATGGGTAGGGTAAATTAGGCTAGGTTTGTTTTAAGTGGTTAGGGTAGGGTAAATGATATTTACAGGGGTAGTTTAGGATTTATGATGGTAAATTTAAAGTTTGATAAAGAAAATAATGATAAATATGAAAATATGATTAATGTGTGTTAAGTTAGCTAGGGATGAGAAAAAGGTGTCTACATTTTCCCCATTTTGTTGAGTTGTCTGTAGGCACAGGCTGCGAGATAAAAACTAATGTGAGGATGCTCGAGTTTTGTGATAAGGATATTAATCCCCCCTAGGAAAATGAATGACTATGTTGGTAATTATACTGAAGAGAGTTGGATTGTTTGGATATGTTTTCTTTAAGTTGCTCCAGGATTTGATTGTAGTATGAAATGATCATACTGGAGGAGTTTGTAGATATGGTAGTAATCTTGGAAAAATATGGTAGGGGAAATTATATAGCCTTTAGAGGGTGACGTTAATGTGGACTACCTATGGATGCATGCTTCAGAGAATACTATTACATGGAGAGGATCTCATTGTAAATATCTCATCGGGATGTGTGAAGCCTTAGGACAAAAGGGTTAATGGCAACATCCAAAGGGTGTGCAAAATTTGATGAATGGTAAAAAATGATGTTTCAACAAATTGTTAGGAATGAAAGAAAACATATATGAGATTTTGATGGTATTGTGATGTTGCTAAAAGAGGTATAGGTGAAAAAAATAGATAAGGTGTGCAAAATGGATAAAAGGGAATTTAAAGTTTGGGTTTGGTTGTCATGACCAAAATTTTAAATTTTACATGCTAGACATTTTGCATGAAAAAAATGTCTCTTACTTAGGGACTTGTTTCAAATTAGACAAAGTATAAATGGAGCAAACATAGACCTTAATTGTCTTATGGGGGAGAAGACAAGTGCCTTATCCATTGGGAAAATAGATTCACATAACACATAAACAAGAAACAAAAAAAAGAACAGCAAAAAATTACATGACACAAATGTAAATACACAACTTAAAGGGAAACACACCACAAAATAGGAAAATACAACCTAAATCACCTATGGTACATTAGGAGGATAGTCCACTTTAACTATATTAATTTTTTCTTTTAGATGTTATGCCTACATGCCCGTAACACATAATGATGTTGTTATGAAAAATCCATTTATTTTTTCTATGAGATAAGACCCCTTCCTAAACTACTTAGGAAATACATGTCTTGGAGGAGGTCTCTAGGTACCTAAAAAGAAAGATATTGGATGTCTCCTCTTGAGAAAATTTGCATGAATCATATTGTAACTGAAGATCAATATGAATAGTTCACTTTTCTTTCTTCCTTGGAATTCCATTTTAGGTTACCAATCCATTGTTTCATTCACGTGTCCTTGTTTTCTTTTTTTCACTATCACAACATTGAATTTTGATCATTATAAGCTCACCATATTCACAACTAGTCTCGTGCTCTTCATTAGGAATATGATCCCGATTTTTCATGCTCTCCATGACTGTTGTTTATGTAGAACTATTCTCGGTAGATATTTTCAAATATTCAACATCACTATATATCACTTGTTGATTCATGTTTAATAGTTGCTCAAGGTGTTTATCTTTCCCACATACTAACTCATCATTAACCTCCATATTACTTTCTATGATGAAGGTACTATCCTCATGAATGAATACATCCATGAGAGATTAAATAATTTCCTTTCCCTTCCATTCATCATGATTACAATATTCTTCACAAAATGGGCAAGAGAGGGACTAATCTTCACATTCATACTCATCAACCAATGTTTCAAGATGGACATTGAGCTCTTCCATTTATTTTATTTCATTATTGTACATTTTTTCATCAAATGAAGAATCAAAACTAAACTCATTCTTATCTTGTATATTAATTACATAGGTTATGATTTCAAGACCGAGTTGAGGGTCTTGGGTTCCTTCTATAACATTTAGAATATCTCACACATATTCCTTCTTCAAAGCTTCCTCATACTCACCTTCACATTAATTTGAAAATCAATCACATTGAATCTTAGAGATATGATTGAAAACTTGGAAATCATATGGCTGGACTATCTCACGATCCACATTTATTATCATTTGGGTTTTCCTTCTTGTAAGTCAAGGAATACTTGATTTTCATCATTTTCAAATAGAGAAACAAACTCCATGCTGAATGGGAAGGGAAGATGTTCTATTTTAGAATATACCAAATCATCCTAGTGTTTCTTAATTGGTTCCAGAAACTTCAGTGAATCTTCCATAAAGATAGGAAGTTTATCATTTTCTTATGAAGTTATGAAATAGTTAAAACCTATTGAATCTTGATACACAATGTCCGCCCTTGGGTCATTTTCCCTCTGAAATTTATATTTCATATTTTTTATCGGAAACAAGTTCTTCATGTTACTTTTGACTGGTATTGTGGTATATGACCAATAAATATTTATAGCTCCACCAATGTCTCTATAGAATCTTTGTCTAAAATACATCCCATATGCAGACGGAATGTCTACCACTGGTATTTTTGACATTGACCTTATTATAAGGAAAGTCCATAAGTGCTACATGAGCATTGCTAACTTCACCAATGAGAGGTCATTCTTTGATCTACATGGAATAATAGTGACCAAAAATATGGGAAATGGTGAGACCAAGAGCATGTGAAAATGCTACAGGAATGATGCTATCCTAGGCACCAAATTCAACTAGTTATTCAATTTTATTCATTGACCAAGAAGGAGAAGTATAATGGTTCAATTTTTCCAAAAGAGGAAGGTGTAAATGTAATAAGGTTATGAGATGTAGTATTGATAAGAGTGGGAAGTTATTATTTTGCAATGAAGTCTATGGAACATGACTATGAATTACTTCATTTGATAAATTATACAAGTTTATCAAATTACTTGGGATAAGTTGTCAAATGCTCAAATTTGGAAATTCAGACCTTGGACTCCTTTACATGTTCAACTATCTCAAATGAGACTCATAGGAGTGTGAAGTTTTATATGTGATAGTGCGAGGTTGACTAATTCTCAGAATGTCATTGATATTATTTCTATTTATATCATTACATTTGAATGAATAAATGGTTGTAGGAGGTCTCTAGGTACCTGAAATGAAAGAGATTTCATATCTCCACTTGAGAAAGCCTACATGACTCATATTAAAATTGAAGATCAATATAAATAGTTAAATTTTCTTACTGCCCTATAATTCCATTTTGGATTTCCAATCCATTGTTGCACTCGCTTGTCCTTATGATTTCTCATTTTTCATTTTTTTCACTATCACAAGATTGATTTTTGATCATTACAGGATGTGTAACGTCTTTGGCATGGATACTACTAGGATGAATTCCAATCCTGACATTGAAAATGTTGACATGTGATTTTTCTTAGGAAGGCATATTCTTTTGATGTTTGAAACTAATTTTTGCAATGGAAAATTTATTACAGTTCAAAAGTTCATACTTGTTATGATTTTGTTTACTGGGAAATGAAACCATTCTACTATGTGAATTGTAAGTTGTAAATCTGTACTACTATTTTCATACTTACCATATGATAATAACACACCTTGAATCAATTCCATTGATCCAAGGTATGCTTCAGTTCTTCATTATTATCATCTTGATAACTGACATTCTGAAATGGAAAGGTAATGAGGAAATGAGATGTGTTTTGTTATAAATTTTAAGGACTTAGATTAAGGTGTTATTACTACGCATCGTTTTGCAAACAGAGAGTTTGGACCTCCTTTATAAATGTTTCATAATGCTGAACAACGTGAGGAGATAAAGGATCTGTTCCTGGGCTATTAAGGAAAATACCTTAGCCTTGGTCATAATGGTTAATGCTATTCGGATCTAACCTAAATTGTGATGTTTTATCCAAATTGGATTTTAACCTACTATAATAAGACCGATCTAGGACCTATTCCTAAATTACTAAGGTTTATACCTTAACCTAGGATGTAATATCCTATTCTATATGGATCCTAATCTAAGGGTAATAACCTAACCGAAGATAGTATGCTTTATGGTTATGCGTCTCAAACTAACCTAAGGCAATTTTTAATGACCTAAGAACTAAAGGGAAACCTAGCTAATGATAATATAATATAAACTATTACCAAGAAAAGAAAGGGGACCTAAGGGTTATGTGGCAAGTGGGAAGTTAGTGGTGATGGTTTCTAAGGTATTTATGAGGATTAATTTCTGTCCTTACATCTTGAGCCTGCCAAATTTGGTGGAGACTTGGAGAGATAGGGGAATGCCTAGCTAACATCATTGCTAAGTTTAAAATACATGCAGATTTTGAAATGGAACCTCGTCAAATTTGAATTGGTGGTGGCATGTGGAAAGAGGAGGGAAAGTGGAATTCAATGCATTCAATGGCCTCAAGATTGGTGGAAGAAACATCCTAGGAGTTTAGACATGTGGAAATTGGGGGAAGTGTTTTGGTCATTTGTTTGTTTTGGTTTTTCACTCTGCATGAGGGTTTTGGTTCTTTGAGCCAGCAATTTCATTATTGATCCTTTGCGATCTTTGGCATTTTTTAGCTATTTATAGGCCTATAGAAGTATAAGGGAAGAAGGAAGATTGGTTGTTGATGTTGTTTTGGAAAGAAGATATTTTTGGGAGGCTCAGCTAGAAATATTCTACAAATGAAAAGGAAACTCTATCAGGAATGATAGGTTCTTCTTTTTAAATAGTTTTGATTTTTACTAAACGTCTTTATTAGAAAAGCTATGCTCTTGGAAACAAATGAGTTTTTGTTTTGATTTTATTTTTTATCCATGCTTAAATAAGTTCATTTTTTTTCTTATGAGATTCATTGTTTGACAAAATTGAATGTGGGAGGGTTCCTTGTTGAAAATATGGGTAAATCATGCTTTAACCTTTATTGAATCTAGAATGTTGTCAATTTTGTGAACTTCTATTGTCTGTACAAAAAAAATTAAGGGAAAGATTTTTTTTGATAAATATTCGATATGGGTTTGTTTTTCCTTTGTAGGAAGAAGGTATGAAATGAATTTTCCTCTGTTAAAACTTGATCTGCTTCGAATCTTGATTATTTTGGTTGGGCTATGCTATAATAGTTATTCAGATTTGATGTTTTTGTGAATTAAAAATTGTTTGAAAACAATAGTGATATGTTTACTCCTTCAGAGTTTAGTACGTTTTGAATCTATGAACTTTGTGGGATTGTTAAGAAAGGATTTCAGTCGGATTTGTTCTTCCTTTCTCGAAATCTGGTAAAATACAATTTAACTTATTTTGGAACTGTGTGAGGATATTTTTTTTTCTCTCACCTACATGTTATGAAATGGTTTGTGAATAAGCATTTGATTGATATCTATTACTATTTTGTAAGAATGGATTATTTTAGTGGAACTTTGGATTAGTTCAGTTTCGGTTATTTGAAGGAAATGAGTTGGAATGTTTCAATTTTACTCTTCTCCTTTTTAGTTTGATTTTGAACACCAACTTGGGGTTAATTCACTTTGATTTACCTTCATTTTGTTCAAATCTGGGTTGGAGTTCTATCCTTCTTACCTATTAATTGTTTCCTTGATTCTTGTAAAGAGGGTACATGGTTGGCTTGGTTGTAATCTTGTATTCATTTTCCTTGGGTGCATAGCAGTACATTGTAGGTATCTCTCTCTATGTTGGAAATAAGAGAACGTATGGGAAGATGCTATCTTCATTGAAATGAAACTAAGGAATCATTTATTGAGCTTGTTACTTGAAAACTTGTATTATTTTTTGTTACAGTAGTGGTTTTTCTCTTTCGGGCTCTGCCTTACTGGTTTCAGTTGTGTGTCTTATATCAATTCAATTTCAATTATGATGTTGTGTTATAATGGTTTTTAAAATCAGATGTTTCTCAAAAGAATTAGTTCAACCTTTTTTTATTTTGAATATGTTCCTTCTTTCTCTCTTTTCTATGTTAAGCTAATCATTGTTGTTTATCTAAAAAAATTGAAGGAAGTTATATTTTGTTCTCTCTCTACCTGTTATTCTCTTCTATTATTCCCCCTTGCATATAATCGACCTATTTAGTTGTGTTATTTGAAGGAGACTGTAGAGTAGGTAGTTAGAGGAAATATATTCTTTTCCTTTTTCCCCTGAACAAATATTTGCTAGGGAGGTAAGGATGTTGATGTGTGACTACCTTCAGGTACATGTAATGGAAATTATACTATACAAAACTTGTTGATGATAAACATGAAAGTTAGGCTAGAGTTGACTTAAATTTGAATGATATATATTAATTTGTAAACTATTAATTTTGGATTTTTTTGGCTCTTCCTAAATCTTGTTGTAGAGAATGAATGTGCTTGGTTCTAGTTATTGTTGACAAAGTACATTAATACTGAACATAGGAGATCATAGCTTCTCAAAAGTGTCCCTATTATTACTAGATCATTAGATTTATTACCTCTCTTGATCAGAATTGAATGAATCAGGAAATGAACTATAGATAACTATAATAAGAATGAGGTAATTAATTTAGATTAAATATTACTTATCTAATGTACACTTATGGTAAAATCATTGATTGAGGAGTGTTAATTTGATCATGATCTTTACTTAATAAAATATGGTTGTTCACTTTGTTCTTATTTTTATGATCCTTATTCTTTATGAAGTATTTAGTTGACTTGCTTTACTATTTTGTAAAAGCATATTTTTTTTTATGAGATAGTTAGTTGAAAGCGCATCATTTTAATTTTTAGTGCTTATCATTCTCAGTTCAACGAAATGGCTTGTGCTAGCAATTTTTGTAGATGGATTCTGTAAGTGATAAAAGAGGACAAGTTCTTTTATGATACTTCTTATGTTTTCTTAAAATTTGGATCTTTTATGAGGAATTATGATTCTCACTGAAATGTAATTAGCAAAGGAAAAGTTATAATTCTTACTTAAGTTTATTAATGCTGATTGGCATAAAAGATGTCTAAAATTTTTAAACTTGTAAAATGTGTATTTACTTACGAATGGAAAAATGATTGAGTGATACTTGTACTTGGTGTGTCATTCTCTTTGGACATACTGCAAAGGGAATTTGAAACTTATCCCTATTCTCTCGTAAACATATCTATTTTGAATCATTCTATTTGGACTCAAATGAAATAGATAAAAAGGGAATTGATACTCTATTCTTTTATTATATGCAAATTTTAAGTTGGCTTGCATAGATGAACATTCAAATAGTTCATTATTGTATATTAGTTGACATTAATAGAAGAGTAATTTACTTATGATTTCTAGTATAAAGTAAATGGTTGCAATGAACCCTAATTAATTTAAGTGAAAGGAAAGAAAAACAACTTGTAGGTATAAGCATTCCGTTAAGACCTCTTTTGAGAATCATACTCAAATGAGATTATTAAGAAAGAAGGTATACTCCTCCTTCTTAAATCAAAATTCATAATAAGATAATTGAAAATGAATAAATACAGATATAAAAAATAGAATTCATTAGAGTGAAGTCTATTATTAAGGAATTTGAATCTAAATTCAATCATCCTTAAACTTGATTAAGATAAGTAAGATAATCTTACAATTGGTAGGCTGATTCTGTTTATAAGTCTAAATCTTAAAATAAGATACCAAGGGATGAAATACAAACCTTCGAGAAGAGGGATTGGTTTAAGATTTATCCGCATGTTAATTGTAAATCATTTATGGTTGGTAATAGTAATGATCAAATAAATTAAGAATCAACAAGGATGCTGAATTTAAATCTTAATAAAGAAGATAAGTAAGTGTTTAACTTATTAATTGGATATGTACCTCTAGATGGAGTGATTTCGTATGATTTTGGTACATGCCAACTATAGTAATGTGTCATCATGAAGACTGGGGCCTTCATGAGGATACAAAGTTGCAACTAACACATCGTAATACCCTTCCAAATTGGACCATCTATATCTACATAAACTCAGACTTGGCCTTAATTGTACTCTAGGTCAGTTTAGGGGCATGATTTTGTATAGAGGTGACTCACAATGACTAAAGGTAGCTAGACACACACAATCAACCTATGTCGATTGATTATGTCTATGTACCCTTAGTCACCGCGAGTGATTCTCTATACCAACCCATGTTGCTAACCTGGGTTAAGGTTAAACCTTAGACAAGTGGACTGACAGGAGTTAGTGAAGACCATTCTAGATAATAATTGAAGTGGGGTGAAGGACGTATTTGGTTTGATGATTATGTCATCTAGGAATATGAACATGCACAACATGTCCAAATATTTGGCCAAAGTATCGCAAGTTGCTGGTTGTGTTGTCCTAAGTCACCTAGTTTAAGAAGTAAGATTTTAGATGAATATTGGTAACAAATATTCAGATAGGCCTCTTAAATAGAACACTTCAATACCCATAAAATGGGGTAAGAAAACCAAGTATACTTAGTATATGATACATAGAGTTAACATGAGAGATCGATAAGAAGCCGAGTCATGAAATGAGAGATTGATGAAACTCTGAGTTGTGAAATGAGAGTTTGGTAGTTCATCGAGTCATTACAGCTAAATATGGTTATCTATTATGAGATTGATTGGCATGGAATTTTTTTTCTCAATTATGATTATTTGGAACATAGAACATTATCTAAAAAATTGAAACGTGTGTTCTAAATCATGATTATTTAGAACAGAGAATTCTATTAAAAAAAACTCCCTTGTTTCTAAAGCTATAAAATGGGAATTTTACATCTTGGTATCAGAGCTGAAGGTTGTAGCTCTTAGACCTATTGTGTCCATAATCTAATAAAAATTAAATTTTCTTATTAATAGATAATGGTTAGAATAAGAGGAAATGCTGCAAACAACCCACCACCTGGTGGAGAAGCAGCTACTACCCAAAAACTTGACGAGATCCTCATTGCTCTGATGGAAACAAGAGATCATTTGGCTATAATTTAACATAAATTTATGGGTAATGAGGAGGAGGAAGAAGATGCTGATAATGATAATTAGCCACCTCATATGGACAACACCAATGGGGGAAATATAGGTGTTGATAACAGTAATGCAAACATATCTAATTCACCTGAGAATAAAAAGGCAAGATTAACAGCTAAACTCACCAATGATATAAAAATAATAAGTCCTCCCAAGTTTGATGGAACTACACTTAGGGATGGGGTTGAGAACTGGCTCAACAAAATTGAGAAGTACTTTGCAATAAGAAACTTCTCGAAGGAAAAAAAACAATTTGGGGAGCTTATCAGCTTTCTCATGAGGCATCTTCATGGTGAGACAACCATAAAATTGAGTTGAACATTGTCGAAACAGACATAACTTGGGATCAATTTAAAGGTTACTTTAGGAAATCATGGCTACCTCAACTTTATTATGATCATAAAATGACTGAATTTCGGAACTTATCTCAGGGAAAGTTCACTGTAACAAAGTACTAGGAAAGGTTTACTAAACTCCTTAAGTACATGCCTTAGTATTAAACTGAAAAGAAGTTCAAGATACAAAATTTTATCATGGGATTAAATCTCATTATAGGTGGTGAGGTGGAAATTCACAACCAAACCACTATGGAAGGGGTTGTCAAAAAATCCATAAAACAAGAACAAAAATTAAGAGCAATCTCTGCTCATAGGGAGGAAATTAGAAAGAAAGTTCCAAACTCTTCTTCATATCTTGTACCCAAAAAAGGACCATGAAATAGGTTTGGTATGAAAAGTAAATTTACCACTGATAATAATAAGAAAATAGAAACAAACAAACCTACTGTTAATATGCAGAATAGATTTTTAAAAAATAATAATAACAGACAGAATTCCTACGGGATCCAGAATGATAACTTCAAGGTAGGAAATAAATTTGAGCATAGGAAGGGGCCAGCAGAAAGATGTTTTAATTGTGGCAAGGACCATTACGTGAGTCACTGTCCTTTGAATAAAGGATGAAGACATTCATAAAACAAATTTTAGAACAAGGTATGGGTATTATGAATTCACACTTTTACCTTTTGGGTTGACGAATGCACCTGCCGCTTTCATGAATTTGATGAATAATATTTTTCAAGAATACTTAGACAATTTTTTCTTGTATTCTTGGAAGAAATTATCATATACTCTAAAAGCATTGAATAACATCATAAGTATATGAATATAGTTTTAGAAATCTTGAGAAAGATAAAGTTGTATGGTAAGCTATCAAAATGTTCCTTCTATGATACAAAAGTACACTATTTAGGTCACATTATAAGAAAGAATGGGATAGTAGTAGACCCCTCAAAGATTGTAGCTGTAACTGAGTGGCCTGCACCCAAGAATGTACATGAAGTTAGAAGCTTTATCGGGACTTGCTAGTTACTAATAGAAAGTTCGTTAAAGACTTTTCTAAAATTGCTGCACCAATAACTTCATTACAGAAGAAAGACAAGAAATTTTTTTAGAATGAAAAATGTGAATCTGCTTTTAAGATTCTATAGGAATAGCTAACAATAACACCTATTTTGACTATACCTGATCCTAATGGATACTTTAATATCATAAAAGATGCATCTGGGGAGGGTCTCGGAGGCATTCTGTTGTAGAATGACCATGTCATAGCTTATGAAAGTAGTAAAACTCAAGTTACATGAATTGAATTATGCTCCGCATGACCTTGAGCTTGCTGTCATTGTTCATGCGCTTCAAGTATGGAGACATTATCTCCTTGGTAGACCTGATTGAACTAAGACTAATTATCATCTTGCACTTAAGTATATTTTTTCTTAGCCAAATCTGAATGGAAGACAATGAAGATGGTTAGAATTTCTTATCTCAATATGATTTTGACATAATTTATATTAAAGGAAAATAAAATAGAGTAGCAGATGCTCTAAGTTGTAGGAAGCATATTTCTTCTCTCATAACGTTGAGGAATGAGTTTAAATATGAGGTAAAAAGTGTCATGGAAGTCTGATTCATATTTTCAGTAGGTAAAGACAAGTACTTGTCTGCAGATCAAAATGATGTGAGATAGATAGGTTTTCATTTTAACAATGAAGGAGTCTTGTGGTTTGAAAACATGGTATATATACCTTTGGAAAATGATTTAAGAAAGAAATTATTAGCTGAATTTCATAATTCACCTTTTTCTGGGAACCATGGCATTACAAAAATGCTTGCTGATATAAAACAACAATACTTTATGGAATGGAATGAAGAAGGATGTGATGGAATTTTTGACACACTGCTTAGAGTGTCAACATGTTACAAGTTGAACATATGCATCCGGCTAGTTTATTGTATCCTACACAACATTCCACAGTAAAAATGACAATTGATAAGTATGGATTTGTGTCCAGGGGTTTCCAATGTCAAAAAGTAAGCATGATGTTATTCTATTTGTTGTTGATAAACTAATAAAAGTAGCACATTTTATTGCTAGTAATCTAAAGGATGATTCACTTGTGTTGAGCAAGAAGATTTGTACATGAGATTTTTAGGTTACATGGAGTACCTGAATTGATCATATCAGATAGAGATTGAAGAATGACATATAGATTTTGGTAAACACTCAATGCAGCCCTCAGGACTAAGCTGAATTTCAATTCTGCATATCACCCGGAAATAGATGGACAAACTGAAAGAGTTAATCAATTTTTAAAGGACATATTATGAATGTATTGCATGGATCAACAATAGAAATGGGAAGAGTACCTCCCATTAGTTGAATTTTCTTATAATAACACTTATCAAACCACTCTAAAAATGACACCTTTCGAAGAACTATACGGAAGGAAATGCAGAACCCCTGTTAGCTAGGAAAACATTGAAGATAGAGAGGTGATGAGAACATAAATCCTTAAAAAATGGAACAACAAGTAAAAATGATTCGTGAATGCTTGAAGGAAGCTGTAGATAGGAAAAAGAGTTATGCAAACTTAAAATGGGTTGATAAGAAATTTAAACTTGTTGAGAAGGTCTTTCTTTGGGTGAAACCAAATAAGAGTTCCATAACTTTTGGCAGGGCTGCCAAGTTATCACCTCGTTATGTGGGACCCTTTGAAATTATTGAAGTAATCAACCTTGTAGCTTATTGTTTAGCTTTACCTCCTTCTTTATCACGAATACATGATGTTTTCCATATTTATTTGCTTAAGGAATACGTTTCAGATATATCACATGTGTTGAATTGGAATACCTTGCAGGTCCAAGACCTATGAATAATCATGGTTAGGCCCATTTGAGTACCAGAAAATCACCAGTTGCACTTAAGAAATCATGAAATAAGTCAATGTAAGGTCCAGTGGGACCAGTTTAATGAAGAAAGTGTAACCTGGGAAAATATTGAAGATATGAGATCTGCTTTTCCACATTTGTTTGATCAGAATTGATTCTGAAAATTGTTAAAATCTAAAAAATTTATTCATGTTTTGATGATGAATCTGCCAGACTTGGGTAGTTACTGAACTATTTAACAACTATTTTAATACTGTTTTGAAATTTAAATTTATCAAATCTAGTTCTGTTATGAACATATGAATGAAAGGACAATAATTAATTTTTGTCCTAAACTTTAATGGTTTGATTAAGTTAATCATCTAGACAATTGTTCTTTTAAGGAGGAAGGTATATAACATATTTGGCATGATTGTTACTATGATGACTTCCAATTTCAACATTGCAAATGTTGACATGTGATTTGTCTTAGGAAGGTGTATTCTTTTGACTTCGGAAATCATGTTTGCAATGGATAAGTTATTACTATACAAAGATTCATACTTGACGTAATTCTGGTACTTAGAGATGAAGCCACTCTACTTCGTGATTTGTAAGTTATAAATTTGTACTGTTGTTTTCATACTTACCATATGATAAAATCACACCTTTAATCAATTCCATTAATCCAAGGTATGCTTCAGTTCTTCCTTATTATCATCTTGATAAATGTCATTATAAATTGGAAAGGTAATGAGGAACTGAGCTATGTTTTGTTATAAATTTTAAGGTCTCGGCTTTAGGTGTTCTTACTAGGCATCATGTTGTAAATGGTGAGTTTGGACCTCCTTTATAAATGTTTCATAATGCTAAAAAACATGAGGAGATAAAGGATTTGTTACTGAGCTATTAAGGCAAATACCTTAGCCTTGGTCAAAATGGTTGATGCTATTCAGACCTAACCTAAATTGTGATGTTTTATCCTAATTAGATTTTAACCTACTGTAATAAGACTGACCTAGGACCTATTCCTAAATTACTAAGGTTTATGCCTTAACCTAGGATGTAATATCCTATTCTATATGTATTCTAATCTATGGGTTATAACCTAACCTAAGATAGTGTGCCTTATGGTTATGAATCTTGAACTAACCTAAGGAAATTTTTAATGACCTAAGAACTAAGGGAAACCTAGCTAATGCTAATGTAATATAAACTATTACTAAGAAAAGAAATGGGAACTAAGGGTTACGTGGAAAGTGGGAAGTTGGTGGGCGATGGTTTCTAAGGTATTTATGAGGATTAAATTCTATCCTTACATCTTGAGCCTGCCAAGTTTGGCGGAGACATGGAGAGATAGTGGGATGCCTAGTTGATATCATTGCTAAGTTTAAAATGCATGTAGATTTTGAAATGAAACCTCACCAAATTTGAATTAGTGAAGTGGCGAGAGGAAAGAGGAGGGAAAGTCACATTCAATGCATTCAATGGCCTCGGGCTTAGTGGAAGAAACCGCCTAGGAAAGTTTAGGAGCAGGATAAAATTGTGGGAAGTTGTTTGGTCATTTGTTCATTTTGGTTTTTCACTCTACATAAGGGTTCTGGTTTCTTTGAACCAACAATTTCATTATTGATCCTTTACGATATTTGGCATTTTTGAGCTATTTTTGGACCTGTAGAATTATAAGGGTGAGCATGAAGATTGGATGTTGATGTGTGTTTTGGAAAGAAGAGATTTCTGGGAGGCTCGGATGGAAATATTTTGCAAATCAAAAGGAATCTCTATTAGGAATGATAGGCTCTTCTCTATTAAATAGTTCTACTTTTTACTAAATGTATTCATTAAAACAACTCTAATCTTGGAAACAAATGGGTTTTTGTTGTGATATTATTTTGCGTCCATGCTTGAATAAGTTCACTATTTTTTTTGATGAGATTCACTATGTTGACAAAAATGAATGTGGGTTGGTTCCTTGTTGAAAATATGGGTAAATTGTGATTTAACCTTTACTAGAATCTAGAAATGTTGTCAACTAATGTGAACTCTCCTGTTGTCTGTGTAAAATGGATTAAGGGAAAGACATTGTTTGATAAAGATTTGATATGGGTTTGTTTTTCCTCTGTAGGAAGAAGGTATGAAATGCATTGTCCTTTGTTGAAATTTGAGTTGCTTTGAATTTTGATTATTTCAATTGGGCTATGCTGTAATAGGTATTTGGGTTCGATGTTTTTGCAAATTCAAACTTGATTGAAAACAACAGTGATATGTTTTTTAGTATGGTAAATAGTTTTGAAGGGACTATACCCCTGTGACAAAAAGGCTCAAAAGCCAGATACCAAAAGAGGAAAAACCGACTCTAAAAGAGAAAAACAACCAACATTAGGGGGCTCAACAGCCAGATAATACAATATAGTGATATATGAATATGGTTTACTCCTTTTGAGTTTAGTACGTTTTGAATCTGTGAACTTTGTGGGATTGTTAAGAAAGGATATTTCATTTGGATTTGTTCTTCCTTTCTCGAAATCTAGTAAAATATGATTTAAATTATTCTGGAACTGTGTGAGGATATTTTTGTTTCTCTCACTTGCATGTTATGAAATGGTTTGTGAATAAAATTTTGATTGACATCTATTAATGTTGTTGTAAGAATGGATTATTTTAATAGAACTTTAGATTAGTTCATTTTTGGTTATTTGAAGGAAATGGGTTGGAATGTTTCGATTTTACTCTTCTCATTTTTAGTTTGATTTTGAACACTGACTTAGGGTTAATTCACTTTGATTTTCCTTCATTTTTTTTGAATATGGGTTGGAGTTCTATCCTTATTACCTATTGATTGTATCCTTGATTCTTGTAAAGAGGGTACACGGTTATCCTGGTTGTAGTCTTTTACTCATTTCCCTTGGGCGCATATGACTACATTGTAGGTCTCTCTCTCTATGTGGGAAATAAGAGAACGTCTGGGAAGATGCTATCTTCACTAAAATGAAACTAAGGAATCAGTTATTGATCTTGTTACTTGAAAAATTGTATTAGTTTTTGGTTTAGCAGTGGTTGTTCTCTTTTGGGCTATGCCTTACTGGTTTTAGTTGTGTGTCTTATATCCATTAAATTTCGACTATGATGTTGTGTTACAATGGTTTTTAAAATAATATGTTTCTCAGAAGAATTAGTTTAGACCTTTTTGATTTCGACTATGTTCCTCCTTTCTCTCTTTTCTGAGTTAAGGTACTCATTGTTGTTTATCTTCGAAATTTGAAGGAAGTTATATTTTTTTATCTCTCTACCTATTATTATCTTATGTTATTCATCCTTGCATGAAATTGACATGTTTGGTTGTGTTAGTTGAAGAAAATTGTAGAGTAGATAGTTAGAGGAAATATATTGTTTTCCTTTTTCCCCTGAACAAATATTTTCTAGGGAGGTAAGGATGTTGATGTGTGACTACCTTTAGGTACATGTAATGGAAATTATGCTTTACAAAACTTTTTGATGATAAACATGAGACTTAGGCTAGAGTTGAATTAAATTTCAATGATATATATTAATTGGGAAACTATTAATTTTGGATTTTGTTGGTTCTTCCTAAATCTTGTCGTAGGGAATGAATCTACTTGGTTCTAGTTATTGTTGATAAAGTACATTAATGCTGAACATAGGAAATCATTGCTTCTCAAAAGTGTCCCTATTATGAGTAGATCATTAGAGTGATTACCTCTCTTAATTAGGATTGAATGAATCATGAAATGAACTATAGATAACTATTGTAATAATGAGGTAAGTAATTCAGATTAAATATTACTTATCTAATGTACACTAATGGTGAAATCATTGATTGAAGAGTGTTGATTTGATCATGATCTGTACTTAATGAAATGTGGTTGTTCACTTTGTTCTTATTTTTATGATCCTTTTTCTTTATGAAGTATTTAGCTGAATTGCTTTACTATTTCATAAAAGTAGAGTTCTTTTTATGAGACAGTTAGTTGAAAGCACATCATTTTAATGTCTAGTACTTATCATGCTCAGTTCGATGAACTGACCCATGCTAGAAATTTTTGTAGATGGATTCTGTAAGTGATAAAAGAGGAAAAGTTCTTTTATGATACTTCTTATGTTTGCTTAAAAGTTGGATCTTTTATGAGGAATTATGATTCTTACTAAAATGTAATTAGCAAGGGAAAATTTTTAATTCTTACTTAATTTTATTAATACTAATTGTTATGAAAGATGTATGAAATGTTTAGACTTGTAAAATGTGTAGTTACTTTATGAATGGAAAACGGATTGAGTGATATTTATAGTTGATGTGTCATTCTATTTGGACATACTATAAAGGGAATTTTTAACTTATCCCTATTCTCTCATAAACATATCTATTTTGAATCATTCCAGTTGGACTCAAATTAAATAGATAAAAAGGGAATTGATACTCTATTCTTTTATTAAATGTAACTTTTAAGTTGGCTTGCATAGATGAACACTCAAATAGTTCATTATGGTAGATTAGTTGACATTAAAAGAAGAGTAATTTACTTACGATTTATAGTATCAAGTAAATGGTTGCAATGAACCCTAAGTAATTTAATTCAAAGGAAATATAAAAAACCTGTAGGGATAAGCATTCCGTTAAGACCTCTTTTGAGAATCATACTCAAATGAGATTCTTAAGGAAGAAGGTATACTCGTCAAATCAAAATTGAAAATAAGATAACTGAAAATGAATAAATATAGAAATAATAAATAGACTTCATCATCATGAATCCTATTATTAAGGAATCTGAATCTAGATTCAGTCATGCTTAAACTTGATTAAGCTAAGTAGGAAAATAATACTGTTGGTAGGCTGATTCTGTTTATAAGTCTAAACTTAAAATAAGATACCAAAGGATGAAACACAAACCTTCGGGAAGAGGGATTGGTTAAAGATTTATCTGCATGTCAATTGTAAATCATTTATGGCTGGAAACAATAATGATCAAAGAAATTAAGAATCAATAGGGTTGCTGAATTTAAATCTTAATAAAGAAGATAAGTAAGTGTTTAACTTCTTAACTGGATATGTACCTCCAGATGGAGTGATTCCATAGGATGTTGGTACATGCCAACTGTAGTACTATGTCATCATGAAGATTGGGGTCTTCATGAGAATACATTTTTTTAGTTGACACGTTGCAACACCCTTCCGAATTGGATCATCTAGATCTACATAAACTCAGACTTGGCCTTAGTTTTACTCTAGGTCAGTTTAGGGGCATGATTTTGTATAGTGGGTAACTCCTGATGAATAAAGGTAACTAGACACACACAATTGACCTATGTCGATTGATTATGTCTATGTACCCTTAGTCACCGTGAGTGATTCTCTATACCAACCCATGTTGCTAATATGGGTTAAGGTTAAACCTTGGACAAGTGGACTGATAGGAGTCAGTGAAGACCATTCTAGATTAAAAAAATTAATTGGGGTGAAGGATGTATTCCGTTTGATGACTATGCCATCTATGAATATCGACATGCACATCATGTGAAAATCTTTGGCCAAAGTATTGCAAGCTACTGGTTGCGTTGTCCTAAGTCACCTAGTTTAAGAAGCAGGATTTCAGATGAATATTGGTAACAAATAGTTAGATATGAATCTTAAACGAAAAAATTAAATACCTAAAAAATGGGGTAAGAGAACCAAGTATACTTAGAATACGATACATTGAGTTAACATGAGAGATCAGTTAGAAACTGAGTCATGAAATAAGAGATCGGTAGTTCACCAAGTCATTACAGCTGAATATGGTTATCTGTTATGAGATTGATTAGCATGTAATGTTTTTTCTAAATTATGATTATTTTGAATAGATAAAATTATTTAAAAACTTAAAATATGTGTTCTAAATCATGATTATTTAGAACAAAGAATGCTATTAAAAAAAAATCCCCTTGTTTCTAAAGCTTTAAAATGGGAATGTTAAGGGTTGACCATGTTCAAAAAAATTCTCATGTTTTCCAGTAGGAAAATGATCCCAATTTTTCATGTTCTCAATGGATGTTGTTTATGTAGAAATATTATTGGTAGATATTTCAAAAATTTCAACATCATCATAAACCTTTTTTTATTCATGTTCAACAAATGCTCTAGATGTTTACCTTTCCCATATATCGACTCATTGTTAACCTTAATATTACTTTCTATGATGGAGGTATTATCCTCATTAATGGATACATCCAAAAGAGAGTAAAGCATTTCATTTCCATTCCATTCATCATGATTACAATCTTATTCACAAAAAGGAAAATAGAAGGACTCATATTCATATTCATACTCATAAACCAATGTTTCAAGAGGGACATTGATATCTTCTATTTTTTTAATTTAATTATTGAACATTTGTGCATAAAATGAGGAATGAAAACCGAACTCATACTTATCTTGCATTATCATTTCATAAGTTAGGATTTCAAGACTGATTTGAGGGTCTTCAGCTCCTTTTGCAACATTTAGAATCTCTTGCATAGATTCATTTTTCAAAGATTCCCCATACTCACCTTCACATTAATTCAGAAAAACCTCATATTGGGTCTTAGAGAGATAATTGGAAACCCTTAAATCCTATGGCTGGAAGTAATTTGAAACATCCTCTTTCTCATGATCCACATTTATTATCATTTGGTGGTTACCTTCTTGCAAGTAAATGAATACCTTATTTTTATCATTATTAAATAGAGAAATGATATCCATGTTGAATGGGAAGGGCATATGTACCATTTTATAATCTCCCAAGTCATCCTCATGTTCCTTGACCAGCTCCATCACCTTTAGGGAATCTTCCATGAAGATCGGAAGTTCATCATTTTCTTATGAAGTTATGAAATAGTTACAACCTCTTGAATCTTGACACACAATGTCTACCCTTAGGTCATTTTCCCTCTTAACAGTATATTTCATTTTTCTTATCGGAAGAAAATTCTTAATGGAAAATTTTTCAGATATGGTGGCATACAAACAATCCATCTTTATAGCTCCACCAAAGTCTCTGCAGAAGCTTCAACTCAACAAAATACCATATACATGTGGAATGTTTGCCACTAGTATTTTGAAATTGACATTCTTATCAGTAAACTCCACAAGTTTCTACTTGAGCATTGCTAACTTAACCAATGAGGGGTACTTCTTTTATCTCCATGGAATAATAGTGACCAACATTAGGGGAAAGGGTAATACCAAGAGCATGTGTAAATTTTATAGGAATAATTTTATCCGAGGCACTCGAGTCAACTATATAGTTATTCAATTTATATCCATTGACCAAGACAGAGAGGTAGAATGGTTTAATTTTCTAAGAAGAGGAAGGTGCAGAGGCAAAAAGGTTATGAGATGTAGTATTGCTAATAGCAGTAAGTTATTATTTTTAAACAAGGTATGTGGAACATGAATTTGAATTACTTCTATTGATAAGCTAGACAAGTTTATAAAATTACTTGGGATGAGTTCTCAAAATCTCATATTCATAAATTTGGACCTTGGACTTATTTACATGTTCAACTATGTCAAATGAGACTCAAAGGAGGGTGAAGGTTTAAATGAGGTAGTTAGAAGCTGACTACTTCTCAAAATTTCATTGATACAATTTCTATTCATAGTGATGGCTGTAGGAGGTCTCTAAGTACTTGAAAATAAAGAGATTACATGTCTACTCTTGAGAAAGTATGCATGAATCCTCTTGTAACTAAATATCAATATGAATAATTCACTTTTATTTCTTCCTTGGAATTCCATTTTAGGTTTCCAATCCATTGTTTCATTCACTCATCCTTGTGATTTCACATTTTTCATTTTTTTCACTATCACAATTTTGATTTTTGATCATTACAGGCTCACATTGTTCATAAATAGTCTCATGCTCTGCATTAGGAAACTAATCCTGATTTTTCATGTTCTCCATGACTATTGCTTATGTAGAATTGTTCTTGGTAGATATTTTCTAATTTTCAACATCATCATACACCACTTATTGATTCATGTTTAATAATTTCTCTAGATGTTTATCTTTTCTACATACTGACTCATTATTAACATCAATATTAATTTTTGTGATGGAGTTACTATCCTCCTGAATGAAGACATCCACAAGATATTCAAGAATTTCCTTTCCCTTCCATTCATCATGATTACAATATTCTTCAAAAAATGGGAAATATAAGGACTTATCTTTGCATTCATACTCATTAACCAATGTTTCAAGAGGGACATTGAGATATTCCATTTATTATATTTCATTATTGAACATTTTTACACCAAATGAAGAATCAAAACCGAACTCATGCTTATCTTCCATAGTCATTGCATAGGTTAGGATTTTAAGACTGAGTTGAGGGTCTTCAATTCCTTCTCTAACCTTTATAATCTCTTGAACAAATTCCTTCTTCAAAGCTTCCCCATACTCACCTTCACATTAATTTTAAAAATCATCACATTGGGTCTTAGAGAGATGATTGGAAACCCCAAAATCCATTGGATATAAATCATTTCACACATCCTCTTTCTCATGATCCACACTTCTTATCATTTTTGGGTTTCCTTCTTGCAAGTCAAGGAATACCTGATTTTCATCATTTTCAAAAAAAGAAACAACATCCATGCTAAATGGGAAGGGAACATAATCCAATTTAGAATCTAAAAAATCATCATCATGTTCCTTTACTAGCTCCATCACCTTTGGGGACTCTTCCATCAAGATGGGAAGCTCATCATTTTCTTATGAAGTTATGAAATAGTTATAACCTTTTGAATCTTGATACACAATGTTTGACCTTGGGTCATTTTCCCTTTAAAAACATTATTTCATCTTTCTTATTAGAAATAACTTCTTCATGGTAAGTTTGAATGTTATGTTGGTATATGACCAATCAATGTTTATATCTCTACTAATGTCTCTATAGAATCTTCGGCTCAACAACATCTGTATACAAATGGAATGTATACCTCTAGTATTTTGACATTGATCTTCTTATCAGGAAAGTCCACGAGTGATACCTGAGTTTTACTAACTTGACCAATGAGGGGTAATTAATTGATCTCTTCGGAATAACAATGACAAACAACACAGGAAAGGGTGATACCAAGAGATTTTTTACAAAATTTGTAGGCATGATGTTATTCGATGCACCCAAGTCAACTATAAAGTTATTAAATTTATATCCATTGACAAAGAAGGAGAATTAGAATGGTTCAAATTTCCAAAAGATGAAGGTGTAGTGGTAAAAAGGTTATGAGATGTAGTATTTCTAAGAGTTGGAAGTTATTATTTTACAACAAGGTATGTGGAACATGAATTTGAATTAATTCCTTTGATAAACTAGGAAAGTTTATCAAATTTCTTGGGTTGAGTCCTCAAATGTCAAAATTTAGAAATTTGGACCTTTGAATTATTTACATGTTCAACTATGTGAAATGAGACTCAAAGAGTGGTGAAGATTTAGATGTGTTCGTGAGAGGATGACTACTTCTCATAATGTAATTAATACTACTTGTATTCATAACATTACATTTGAATGTAGAAATGGGGGTAGAACTTAGAAAAGGAGAGGTATACTTAGCCATATTGGAAGATGTAGAGCCGTAGTGATCCTCATTTTATTATTATTTTTTAGAGTTGCCACTTGAGGATATTTGAATTTGTAAGAATTATTCATATCTTAATCCTTCGAATGGGTGAACAAAACATAATAATGATTGTTCATACCAGAAATGATTTCATCATCTTCAGCATCTGAAGAAGGGGTATATTCACACAAACCAATGTTTTTAGAAGAGCCAATATCATCATATGCTGAAATTACCTAATCATTTTCACATATAATTTGAGCTTCATCATTATATTCTTTATGACTTTTTCCAAATGGGACAAATGAACAAAAGAAGCAAGCATGGACTTTAGTTATCTCATTGGGGAGCATATGAAAACAAAAGTCAAATAACACACAAAAAAAAAATAATAACCAAAATAAAAACACCATGGAAATGAAAACAAACCACACAATAAGGAAGAATAACCTAAATCTCGTATGGTAGATGTGGGGGATAACACACTTTCACTATATTACATTTTCTCTTTTGGATGTTACCCATACATGGGTGGTACCAAATTCTTGTTCAATGAGATAAAAACCCTTCCTTAAATACTTAGAAAATATAGGTGTTGCACGAGGTCTCTAGGTACCTAAAAATAAGGAAAATACATGTCTTGTCTTGATAAAGTCAGCATAATTCCCCTTGTAACCAAATATAAATATGAATAGTTCAATTTTATTACTACCTTGGAATTCCATTTTAGGTTTCCAATCCATTATTTCTGTTGGGAATTCTGTTAATATTGTTTTCATTGATGTCAAAGGGATTTTTGATTGCATGATGTTTTCCAGGAGGCATGTGATTCATGATGAGGTGTTATTCATCAAGATGAGTGAAGGTTGTTTGGTAGTGTGGTGAAGTGTCTTAGTGTTTAGGTGTGATTATATGTTCTTCATGTATGGTTCATGATTTTATGGTCATGAGGTGGTAAAAGTGTTCTACATGGTCTTACAAGTTCAAGAAAATGTTTTAGAGGTATATTGGTGCTTGCAAGGTGGTGATCAAGTCTATTTCACTAAAATATATGTTGAAGAGGAAATTCTAGCCCTAGTGTAAAAATATCACGAATTATGGAGAATAACTTGCCAAGATAAGTCAATATGAACATGTGATGTGTGTTTTAACATTTCATAGTAGGCGTAGATTATGTACAAGGTCAATATTTAGATGAATAATGTATGATCAAGGATTTTTGAAGCAAGAACAATGAAGATAAGGCTAGAAAGCATGGGTAAGTCATGGTGCATGGAGATTTGTAGAAGTGAGAAGGCATAAATGTGAATTTTAGATCATCAATGAGGTTATCCGAGTGGTGTGTGCTAAGTTTTAGTTCTGGAGGATGAAAATAAAGCATGAAAACCTATTTTTTAGCTCTACAAAGTTCTCATAATAATTATTTCTATTTTGAAGGTCCCAGTTTGAGTTTCTCATTTACACATGAAATATTTTCATGGGAACCAAAGCAATTAATCATATTTGGGCATAAAGCTAAGATTATTTTGTAGTTGGAATGAAGTTAAGTGATGCCATATCATTTAAAAAATATTGTTAAGAGGTGAAGTTGGTAAAAACCCTCCAGGAAAACCCTAGTTCAAAGTGATAGAGAAGATATACATGTTATGGTATCCAAAAGGCATGGGAAAGAAAACATGATGATTTAGGGATGTAGAGGAATCCTCACAGTTTGTTTTGGTGGTGTTTCATGTTCCAAGTGTTTTGGTAAGTTGAGGAAAAACCTCTATTTTTTAGAGATTTACTGGTATAAGTTTGTGTTGCAGGATTCATGATGCAAAATAAATTGTTCCAAAAAGCTTAGGATGTGTTATAGTTTCTCATGAAAATAATTGGTTAGGTTCAATGCAAGAAATGGGTGTAATAGGTCTTAAAAGTATGCCTACCTCTTTTGGCCTAAAGCGCTAAAACCACTCATGATGGTATGAGTGTGTGTGTGTGTTATTTTTCATGGTATAATAGGATTATTTGAGAATGGATAGTCTGTTGAGGTTTTATATTATGTTTTTTATCCCTTGGTGTGATCAGATGAGGTGGTTTTATGTTGAAAACCTCATGGCATAATCTTCCCTATTATACTTGTCAAGAAGGTGATATGAACCTGTATGCAAGGTGAGTTTTCTCCATGTAACCCATACATGTGTGTTATTGATCATGTTGGTGGAGTCATTGGTGATTTTTTATAATTAATTGCATAGTATGGAAGTGGTGTTTGAGGTGTTAGAGATTGACGAGGTGTTGATTAGATCTTGATTCCTAGAACCAGGTTTGAGAAGATTTATAGTTTCATGATTTTTAGGGACTTGTGCCTTGATTTGAAGGTTGTGTTAGTTCCTCAAACTTGCACCAATGTCTCAGATTTGAAAGAATTGAGTAGTCGAGTCAACAATGGTATTGTCTCCAAGTTGTGGGACCATGCGTGCTTGAGACATACATTTGAATAAGTCTGACTCCTCTACTTACTTCTACTGCTATTGTTACTCCTAATGTTGAAAGGGATACCTAAGATAACACTGCCAAGGGACTAGGGATAGAAGGATAACATGAAAATGGAATATTAAACTAAGGGAGGTGATAACACGATATAAGTGGGATGAACATTATCCATTTCGAGTGAAAGAAAAGGATATAACATAAAGAGATTCTAGACACATATAACACAAACCAGAATGCATTCACCCACTTGATTTCATGAAACACAGTAAGAAATGGAGCTTAAAGTAGCTTACAGTGACACAAAAAGCACATAATGTAATAGGGAGGAAATAAATAATAATAAAAACATGTTAAAGTAGAGAGTAGACACAAAATGATGCTTCTATTGCTTCTAGAAATGCACATTCAATTACAATGGCGTCTGAGGTCAATATTCAAATGCAAGAGCAAGATCTAGAGGTTTGCAACAAAAAATACAAAGATACAAAATCATTAGAAAATACTAGAGGATCAAAAATGTCCAACCCTTTACAATGAGCCATGCTCTTACATTTATAGATGAATTAGTGAGAGAAGAAGAGGAGTAGGGAAAAACTCAAATTTGATTCACAACTACCAATAGTAAGCATTCAATGCCCACAAATCCACTTGCAATCTATCAAATGAACTTTTCCAAGTCTATTTGGCATGTTGGAAAAGAAAATGGTAGAGATCTGAGTCAAATCATGTGGTTGAAGAAATCAGGTCTTGTATTAATGTCGTCATAGATGTTTTCTAGCTTCTCACCTGCCAAATCCCACTAAAATTTGAATTTGAATATCTTACACTATATCCCACATTTGTATCTTCCCAACAAGGCTGGGTGCATCAAGATATGAGCACTGGAGTATAAGTTATGATTTTCAGAAGATCCGCAGTGCAAAATGGACAGACAAGACACTTAGTGTGTGCTAAATAGCTAAAAAATGGCCAAGTGTTGATTAGTTTTGTCATTTTTGCCATGTGTCATGCACTGTTTCATTTTCTGGGTCTAACACCCAGTTGGAACATTTTGATTGGTTGCATGTATCACACTCAATATCTGACAGATACCACATGTCATAGAATGGCACAAAAAAAGGTGCAAAGGTATACACATTGAAGAGTGAGGCACAAGAGCAAAATAGAAGAAGGGTGTGCATAAATGTGACATGTATGGGAGGAACATGAGAAACACCTACTAGAGGAATTTATGGTCAAGGTGTAACTATTATAAGGTAATGTGTGGAAAAAAGGCTGGGTGTGCGAAATAATGCTAGGAACTTAGATAATTTGGGAAGTAGGTATACGACACACGTAAAAAATGCATTAACTGCTAGGAAGAAGGTGGATGCAAAAAGGGTGCATGCAAGGGAAAATGGAACAAAATAGAGGTAAGGGAGAAGGGAATATAGGAAGTAAATGAAAGGAGGATCACACAAGAGTGCACACAGAATCTATAACCAAGGGAATCTACCAAAGGAGAAAATGAAGTGGTGTAACCTGTAATGTAGAATCCTCAGAGCCATAATGGGGATGTTAGTTATCTAAATAACTATGGGATTTATTTAAGATAATAGTTTGGAATGAGTTGTGTTAGAATCACCACATCAAGATCTTCCTATTGATATGTAATATGTGACATGGTGAGGTAATTTGTTATGAGAAGTAATTTTCTTTCCATAGATGTAAATTATGTGCTTAAGACCTAATGAGAGATGCTTGCAAATTGATGTGTTTCATGATGAAAATTAATGTTATAGAGGTAGATGATATTTTTTGTGATTTTGAAAGGATGTTCCTAACTTATGTAGAGATTTTGGAGTCATGGTGGACATGTACTATGCCCTTGGAGTTCATAATATGACCGTTGGAGGAGATATCTTGCTTTAGTCCTAATTAAGATGCCTTGTGCAAGTTTATGTTTGTTAGGGTTATGCCAACATATTATGTCCATTTATGTGACTTATATGAGAGTTTACATTTTTTTTGTTTTTTCATGACTAACCTTAATGGTCTTAGCCACATTGTGGTTGTTTGTGAAATGAATCATGTATATAAAGTGAGTGGTGTTTTCTCATTTGAGATTTTATTGAGGAGAGAGGTACGAGCGAGTAAGAGGAGAGTGTGAGAGTGGTGTGAGGGGTCCAAAACATGTCAATAAAAGAGGATGATAAGTTGAGCATGGTAGCTAAGAAGGATATACATGTCATTAGACTTGATCATCATATGATGGTGCATGTTTGAGTGAAGAATAAGAAGGTGTGTTTGAAAAAGGGTTTTGAGTGAGAAGAGTCGAAAAATATATCACAATCAGTTGTTGAAGTAACAAGGACATCGGGTGATCATCCATTTCAGGTGGATAGGTGGGTGATTAGTCATATTAGGGGTTTGTATCCTCCATGTAGGGTTAGTTCCTTACTAATTAGGGTTTGGTGCTCCTTGTTGGGTTGGTGCCTCACTAAATTTGTAGGGGTTGGTGATTCTTGTGAAGTGGGTATTTCACTAAATTCATTTGTGTTGTGTAATATATACAAAGTTTCAGTGGGTTTTCTTCCCCTTGAGGTTTTCCCACTTTATATCTTGTGTACTCTCCTAGGCAATGTTCTTATGGATTGTTGTATCATGCTTAATAAGCTCACATTGATAATGTATGTTTATTGAAGGCTATAAATGATGTATGCAAGTTGAGATAATAAAAGTAAAAAGTTTTGTATGACTGATTCAACTCCCCTCTCAATAACTATACTTGTAACATTTTCATTCACTTGTGCTTGTGATTTCACATTTTTCATTTAATCACTATCACAAGATTGATTTTTTATAATCATAGGCTCACCATGTTCTATACTAGTCTCATGCTCTCCATTACGAAACTACTCCTTATTTTTCATGTTCTCCATGAATGTAAATTATATAGAGATATTCTCGGTAGATATTTTGAAAATTTCAACATCACCATATACCTCGTGTTGATTCACATTCAACAGCTGATCCAAATGTTTATCTTTCCCACATATCGACTCATTATTGACCTCGATGTCACTTTCATTGATGGAGGTACTATCCTCATGAATGAAGACATCCATGGGAGATTTAAGCATTTCCTTTCCCTTACATTCATCATGAATACAATATTCTTCACAAAAGGGGAAAGAGAAGGACTGATCTTCACATTCATATTCATCAACCAATATTTCAAGAGGGACATTGAGCTCTTCATATTGGTCTATTTCTTTATTGAACATTTATGTATCAAAGAAGAATTAAAACTAAACTCATACTTATCTTGCAAAGAATCATTTAAAGGACTTTGGTTCCTTCTTCAACCTTTAAAATATATTCCATAGATTCATTCTTTAAAGATTCCCTATAATCACCTTCACATTCATTCGAAAAACCCTCACATGGGTCTCAAGGAGATGATTGGAAACTTGGAAATAACATGAAAAAAACTCATTTGAAACATCTTCTTTCTCATGATCAACATTTCTTATCATTTGGGGGTTACCTTATTACAAGTCAAGAAATACACAATTTTCACAATTTTCAAATAGAGAAATAATATCCAAGTTGAATAGGAAGGGCACATGTTCCAGTTCAAGATATACCAAATCATCCTCATGTTCTTTGATTGGTGCCATCACCTTTGTGGAATATTCCATCAAGATAGGGATTTCATCATTTTCTTATGAAGTTATGAAATAGTTATAACCTCTTGAATCTTGATACACAATGTTTTCCCTTGGCTCATTTTCCCTTTGAATAATATCTTTCATATTTCTTATTGGAAGTAACTTCATCATGGTACCTTTGAATGGTATGGTGGTATATGACCAATTGATATTTATAGCTCCACTAATATCTCTATAGAATATTCATCTCAAAACCATCCATATGGAGATGTAATGTTTTCAACTAGTATTTTTACATTGAACTTATTAGGAAAGTCCACAATTGATACCTGAGCATTACTAACTTGACCATTGAGGGTAATTATTTTATCTCCATGGAATAAAAGTTACCAACAACAGGGGTAAGGGTGAGACCAAGAACATGTGAAAATTTTATGGGCATGATGGTATCCAAGGCACCAGATTCAACTATATAGTTGCTAAATTTGTATCCATTAACCAAGAAGGAGAGGTAGAAGGGTTAATTTTTCCAGAAGAGGAAGGTTTGGAGAAAATAAGGTTATGAGATTTAGTATTTATAAGAGTGGGAAGTGATTATTTTTCAACAAGCTGTATGGAACATGACTTTGAATTACTTCCTTTGGTAAACTAGACAAGTTTATGAAATTACTTGGGATGAGTTCTCAAATACTCAATTTTGGAAATTTGGACCTTGGAATCATTTTCATGTTCAACTATGTCAAAATGAGACTCATAGGATGGTGAAGGTGTAGATGTGATAGCGAGAGGATGAATACTTCTTGGAATGGAATTGACAATATTTTTATTCATATAGTTACAATCAAATGCAAAACTGAGGGTAGAACTTAGAAAAGGAGAGGTATACTTACTTGCATTGGAAGATGTAGAGTGAAGAAATGAACCTTCTTTTGTTATTGTTTTTTGTAGAGTCGTCACTCGAGGATCTTTGAATTTGTAAGAATTATCCCTCTTGATCCTTCAAATGGGTGGACACTATTGGGCCCCTAATGTAGCTACCAAATCTTAAAGGCATGTTGGTGCACATGGCCAGAGGGAGCATGCAAGCTAAGGTGTGTAAGGTAGGATTCAAAAGGGTTCTTGGAGAACCAAGGATGTGCTACCATGAAGCTCAATTCGGGACTTAGTCATTTTCAGCCTTTTGGACAGGACACATGAAGAACGCGTTCCGTTTGGATAAGGTTCCATCCTAGCGACAGGGTTTCCTGGAAGGAATATACCTTGGGATAAGAAGATCCAAAAAGATAATCATGACATGGAGAGGCATACACCTGGAGCGACCCAAACCTTGACACTTGGGGCCGGATCTGAGGTTGTAGAGGAGTTTGTTAGAGCTCAGATGCCTATTTATACGTGTGCCCTTGGTAAAGAACAAGGACACAAGTAAGGTAGTGGAGCTCTATAGAATTACTGCGAGAAATATGGGATAAAATGGGTAGATGATTCTAGGAAGGATGTAATGGGAAATGTAAAGTTTATTTTGTGAGCATACATGTATAGATCCAGAGATGGTGTATGACTGTGGTCTGCCACTCTGTGATGTTTTGAAATAATACTATGAATGAATATGATAAGGTTACCATTGTGTTTATGTTAAGATATCCTTCCTGTATTATCTACATATTTCTACTATGCTTTTAATCTTGTTTAATCATGAACCTTACTTGAATGTTTAGTATATTTGTGGATTTACAACTTCCTAGTTCTATTAATTTTGTTGTGTGCTTTGCTTTGTTATGACTGAAGGGGTATATAAGCCATTCTGAGCTCTATAGCTTCTTCATGTCTATTAAATCACTAAGTCAAGATCATGATTTATGCCTTCCACTAAACTCACATAAAAGAGAGACTCGGTTCCCTCTCGCGCACCTCGAGTGAGTGCCCAGCACCCGCTGGGTGATAGGTTAGCACGCATGAGTTTCCCTTGTTCTTTGTGGGTGAAAAAATGAATACATCTTGGTTCTGCTATCAGGACCTCTTTTCAAAGTTGTAGTGGAACATGGCATACATCATGATCTGTGCAAAAAGTGATGATAGAGTGCTTAACCCTAGAAGGTGTTAAATATTGGTTTAAAAGCACGGAGGATGAATTCGCTCATGGATTCAATACTGGACTTGATTTTGACACGTGAAGATGGGTGGAGGAAACTCTTTATCATGAGTTTTAAAAAACCTTCTTCTATTATTTCCCAGTAGAGTTATTTGAATGGATCTCGGCTTATACATCTAGATTGGGGTGGTATTATAAGTCACACCCTTGGACCCAAGAAACATATTAGAACTTGCAAGATGTTGATCTAACATGGACCCATGCTATAGATCATTGGTGGATGGGAGTATTGATTAGCTACACTCTGGAATATGCACTTTCCATGTATTCATATCCAGAAGTTGCTGAGATTGAGTTCTTATGGGATCCCAGACGATCATTTCTGTATGCTATCCCCCTTGTGATCAAAATTTTGATGGTAACCATGGGTTTAGAGGCATTTCCTATGGTCGGATAAACCACTCTGAGTGCTTAGAAAGGAAGCTAGGTTGGGGAAAGATGCCTGATGTAACAATTGAAAAGGAAAGGGAGGAGAGACAGCTCAAGTATAACAAAGCATGTGAAAACGAGATTGATAGACAATACGGGATTACAAGTGGGTTATGGAGCCAGACATGGTGGAAAGGAGTTGAGGTTCATGCATAGGATGTGGAACCTGAATATTCTATGATACCCAATCTTGGTAAGCACGGGAGAGAAAAACATGTGGCTTCTGATGAGATTCCATCACGTAGAGAAAGAAGAGTCGTTGGCATGCATCTAACCTCACCTAGTGACCAAACCTTGGTGTTTGGTTTGTTTGAACGAGGGAAAAGTACAGTTGATCCATTTGATATTAGTAGAAGCAACTAATCGGAACCCAAGAGATACAATTTCTCATTTGGGACTTCTATGGCTTCACACACTATTCCAATATTTGGTGGAATGTTTGGACAAGGCACATAGACAACTAGTTTTGGAAGCACGTTAGGAAGTGGTGGAGGAAATATGATTGGGAGTGGTACTAGTTCACAAAATTTCAGTAATTTAGTGGGATGATGAGAGTGTTTGACACGACAAAGACAGGCCCTGTACCTAACACAGGAGTATCTGGAGTTGGAAGTGGTGGAGCTGGTGGCTCAGGATCTAGTGGATCCGGTGGAGGAGGAAACACCAGAGGAAACCAAGCAACTGGATCAGGAGGATAGGGGCCTCAACCACCTCCTCAAGTATTTTTTGAGATTTATCTACACTTAATAGATGACAGTGGGATAGAAGATGCCACAGAGCATGTGCATAAGTGCGAGCTGCTATGGCGCGTGAAGAGGATCATTACCAAGGATCGAAAGTCCAATAAATTTGTGACGACCTTGTAAGGACACATACATAGTTGGTATAGAAAGTATGACCCTAATCAAACTGTTGTGGATTATACCACATTGAGAAATGTGTTATTGGTAGAATTTCACATACCTAAGTTTGAACAAAAGAGCATCAAATCTCTCAAAGAAATCTAGTAGGGAATGGTAGAGAGCGTGCGGGAATATGATGCGCATTTTAAAACTCTTTTTTCTAAACTATCATATGATATCCACCCTTCACAACATGCTCAGTGGTTTTTTGGGGGGTTGATCATACCCTTTAGGAGGGCTTTATCTCATAAAACATTCACAGACCCGCGTGAAGCGTTGGAAGCTGCTTTGCACACTGAGGAAGTTGGTAGTGTTGACACTAGTGTTATCCCATATTTGGAGGCTCAGATCACTGCCATGGCCAAGTAATTGGATAAATTATCTACAAACACAATTCCAAAGATTCATAGTGGGATGTGGTGCACAAATTGTAATGTAGAAGGGCACACAAAGGATAATAGTGGGATATGTACTTGAAAGGTAGTACATGCCGTAGCGGTAAATTGTGAAATATGTCACAGGGATCATGATGTAAGTAGGTGCCCCTTGCTACAGCGTGTGATCTATAGAAACGTATCTTGTTATTGTAAGATATGTACCTCAACCACACATGACACCAAGGATTGTAGATTGATTAACCAAATTCATGAGGCAATTGATCTTGGTGTGTGCCAGAATAGCATTTCCAACAGTTCCAAATGAGATGACCATGGGTATGAAGAGCACGGGGATGGAGGTGCATGTGGAAGAGGGTTTCATAGAGGATTTTGTGGTTGTGGCAACCAGAGAGGAAGAAGTGAGTTCCCACGTGGGACGTTTTTTAAATGTTGAGCCACAGACCATTATAAGCAAAAATGTTCAGATCTTCTATAATGCTCACGGTGTGGAAAAAAACATAGGTATGAAGAATGCCCAAAGTTATATGAAAATATGAGTCAGAAGTATCGGAAAGATAAGGGCACTGACATGGTGAGTATTAAGAAGGCTGACGTGTAATGGTTTCCGCAAGTAATACGTGAATCAGAACTAGAGACTATTATGGTAACAACAAGGGCGGTGTCCATGCACGTAAGGGGACCACGTAGGCAGAGACCTCTTATTTCAAGGGAAGAAGTAGTACATGGGAAGTATCCAAACCTAGCTCACCAAAAAGAAGTCTACCAGGAAACCATGGACGTAATTCAGAGTTTACAAGGGGAGATCTAATGCTTAAAAGAGCAAACTAGAAAATATGAGCAAATAAGATTGGTAGAAGCACCAAAGGATGACTTGGATGAGGTTAAGGAGGTGTGTAAGCTGCTGAGGTAGGAGAATATTATTCCCATGCTAGGAGCATGGTTGAGAGAAAAGGTACCACGTACTAGGGAAGAGCATGAAAGGCACATCCTGCATGTAAACCTCCCACCTCACATCCTTGATTATGACAAAGAGATTACCTTGAATGTAGTAGTGGATGGGTGGTTACTTAGCAACATCCTCATTAACACAGGAGTGGAGGTCAATGTTCTCACTCTGGATGTCTGGCATCAAATGGGAAGACCTGCATTACAACCATCTTCAAATGTGTTGTATATGACAAATAAGACAAAGGCAATGCCCATAGGTGTCTTAAAGGATGTGACCATTACCATTTAGGGGACTAGGTTCAGTGGGGATTTTGAAGTCTTGGCGCTTTCCGAGGTAGATAATTTCCTAGTGTTACTTGGGTGCTCGTGGTGCTATAAGAATAATGCAGATCTTCAGTTTATCAAGGGGTACATAAGCTTTGAAAACAAGGAAGAGAGGGTAATTATACTACTTCCTGATGGAAATTCCACACCCTATACTGAACCCCTTGGAGAGGACATCCTTGATAGAATATATGTGCACTCCATAAGATATCCAAAGACCATCCACCCTGTAGAAGGAGTCATCTAGTTTGATGATGATCAATCTGTTAGTGATACTACCAGTATAGCATGTGATAATTGGGCACATGGGACATGAATTGATTGGGTAAAATCTAAAAGGATCAGTAACCACGGTAACCAAGGTGTGTATAGTTTGGCACTTGGGAGGAAAGGTAATAACCAAGTATTCTGGGGATGCATACCCTGAGGTCTTTTTGAGGAAAATGGAAGCTCAATGGAGAGAGGACGAGTGATGAGGTATGTTGGGTTATGTTCTGATAGGCACAACAACAAGGTGGTGGGATGCGCATAGCGAAAACTTGTTGGAGTGGTGTGAAGTTAGAATTGTGCTCATTGTCTAATTATTGAAGAGCAACATACCCATGGCTATCAAGGATTATAATGGAAAAGGACCCGCCTCTTCCCACATCCAAGCATGTGAGAGAGTTTGGGGAGAAGACACAAAAGCTTTACTATCCTCCCTTTTGGTGCACAAGTTGTATTCAACACTACAACATTGTGCGCGTGCTTAGTACATCCATTCTGAAACTCACCACCAAACAGGAAATTGGTAGGAATTAGCAGTTGACCCGGTTCACACATTCAAGTACCGAAGTACTATGCAACTAGTTGATGAGGTGTTTCAGACTATCAAGCGCCTCACTCTGGGGGATTGTGCCATGATGGAAGATAGATTAGTAGACTTACTTGGTGGACCTAGCTTGGAAGTGCAGTTCGAAGAGGAGGAACCAGAAGGCATAAAATTCGAGCATGTGTGTGCTGAAAAGGACAAAGGAAAGATGGTATATGTTGTTAATGGAGAGGAGATAGAGATCCTGAATGTCAACCATTTGGTTGGGACACACAAAGTAGTTAACAATGTGGATGCATGTGTGCACACGTATCATGAACCACTCGAAAAAAGTTAACATTGTCTCGGAGAAGGATCCCAAGGAAGCTATCATTGGGGACTACTAGTCGGACAAGGAAGTATAAAAGATCATTGATATATTGCATGAATTTGAGGATTTATTCCCACGTAGATACCATGAGTTGAAAGGAATCCACCATTAATTGGAAGAAATGAGGATAAATTTGAAATATGGTGCGTGCCCAGTTAGGAAGAGGCCTTATAGGATGCATCCCAACATGTGTGTAAGGGTTAAAGAAGGGCTAGAAATAATGATAGCATCTAGTATCATTAAGGCTATGGAGGAATTAGAATGGATAATTCCAATGGTGATCAACATAAAGAAGGATGGGAAAATTAGGATATGTTTGGATTACAGGGAGTTGAACGTTGTTTGTATCATAGATCCTTTTCCCACCCCCTTCACTGAAGAGATTTTGGAAGGAGTTGCTAGGCACAAGGTCTATTCCTTCACAAATGGATTCTCAGGATATCACCAAGTAAGGATTACCAAAGAGGACCAAGAAAAGACAAATTTTTCCACTGGTTTGGGAATATTTGCATACACAGTCATGCCCTTTGGATTGAGGAATGCACCCACTATATTTTCGTGTATAGTGGTACAAACATTTCAGGACTTCATCCACAAGTTCCTTCAAGTATATTTGGACAATTGGATAGTGTATGGATTGGTTAGGAACCATTGTGATAACTTGAGATTGATGTTTGAGATATGTCAGTAGTTGAGCATTTCCCTCAACATCAAGAAATGTGTTTTTGCAACCCCTTTTGGAATGTTGTTGGGGCATATCATATGCAAAGAGGGATTATTGGTGGATCCCGCAAAAGTTGTAGTTATTATGGGATTAGGGGAGCCCATCAGCCAAAGCACCGTGTGTGGATTTGCTGGACACATTGGGTACTACAGTAAGTTGATTAAGGGATATGCCAAGATCGCTGTGCCTTTGGAAATATTGCTCAGACATAAGAGTATGTTTTAGTGGGGAGAGGTGCAACAGAGGGAATTTGACACTCTAAAAGAAAGGCTTATCACCGCACCTATTCTATGATTCCCATCATGGGATAAACCTTTCCATGTCCATGTGGATGCCTCTGGTACAGCAATGGGAGCCGTTATTGCTCAACCAGGAGAGGGGATTGTTGATCATCCCTTATGTTTTACAAGTAGAAAGTTGACACCAGCAGAATAGAATTATACAATGACCAGGCACGAGGCTCTATCAATGGTCTACGTGCTCCAAAAATTTAGACAATATCTACTAGTGACTCCCTTCATATTCTATAGTGACCATATGGCCTTGAAGTATCTATTAAACAAAGTAGTGTTGCAGGGGCGCATATGTCATTAGGTACTTTTATTTCAGGAATTTGAATTCAAAGTGGTGGTAAAACTAGGAAGGAACAATCGTGGGCCAAATCATTTATCAAGGATTGATTCGGGAGAGGATGCACAAAGTATTCAGGAAACCATGCCAGATGCGCAACTATTCAGGTTGTGGCACGCGCCCTCAGAATTAGAGGACATTGCTGTGTTTCTCAAGGAAGGTGTGGTTCCTGAAGGGATGAATGCAATGGAAAGGAAAAGGTTAGCCATACATGCCACACCCTTCATTTTGATCAATAGGGATTTGTACAAAATGGGCTGTGATGAGGTTTTGCACCAGTGTGTATTAGAACATGAATGTGTAGCTATAATAGAAGAAGACCATAGTGGGATTTTTGGAGGATACTATGCAGGGAACAAAACCGCGTGCAAGATCCTAGTCACTGGACTATGGTGGGAGACGATTCACCAGGATTGCATTGATTTTTACAAGGCCTGTGACTACTGCCAGCACCTTGGAAAACCTGGAAGAAGGGATGAGATGCCCTTGCACCCCATCACCAGCGTGAAACCTTTTGAAAAATCGGTAATAGATTTTGTCAAACCAATCTCACCAGTTGCGCAAAGGACTAACTCATGGTATATTATTACCTGTACTGATTATTTGAAGAGGTGGGTAGAGGCCACGTCCACTAAGGATTACACTGCAGCCATGACTACTAGATTTTTGTGGGAGAACATTATAAGTAGGTATGGGTGCCCATTAAGTTTAACAAGTGATAGGGGAACTCACTTCTAAAATGATACCATCAGGATTCTATTGGCAGAATTCATGGTAACCCATCATAATAATACCCCATATCACCCTTAGGAAAATGGGACTATAGAGGCATTTAACAAAATCCTTAGTCACACATTGAATAAGATATGTGATGTGGGTAGGCAGGATTGGGATGATAAGGTGTCAATAGTTATTTGGGCATACAGAACAATGTATAAAAGATTGAACAAGGCCACACCATTTCAACTGGTGTTTGGCGCGGAGGCTATTTTGCTAGTTGAATTTATGCTACCATTGCTACATATAGCGCACACAAGAGGGTTGGATGATGAACAAGAACTAGAAGAAAGAATAGATGAATTGATAAAGTTGGATGACATGAACTCATTAGCAAGATGGATCCAAACAACTAAGAAGGCTAAGCAAAAGGCATGGCATGACCATTATATTAAGAACAAACAGTTTGAGGTTGGCCAGATGGTATTACTATATGATTCTAAATTTCTACACCATCCTGGAAAGTTGAAGGTGCATTGGTTGGGTCCTTATGTAATTACATACATCCTTGATTCGAGCGCATGCTAGTTACAAGTGCTGGATGGAATAAATTTACCTAGACACTTCAATGGGAGTAGGCTAAAGCCCTACTATAAATAATGCTTCTTGGTGTTTGTAAATAAGGAAGTTTTGCCAGTTAGTTTAGAATTTCCTTTTATGCTTTTCCTTTCTTGTATTTCCCTTTCGCAATTTGTTGTTTGATTTTGTTCCTTGGGCACCGATAACCTTATTACTTTTTGACTTATGAATGCGTAGAGGACCACGCATTGTTTTAGTGTGGGGTGTGGTGATAAAGAGAAGCATGGAGTTATTTTGTCAAAGGATTGGATTGGTAGACCATTTGAATTGGCCCTATTGAAAAGATGCATTAGGAGAAAAGAAGGTAGATGGATGGAAAAATAAGGTTACATTGGAAATCCACGTAAAATGAGAAAAAGTGAAAAAACATGAGGTAGGTGAAAGCAAGAATCATGAGGATGGAAGAGGTGCCTTTGGCATTGGTAACATGCGTGCAAGAGTCTTCTGTCAAGATGGATTGTTTGCGCGCCAAAAGGGTGGAAACATTTTTTCACAAGGATTGGGTGCGGGTGAAAAACTTTTTGCACAAGGATTGGGCATGGGTGGAAACATTTTTGCGTAAGAATTGGGTGCATAAGGAGAAGCGCTGAAGTCGGGTTTTATTTGAAAACACCACATTAAACATTGTCATACAGTGGTAGGTAGCCTAGACTTAAATGCATAAAAGTGGGAAAAGCTATAAATACAAGAATGGGCAGTTCATTATTTTACTTTTCGAAAACAAGAAGAGTGATTTTATTTCAAGAGCTAGGGTTTCAAGAACTGACTTGTGTAAAGGAAAATCCCAAAAACTTAAGAAAAATTGGTCTGTTAGATCTACAAACTAGAGTAGAAGTCATTCACGGGTGTGAGGAATGTTGTGAAGAAGTGCCATGATTGAAGGAGGAAAATCAGAGATTAGGGTTTGTGTTTTAGGGCATGGAGTGCACGAAGGAAAATTTCAGACAACTCACAAGATAACTCAGGAATGAAAGCAAAGGGTACAATGAAAACCACAAAACTAGTAGGAAAACCTACAGAACAATCCATAAAGGGAAAGGGTAAAGGAAAAGGAAAGAATAAACAAGAAGAAATACCCTTCAATACCAAAAAATAATGGTATTTGGAGATGCAATACCTAGATGGGGTTTTGCTAGGGAAATATTGGGAGTCCCACATAAGGAAGATGGCTGTGATCAACTATAATCACTGATCAGGCACAATCATGAAGGAAATGGTGCTGGAGCTGGTGTACCCCATAAACAAATGAACACCTGACAAGTTACCAATCTATAGCAACGTGGTCAAGGTGAAAATGGAGAAGGCAGGGCTTCTCCAACTTTTTTAGTTGCCATATTTCAAGAAGCCCGAGCGCTTGTACCAATGGTTGATGACATGCGTACATGAAGACTTATTTTGCTTCACAGGGTGCAAAATGCACATAACTCCCTAACTACTTTCACACTTTACATGCCTAAGCTATAAAGGGGACTCATTCATAGATGACCTCCTGGATGAGAAGGAAATCATAGAAGCCATAACATCCTTGGAATTGAAGAAGGGATCAAGGTACTATGATGTCTTGGATATCAGAAATCCGATGATGAAGATGGCCGTGCACCTTATCTCCAAGCTGAATGGACAAGAGAGATGGACCCAGGTGAGCAAGACCTAGCTGAATGTCTACAGGAAGGTCACAGAAGGCACCGTGTACAACATCTCCTAGTACATAGTAGATGAAATCATAAGAAGCACAGAGAAGGCAGGAAAGATCCATTTTGGAAAGATTCTGTAAACAATTGTGTTCTTAGAAATTGAGGTGTCAGATGCATCTGATAAGTTCATGCGGGAGTACCCTACTGAAGACCATTCACCCATGGAGAGGTTTAAAAAATACACATGTGAATCAATGACATGGGTACACAAGGTGCACTAAGACAAATGGTATACGCGCCTTAGGAATGCATTTGGGGCTGAATGGCGGATTCCTGAACAACTCCCCATGGTGACCAAAGGAGAAGTAGAGTTCATGGTCTACCAACACTTCTGCATTGGTAGGTTCATTTTTATGGATGAATGTTGGAGTCCATGGTGCAAACTCCCATTCCCGTTTATTTCCCAATTTTTCCAAGTGGGGGTAAACAGATACAAGGAATCTAAGAAATTAAACCTAGAGTTTTCCACCCTTGATAGAGAGCACAGGGAGATGAGAAAGAAGCTGGTCTACCCAGAGAAATGCACATACGTTGAAAGGTACATTTCACATGATGTGCACATTGTAAGGCCTTTGACCTTACCTATTGCGAAGAGCGTTGCTGCTAGGATCTACCTATGCATAAGGATGAAATTTGAAAAGGATGCATATGTGGAGAATGAGATATCCATCTCGGATGAACCTATGGGAAGAAAGAATCCCATGCCAAAGCACAAAGAGAGGGAAGAGGAAGAATAAGAAAGAGCGGTGGAGAAGAAGAATGTAGATACCACAGGGCCAAGTACCTACGTATGGAAGAAGAGGAGAATGATGGTTAGGGAGAAGACCCTAGAGCCTGTGAAGCCACCATCCCCTGAAGAACCCTTAGATGAAGAGAAGACAACATCCCTGACTCTAGAGTTTTTTACAAAGGAAGAAGAACAAGGGATGGAGGAACAAGAGTTTGAAGATATAGACAACCTGAACACCTATATAGGTGAAAAGGATGATGATGAAGAGGAAGAGTTGGAGGTTAATCAAGAACCGGTTGATGTCCATGATTCGGAGGAAGAGGGAATAGAGGATACAAATGATGATTTCATCTTTGTAAGGAGGAAGGGAACTAAAGGGGAGGAAGGCACATGGAGTGAAGAAAGGAGTGAAGTGGAAAGTACTAAGGGGCCAGATATTCCCAAGCTCACTCATGAGGAGGTGGATGAGAAAGTGATAAGGGAGGTAGAGAGGATAATTAATACCTTTGTCGAAGGGGAGTTGGAGAGTAGTGCAGAGCTCATGCTTGGTGAATTTAAGGAAGAGCAAAGGGAGAAAAGTGTGGGTAGCACAAAAGTCCCAACTCTTTCAGTAACTATTCCCAAGGGTGTGTGCATGAGAAGTAAACACATGGAAGGGGGAAGAACAACAATGGGATACATTGATGACCCCAAAAAAAATTTGTGCGCACGTTTCTAGAGTACCATGCCCACCAAGGAGCTCACTACCATGGAGTCCTTTGATCCTAAGGGTGGATACCCATGCACAAGGAAGATGCTATCATGGGTGTTTGACTCCCACCTTGATGAACCTAAGTTTGAGGTTAACCAAGGAGTGGTATTATCATTGTCTAAAGGAAAGGCGGACAACCCCATTATAAACATGCAATAAGTATCAGATGAGCAAGTGTGTAATGTTCTCAAAAAAGTCTCCATAGAAATTGAGGCTAGGCTCTTTTGTAAAAATGATGGGGTTAAGGTCTTGGAGGACCTGTTGGAAAAGAAGAAGGAAGAAGTAGTCAAGCTAATGAAGGACCTCAGCCTTGAGAAACTAATCAGCACTCAACTACAGAGGGAGCTTTAGGAGGAGAAATCTAAAGTGTGTAAATTTTCTAAAAAGGTAGAGCTCATCTCCCAGGCCATCATCATGAAGCACCCAGACCTTAACCCTCCCATGCAAAAGTATGGATCCTCCCTGGAGTGTCTAGAGGACTTGACTCAGATCCTCACCATGGAAAGGTAGCCTTTGGCCTTGGAGTTGGTAGAGGAGGTAGCTGCATGCTTAGAGAAGGAAGAAAAATTGAAATTCATCGAGCTCATAACTGAATACAACAAGGTGCTTGCTGACGTAAAAATAGCTACACAAAACACTGGGGTTTCCTACTACCATTACACAGACCAAGACAAGGTGAAAAGAATGTTGCTTACCAGTGATGAGGCCGAGCTGAAGGGATTTAGGGAGAATAATAAGGGCAATAGAACCGAGTGAGAAAAGATCCTAGCTGAATTGGAAAGGAATTTTGAAGCTATTGAGATCCTGCGAGTCTCAATCAAAACCCGGCTAAAAGAGCTCTATAAGGCCATTACGAGGAAGATGGATGCCCTGGAAGATCATGCAAAGGAGTTGGAGACTGTGGTGAAGACCATTAATACGAAAGGCGAAGGGTTAACCTTCGAAGAGGTGAGCACCTTGGTTGGTGACATCTACACTAGGGCGCAGGATGAAGTCAGTGCTTGGAATACTTTGGAGGCTGACCTGCGGAAAAATTTTCCCCTTCTTCTTTAGGTAGTTTTTCCTCTATTATTTCTCTCCCCCATTCTTTATTCTTTCCCTCCATTATTTTCCAAGGAAAGGCCTTGAATTTTTATACTGCATTCGTTGAAGAGGTTCCCGAGTGTAGAGAATAGGTGAAGTTTGGGGTAGTGTTGGGCCCCTAATGTAGCTACCAAATCTTAAAGGCATGTAGGCGTTCACAACCGAAGGGAGTGTGCAAGCTAAGGTGTAAAAGGTAGGATTCAAAAAGGTTTCTTGGAGAACCAAGGATGCAGGCCCGCGAAGCACAATTTGGGACTTAGCCATTTTTGGCCTTTTGGACAAGACACATGAAGAATGTGTTCCATTTGGATAAGGTTCCAGCCTGGCAACAGGGTGCCCTGGAAGGAATATACCTTGTGATAGGAAGATCCAAAAAGCTAATCATGATATGGAGAGGCATACCCCTGGGATGACCCACACCTTGACACTTGGGGCCGGATCTAAGGTTGTAGAGGAGTTTGTTAGAGTTTAAATTCCTATTTATACGTGCGCCCTTGGAAAAGAACAGGGACACAAGTAAGGTAGTGGAGCTTTGCAAAATTACTGCGAGAACTATGGGATAAAATGGGTAGATGATTCTAGGAAGGATGTAATGAGGAATGTAAATTTAGTTTTGTGAGCATACATGTATAGATCCAGATGGTGTATGAATGTGGTCTGCCACTCTGTGATGTTTTGAAATACTACTATGAATGAATATGATAAGGTTACCACTGTGTTTATGTTAATATCTCCTTCCTTTTGTAACACCCTGAATTGTTGTTACTTCCTCCTGAGCATACAAGTCTTGATATGTGATTTCTTTGTAAAAAGGATGTGTTCCTTTGATTGAGAAGTCGTGCTTGATATGTACTGTATCTTCTTTGCAGATTGCAGATCTTTGACTGAGTCGGAATATGATTGGACTCTTTTATTTCTTTCATTTTACGCCTGAGTTTAATCTGATCTCGGAATGAATTATGGAGTTATCCATCTATAAGACCTAGCCTTGGATCAGTGGAATTGATCCAAGTATTGCTTTAATTTTGTTCGTGATGAATTAAAATTACAGACCTTGAGCAGGTTGCAAGGTCTGGATGCATTGAGTAAGCTAGTCCGGAGTATAACTCAGGTTGATCATGTGAAATGGATTGGTTCCCGATATCGAAGTATATCTGGAAGGTCTTGATCGTGGACCAGGTAATAATTCAGTTACATATAATTCTGTAGCCTAATGGTAGTACAGGAGTGAACCCTGTTCGAGAATGCATGTTGTAGGTTCTTTTTCTGAGCATATGAAATGTTAGACCTAACTGGAATTATTAATGTTAGTAACCTAAAACTAAACTTAACCTAGGGGTTAGATTAGTGTTAATCTAACCTAGACCTAGGCTAAGAGCTAATGTTCTAAGTTAGTATCTATGTTCTAAGAGGTTAGACTAGGTGTTATCCTAAATCCTAACCTAAGTTACTAACCTAACTATTGAGCAAGGATTAAGGGGACCTATGGAGGGGTGCGAACCATGGGCGGCAGTTTCTATGTTATTAAATGCGGGGATAAGCATGAGGGACAGGTAATTTGGTGGAGGTTTTAAAACGGCTAACTTGAGCCGACGTGGCAGGTCGCCAAAGTTGGAAATGGTCTTTGGTGTGCATTTGTCCATTGCCAACTATGGCGGTCGGTGGCAGTGGAGATTGAGCGGGAAAATGGGAGTAAATGTCATTTATGGACTCGGTCTTCGAGCTCGGATTTCATGGGGAAGCATGCAAAATGGAAAGTTAATAGTTTATTGGGTTTTGCATGCGCTCCGGTTTTCCTTCTGTCTGTTCACTGGTTCTTCGCACCAGTCTTCTTGGTGTTGCATGGCAAGTATGAGCGTAACTAGCTCTTTCCTCTGGCAAGGAAAATATATAAGTCATGGAAATAGCAAATTTTTGTTGGTGGCTCTAACTTGGAAAAGAAGGAGAAGGTTCGAGCTCTTTCAGTGGTCTGCTTCGAAATATTAAGCAAATATCCAGGCATGTTAGGCCCTAACCTTTAAAAATCTTGCTTTCTTTCAAGTGATTTCATTAGAACAACTCTGTTCAAATGATTTATGGGTTTAGATGATTTTATGGTAGCTACGGGTGATTTTGTTACTGTATCTTCTTGCTGTTCGATTTTTCAATTTAACCCTTGATGGGTGTGTGTTGTATTTTCGAACTGTTGCTCCATTTTATTGTGTTTTACATTCCGGCGTAAGTCTGTGAAATGTATGCTTGAAGGGTACTTATCCTGCTCTGTGAGAACCCATGCATGTTTCCCTTGCTGGGTTCAGGCTACAGTAGAAGCTTGTTGTTGATACTTGTTGATTGAGGCTTGTTGTTGATTCTTGTCGGAAAAGATACTGATGGACATTTTGTTCAGTTAATTGGACTTCTTTGTAACTTCTGTCGAGGTTATTAAGGTAGTGGTTACTGAATCTTATTGGGTTTCGCTTTGCTATTTAAAGTTATTTGTGAATGGATAACTTGCTGTGTTACAGTACTTCATTGCGACCGTGCTGAAGTTGTTTTTCCCTTGCATTGTGGTTATGGGATGCAACCCGTTGATAGAATGCAATATATATATTTATTGTACTCGAAACGACTCTGTAGAATCCATTGAATGATTCGTGTATTATGGACCTCTGTTGAAGCTATATGTATATATATTTGAGTATTGGTAATTTGATTTTGTTGGAGTCCTGAAGGAGTAACAGGTATACGACCTATGTTATTTTGTATGAATTTTTGGTACAGACTCTTGAGTGTACTTTACGTTTCCTTTCTGTGCAAACTTGTGCGAAAAATATTGATGAGGCTCAGTTGGTTTCCTTGTTGCGAAATCAGTAGTTAGCTTTTGTTTATGCCTGATTTTAAATGTTTACCATTGATTGGCACAGTTGGAATCATTTACTATTATTTATCTTGTTACTGTTGTTCGGATTCAGTTGAATCCTTGAAAGGTAACCAGTGTATTTGCCTCAAATTAAGCCTGATTTGGTACACTGTTGTTTTTGGTCACTGTTGGAGTTCCTTGAGTATGGATAGATATCATGTGTCCTGGCTCTGTTGAAGTGAGTCGCGAATACCATACTTTAAACTCTGAATGCGTCCAGATGAGAATAGATATGTTATGGTTCCTTTCTGTTTATTCCAGTTAGATGAGGCTGTGCATGTTGCGGGAATTCTGTGTGATTATCTCGGCATAGTCTTAGGGAAACATCAATTGCTTAATGCCATGGAGTCTATTGTTGACTGCGATATAATAGAAGTTCTTTGATTTCGACCTTGGGTCGAAAAGCCTTACTGTGTTTAGTAGGGACTAGCATGGGCTGTAGGTTGATGTAAGGGATTGTTGGCATGTTTACGTCTTCTGTTGCATGTATATCTATTCATGAGCTTGATTGAACTTAGGAGTCGTCGGCTGCACCTCAACAGGCAATGGCAGTGAATATCCTCTTGTATGTCGCTTCGTGTGGGAGGTCATGCAGAGTCTGTTTGGTAGATAGTCATCACTATTGGCGTGTTAGCTACTGTACAGGAGTTTTGTTATATTTGATTTTATCAAAACAGTGGTTCTCCTTGTGGCTCGTCTGACTTATTCGTATGCATGTAAGGTGAATGCTTTCCATTTGAGGAGATGGTACAGTCATGAACTTGTTGAAGGGAAATATGAATGACTTGTTTTCTTTCTCTTCTGTTATGAAAATATATGTCGATATTTTTATTTAACCGTTGGAACTGTTTTTAACATATTGATGGAATCATGATTTGTTATGATATTCCTTTTACTGTTGAATGAAATGATCTGTCTGAGGTTTGCTGTTTTTGGAATTCAGATGGATAAATGATTAGAATACTTTCGTTCTTCTTGATCCCTAATATTTTGATGAAATATTTGAGAAGTATTTAGGACTATTCTGTAACGATAATAGAGTTACACATTTGTAGTCATTTTTGTATTACAAAGGCATAGTCTGAAACATGTATACTTGTTTGGTGAATTGATCTCATTTAAACAGGTTGTTTAATGAAAACAGTTGGTGGATTGCAATTGTTTTAAGAGTTAGTGCTTATCATGCTCAGTTCATCGAACTGACCCATGTTGACAAATTTTGCAGATGGTCGCCGTAAGTGGTAAAAGCATGCAGATCTGACAGGATGTTCAGATTGTTTAACTTGGTTTATGATGAATTCAGTTTGATTTTCTTTAAATGTACTATAAGAGGAAAGATGTTCTTCTTCCGTTGAGTATTGTATCAAGTATGCTGAATGCATAAAATGTATTTGATTAGTTCTGAAAGGAATGGAAATTGATATTTGTTACTTATGTGTTTGTATTCTTATCTTGATAGTTTGACCTTCTTCGGTTCAAATATCTTGAGAGCATTGTTATTATTGTATATATTTGGAGACTTTTGTGATTGTCAATATAAGCTTGCAAGAATATGAGACTGAATTCTTATGATTGTTTAGCAGTTCCTGTATGTTCTATCAGAAGCTAAACTGAAATTTAGATCACTGTCTTTCTGAAAGATAGGGTTAAAATAAACCTAAGCAGAACGCTAAACAAGCTGAATTAAATTATTAATCCCTAGTCTTGATTATGCCAGGACAACATTTAATTGGATTCTTAATCATTATATCTTGATACTAATAAGTACGATATAAATTCAGTTATGAGAACTGATATAAACCTAGATGGGGTTCAGATGGCAATCTCATGTGAAGTTTATGAGATATTGTCCAATTTCGTTGATTTAGAATTATGTATATTCTATGAACTCCTTGATGAGACCATAGTCTTAATAACTTCTCTGTGTAATGGGTTTTATTGAGAAAGGTCATCCTAAGATGAGGAATCCAGGGATCGAGAAAGGCTAACCTTAAGGGAAACGTCTTTTAATGTAATTTAAACTCAATGTGCGTAACGCTTATTAATAAGTAGATCTTTTCGAGGTGGATTTAAAGGTTGACGGTACAAGTCAACTGCAGGGTTGTACCTCCAAGAAGATTACGATCTTCTCGAAGTTACAACAATGCAGGTGACTTATGACGGCACCCTTTGCATTGATCGCTAAGATTTACACCTTTAACTCGAACAAGTTACTTTGGGACCGATTAGGAATGTGGTCACATTATATGGCTGCCTAGGAGACTCGGGGTATCATGACACACTGGTTTAACTAGGGTTGACCCAGTATGTCATCTTATCCCTAGTCCTCGAGTGCATCCATATAACGTTGTCACCTTACTAATCCGTTCCCGAGTGATTAACTTGGGATAGGAGGGACTGACAGAAGTCGGTATAAGACATTCTACATAACATAAGAATGGGGTGAAGGACGTATTCCAGATTGACGAGTATGCCGTTAAGGAATACGAGACATAAGCAGTATGTTTCAAATCTTTGGCCAAAGTATCGCAAGCTGCTGATTGCGTTGTCCTGAGTCACCTGGTCTAAGGGATGAGATGCCGATGAATAATGGTAACAGTTATTCAGTTAGGTTCCTTGGACAGAGCATTCTGAATCCCAGAATAGGGAAGAGAACCGCAAGAGTGATGTGTTAAATAAAAATGCCAACTCTTATTACTCATGAATAGATCGGTAGATTACCGAGTCATGGAATGAATAGATCGGAGGTACTCCGAGTCATTACAGCTGCATATGGTTATCTGTTATAAGAATGGTTATTTGATTTGTGAGTTCTAAATTATGTATTTAGAACCAGGAAGCATTTATCAAAAAAAAAAAAATTGACTTGTTCTATTGTCTAAAATGAGGATGTTACATCTTGGTATCAGAGCTGAAGGTTGCAGCTCTTGGGACTATTGTGTCCATAATCTAATAAAACCTGAATTTTCTTGTAACAGAAAATGGTTAGAACAAGGGGGAACGTTGCGAATAATGCTCCACCAGAAGGAGGGGCGGCAACAACCCAGAAACTTGATGAGATCCTTGCTGCCCTGTTGGACACAAGAGATCGTTTAGCTGTACTTGAACAGCAGGTGATGGGAAATGAGGAGGATGAAGAAGCTGGTAATGACAATCAGCCACCTCCTGAGGACAACCCCAATATGGGTGTTGATGTTAATGCTGGGAATGCACCTGTCCAACCAGAAAACAAAAAGGCCAGATTGGCAGCAGAACTCACTAATGATATAAAAAGGATAAGTCCACCTAAGTATGATGGCACCACATTAGGAGATGGAGCTGAGAACTGGCTCAGCGAAATGGAGAAGTACTTTGCAATAAGGAACTTCTCAGAGGAAACCAAAGCTATTTGGGGAGCCTATCAGCTTTCCCACGAAGCATCTTCGTGGTGGGATAGCCGTAAAGCTGAACTAAACATTGATGAGACCAATATTACTTGGGATCAATTTAAAGGCTATTTTAGGCAACGTTGGCTGCCACAACTTTTCTATGATCAGAAAATGACAGAATTTCAGAACTTAGCTCAAGGGAAGCTAACGGTAACTGAATTCTGGGAGCGGTTTACAAAACTCCTCAAGTATGTACCGCAGTATCAAACTGACGAGAAGTTCAGAATATGGAAATTCATCATGGGATTGAATCCCGTGATAGGGGGAGAGGTCGATGTTCACAGTCCAACCACTATGGAAGGAGTTGTTGAAAAGGCCATAAGGCAAGAACAGAAATTAAAGGCTATTTCTGCTCATAAAGAGGAAGTGCGGAAGAAGACTGCAAATCCTTCTTCAACCTCTCTTGCACCCAGAAAAGGACCATGGAAAAAGTTTGGAAACAAGAGTAAGTTTCCAGGAGATAACAGTAAGAAATCAGTAGTAATTAAGCCTGCTGGAAACGTAAGAGATAATTTTGCCAAAAATTATAACAATGGGCAGAAGCCCTATGGAGGACAACGTGACAATTATAAGGCTGGAGGCAATTCTGAGCCTAAAAAAGGGACCTGTAGGAGGCTGCTACAATTGTGGAAAAGATCACTACGCAAATCAGTGCCCTTTGAAGAAGGATGATCGTAATCAGCAGCATAAGATACATGCTGCAGTAGCAGACAAGCAAGCTGAAAAGCAAGTAACACCTATAGAAGTTCCGGGTAAGTTATTTGGCATACCTGTCACTATTCTTTTTGATACAGGAGCTACTGAATGTTTTATTTCTAATAAACTTGCTTCTAAACTTAAAAGAAAAGCTGGAAAAATGGATAAATCTTGGACTGTACAGTATGGTAATAACTCTGTTCATACAGTGAGTATGTGTCTTTTTGGGGCAGTCCTTGACTTACCTAACTTTTCCACGGAAGTTGACCTCTATGTTACACCTTTGGGATCGTATGACATTGTTATCGGTGTCAATTGGTTAGCTGACCATAAAGCAAAGGTAGATTGCTATGAAAAGAACATAAAATGTTTAGATGATCAGCTGGAAACAACAGAGATTCAAGGTGTGAAACGGGAAATTTCAGTTAGAAAACAGTCAGCTATGCAGCTTAAAAAGGCTAAGAATAAAGGATGTACCCTTTATGCAGTAAAGATATCTGAATTTTCAGAAGAAGATGGTGATAACATGAAGCAATTTCCTCTGTTACAAAGTTTCAGGGATGTTTTTCCTGAAGAATTACCAGGGTTACCACCCAAGAGAGAATTTGACTTCACCATCGAAATCAAACCGGGAACAGAACCTATTTCCAAAGCACCTTATAGGATGACTACTACAGAGTTAGTCGAGCTTAAGGCACAGTTGCAAGAACTTTTGACTAAAGGTTTGATTAGACCAAGTGTTTCACCTTGGGGTGCGCCTGTGATATTTGTGAAAAAGAAGGATGGAACACTTAGGCTGTGTATTGATTATCGGATGTTGAACAAAGCAACAATCAAGAACAGATATCCACTTCCTAGGATCGACGATCTATTTGATCAGATGCGTGGAGCAGCGGTTTATTCTAAGATAGACCTTCGATCTGGTTATCATCAGTTAAGGATTAGAGAGGAAGATATTCATAAAACAGCTTTCCGAACAAGGTACGGACATTATGAATTCACGGTTCTACCCTTTGGATTAACCAATGCACCCGCAGCCTTTATGAACTTAATGAACAATATTTTTCAAGAATATCTGGACAAGTTTGTACTTGTATTCTTGGACGATATTCTCATTTATTCTAAAAGCGTTGAGGAGCACAATGAGCATTTGAAGATAGTTTTGGGAATTTTGAGAAAAAGAAAGTTGTATGGTAAGTTATCCAAATGTTCTTTCTTTGATTCAGAAGTTCACTATTTGGGTCATGTCATAAGTAAAGAAGGAATTGCTGTAGATCCTTCAAAAATAGTGGCAATAACTGAGTGGCCTGCACCAAAGAATGTGCATGAAGTAAGAAGCTTCATGGGTCTTGCTGGTTACTATAGAAAATTTGTAAAGGATTTTTCTAAAGTAGCTGCACCAATAACTTCATTGCAAAAGAAGGATAAGAAATTCATATGGAATGACAAGTGCGAAGTGGCTTTCAAAAGTCTGAAAGACCAGTTGACTTCTGCACCTATATTAGCTGTACCAGACCCTAATGGGAGTTTTACAGTTGTAACGGATGCTTCTGGGGAAGGCCTTGGAGGTGTTTTGCTACAAAATGATCAAGTCATTGCATATGAAAGTAGAAAACTCAAGTTACATGAGCTGAATTATGCCCCTCATGATTTGGAGCTTGCTGCCATTGTTCATGCACTTCAAGTCTGGAGACACTACTTACTTGGGAAACCTTTTGAGTTGAAAACTGATCACTTAGGGCTGAAATATATTTTCACTCAGCCTAATCTTAATGCCAGACAGAGAAGGTGGTTAGAATTTTTATCACAATATGATTTTGATATTAGCTATATCAAAGGGAAGGAGAATAGAGTAGCTGATGCTCTAAGTCGTAGGAGGCACATTTCTGCTCTTATAACATTAAGAACTCAGTTTAAAGATGAGGTAAAAAGTGCCTCAGAATCAGATGCATACTTTCAGCAAGTAAAAGCAGCGCTTGCTGCAGAACCTAATGATGAAAGGTATAAAGGTTTTCATATTGATAATGAAGGAATCTTGCGTTATGAAAATAGGGTATATGTACCTATGTTGAACGATTTGAGAAAGAAGTTGTTAGTTGAATTTCATAATTCACCTTTCTCTGGACACCCGGGTATCACAAAGATGCTTGCTGATCTGAAACAACAATACTTTTGGAAAGGTATGAAAAAGGATGTCATAAATTTTGTGACCCATTGTTTGGAGTGTCAGCGGGTTAAGGCAGAACATATGCACCCTGCTGGACTGTTATATCCTCATAGCATACCGCAGTACAAATGGCAAGTAATAACCATGGATTTTGTACAAGGATTACCCATGTCCAGGAATAAACATGATGTTATCCTGGTAGTTGTAGATAAACTGACTAAGGTAGCTCATTTCATCGCTGGAAATCTAAAGGATGATTCACCAGTGCTGGCCAAAAGATTCGTACATGAAATTTTCAGATTGCATGGTGTACCAGAATTGATTATATCTGACAGGGATCCAAGAATGACGTCAAGGTTTTGGCAAACGCTTAATACAGCTCTTGGAACGAAACTAAACTTCAGTTCTGCATATCATCCGGAAACGGATGGACAAACTGAGAGGGTAAATCAAGTGTTGGAGGACATGTTGCGAATGTATTGCATGGATCAACAGTATAAATGGGAAGAGTATCTTCCATTAGTTGAGTTCGCATACAACAACACTTATCACTCATCTCTTAAAATGGCACCATTTGAAGCACTTTATGGAAGAAAGTGCAGAACTCCTGTTAGCTGGGATAGTGTTGAGGATAGAGTGGTAATTGGACCAGAGATTCTCACAGAAATGGAACAGCAAGTTAAGCTGATTCGTGAACGATTAAAGGAGGCAGCAGATAGGCAGAAGAGCTATGCTGACCTTAAGCGGGTTGATAGAAGGTTTGAGCTTGGTGAGAAGGTTTTTCTTCGTGTTAAACCCAGAAAGAGTTCTATAACTTTTGGCAAGGCTGCCAAGTTGTCACCTCGATTCGTGGGACCTTTCGAAATTGTCGAAATAATCAATCCTGTAGCTTATCGTTTAGCATTACCACCTGCTTTATCTCGCATGCATGATGTTTTCCATATTTCTTTGCTTAAGAAATACGTTTCAGATCTGTCACATGTTTTAAATTGGAATTCCTTGCAGGTCCAAGACCCAGGAATAATCGTGGTTAAACCCACACGAGTGCTGGAAACTCGCCAATTGCATTTAAGAAATCATGAAATACAGCAATGTAAGGTCCAGTGGGACCAGTTTAACGAAGAAAGTGCAACTTGGGAAAATCTGGAAGAGATGAAAATTGCTTTTCCTTCTCTTTTTCAACAGAATGAAATCTGTTGACAAAACATTCTTTTATGAACTTATTTTTTTAAGTATTTATGAAAGCCAGATGAAGGCAAACATTATTCAGGCTGAATAAAATGTGTTGTGACATTGATTTCTGGAACTATTCAAGTTGGAAAATAGTCGCATTGATTTGTGAACTAATAAATTGGTTGACCTGAAGGTTAATTGAATATGTAATCATCGGGACGATGAATCTTTTTAGGAGGGAAGCATGTAACACCCTGAACTGTTGTTACTTCCTCCTGAGCATACAAGTGTTGATATGTGATTTCTTTGTAAAAAGGATGTGTTCCTTTGATTGAGAAGTCGTGCTTGATATGTACTGTATCTTCTTTGCAGATTGCAGATCTTTGACTGAGTCGGAATATGATTGGACTCTTTTATTTCTTTCATTTTACGCCTGAGTTTAATCTGATCTCGGAATGAATTATGGAGTTATCCATCTATAAGACCTAGCCTTGGATCAGTGGAATTGATCCAAGTATTGCTTTAAGTTTGTTCGTGATGAATTAAAATTACAGACCTTGAGCAGGTTGCAAGGTCTGGATGCATTGAGTAAGCTAGTCCGGAGTATAACTCAGGTTGATCGTGTTAAATGGATTGGTTCCCGATATCGAAATATATCTGGAAGGTCTTGATCGTGGACCAGGTAATAATTCAGTTACATATAATTCTGTAGCCTAATGGCAGTACAGGAGTGAACCCTGTTCGAGAATGCATGTTGTAGGTTCTTTTTCTGAGCATATGAAATGTTAGACCTAACTGGAATTATTAATGTTAGTAACCTAAAACTAAACTTAACCTAGGGGTTAGATTAGTGTTAATCTAACCTAGACCTAGGCTAAGAGCTAATGTTCTAAGTTAGTATCTATGTTCTAAGAGGTTAGACTAGGTGTTATCCTAAATCCTAACCTAAGTTACTAACCTAACTATTGAGCAAGGATTAAGGGGACCTATGGAGGGGTGCGAACCATGGGCGGCAGTTTCTATGTTATTAAATGCGGGGATAAGCATGAGGGACAGGTAATTTGGTGGAGGTTTTAAAACGGCTAACTTGAGCCGACGTGGCAGGTCGCCAAAGTTGGAAATGGTCTTTAATGTGCTTTTGTCCATCGCCAACTATGGCGGTCGGTGGCAGTGGAGATTGAGCGGGAAAATGGGAGTAAATGCCATTTATGGACTCGGTCTTCGAGCTCGGATTTCATGGGGAAGCATGCAAAATGGAAAGTTAATAGTTTATTGGGTTTTGCATGCGCTCCGGTTTTCCTTCTGTCTGTTCACTGGTTCTTCGCACCAGTCTTCTTGGTGTTGCATGGCAAGTATGAGCGTAACTAGCTCTTTCCTCTGGCAAGGAAAATATATAAGTCATGGAAATAGCAAATTTTTGTTGGTGGCTCTAACTTGGAAAAGAAGGAGAAGGTTCGAGCTCTTTCAGTGGTCTGCTTCGAAATATTAAGCAAATATCCAGGCATGTTAGGCCCTAACCTTTAAAAATCTTGCTTTCTTTCAAGTGATTTCATTAGAACAACTCTGTTCAAATGATTTATGGGTTTAGATGATTTTATGGTAGCTACGGGTGATTTTGTTACTGTATCTTCTTGCTGTTCGATTTTTCAAATTTAACCCTTGATGGGTGTGTGTTGTATTTTGAACTGTTGCTCCATTTTATTGTGTTTTACATTCCGGCGTAAGTCTGTGAAATGTATGCTTGAAGGGTACTTATCCTGCTCTGTGAGAACCCGTGCATGTTTCCCTTGCTGGGTTCAGGCTACAGTAGAAGCTTGTTGTTGATACTTGTTGATTGAGGCTTGTTGTTGATTCTTGTCGGAAAAGATACTGATGGACATTTTGTTCAGTTAATTGGACTTCTTTGTAACTTCTGTCGAGGTTATTAAGGTAGTGGTTACTGAATCTTATTGGGTTTCGCTTTGCTATTTAAAGTTATTTGTGAATGGATAACTTGCTGTGTTACAGTACTTCATTGCGACCGTGCTGAAGTTGTTTTTCCCTTGCATTGTGGTTATGGGATGCAACCCGTTGATAGAATGCAATATATATATTTATTGTACTCGAAACGACTCTGTAGAATCCATTGAATGATTCGTGTATTATGGACCTCTGTTGAAGCTATATGTATATATATTTGAGTATTGGTAATTTGATTTTGTTGGAGTCCTGAAGGAGTAACAGGTATACGACCTATGTTATTTTGTATGAATTTTTGGTACAGACTCTTGAGTGTACTTTACGTTTCCTTTCTGTGCAAACTTGTGCAAAAAATATTTATGAGGCTCAGTTGGTTTCCTTGTTGCGAAATCAGTAGTTAGCTTTTGTTTATGCCTGATTTTAAATGTTTACCATTGATTGACACAGTTGGAATCATTTACCATTATTTATCTTGTTACTGTTGCTCAGATTCAGTTGAATCCTTGAAAGGTAACTAGTGTATTTGCCTCAAATTAAGCCTGATTTAGTACACTATTGTTTTTGTCACTGTTGGAGTTCCTTAAGTATGGATAGATATCATGTGTCCTGGCTCTGTTGAAGTGAGTCGCGAATACCATACTTTAAACTCTGAATGCGTCCAGATGAGAATAGATATGTTATGGTTCCTTTCTGTTTATTCCAGTTAGATGAGGCTGTGCATGTTGCGGGAATTCTGTGTGATTATCTCGGCATAGTCTTAGGGAAACATCAATTGCTTAATGCCATGGAGTCTATTGTTGACTGCGATATAATAGAAGTTCTTTGATTTCGACCTTGGGTCGAAAAGCCTTACTGTGTTTAAGTAGGGACTAGCATGGGCTGTAGGTTGATGTAAGGGATTGTTGGCGTGTTTACGTCTTCTGTTGCATGTATACCTATTCATGAGCTTGATTGAACTTAGGAGTCGTCGGCTGCACCTCAACAGGCAATGGCAGTGAATATCCTCTTGTATGTCGCTTCGTGTGGGAGGTCATGCAGAGTCTGTTTGGTAGATAGTCATCACTATTGGCGTGTTAGCTACTGTACAGGAGTTTTGTTATATTTGATTTTATCAAAACAGTGGTTCTCCTTGTGGCTCGTCTGACTTATTCGTATGCATGTAAGGTGAATGCTTTCCATTTGAGGAGATGGTACAGTCATGAACTTGTTGAAGGGAAATATGAATGACTTGTTTTCTTTCTCTTCTGTTATGAAAATATATGTCGATATTTTTATTTAACCGTTGGAACTGTTTTTAACATATTGATGGAATCATGATTTGTTATGATATTCCTTTTACTGTTGAATGAAATGATCTGTCTGAGGTTTGCTGTTTTTGGAATTCAGATGGATAAATGATTAGAATACTTTCGTTCTTCTTGATCCCTAATATTTTGATGAAATATTTGAGAAGTATTTAGGACTATTCTGTAACGATAATAGAGTTACACATTTGTAGTCATTTTTGTATTACAAAGGCATAGTCTGAAACATGTATACTTGTTTGGTGAATTGATCTCATTTAAACAGGTTGTTTAATGAAAACAGTTGGTGGATTGCAATTGTTTTAAGAGTTAGTGCTTATCATGCTCAGTTCATCGAACTGACCCATGTTGACAAATTTTGCAGATGGTCGCCGTAAGTGGTAAAAGCATGCAGATCTGACAGGATGTTCAGATTGTTTAACTTGGTTTATGATGAATTCAGTTTGATTTTCTTTAAATGTACTATAAGAGGAAAGATGTTCTTCTTCCGTTGAGTATTGTATCAAGTATGCTGAATGCATAAAATGTATTTGATTAGTTCTGAAAGGAATGGAAATTGATATTTGTTACTTATGTGTTTGTATTCTTATCTTGATAGTTTGACCTTCTTCGGTTCAAATATCTTGAGAGCATTGTTATTATTGTATATATTTGGAGACTTTTGTGATTGTCAATATAAGCTTGCAAGAATATGAGACTGAATTCTTATGATTGTTTAGCAGTTCCTGTATGTTCTATCAGAAGCTAAACTGAAATTTAGATCACTGTCTTTCTGAAAGATAGGGTTAAAATAAACCTAAGCAGAACGCTAAACAAGCTGAATTAAATTATTAATCCCTAGTCTTGATTATGCCAGGACAACATTTAATTGGATTCTTAATCATTATATCTTGATACTAATAAGTACGATATAAATTCAGTTATGAGAACTGATATAAACCTAGATGGGGTTCAGATGGCAATCTCATGTGAAGTTTATGAGATATTGTCCAATTTCGTTGATTTAGAATTATGTATATTCTATGAACTCCTTGATGAGACCATAGTCTTAATAACTCCTCTGTGTAATGGGTTTTATTGAGAAAGGTCATCCTAAGATGAGGAATCCAGGGATCGGGAAAGGCTAACCTTAAGGGAAACGTCTTTTAATGTAATTTAAACTCAATGTGCGTAACGCTTATTAATTAGTAGATCTTTTCGAGGCGGATTTAAAGGTTGACGGCACAAGTCAACTGCAGGGTTGTACCTCCGAGAAGATTAGGATCTTCTCGAAGTTACAACAATGCAGGTGACTTATGACGGCACCCTTTGCATTGATCGCTAAGATTTACACCTTTAACTCGAACAAGTTACTTTGGGACCGATTAGGAATGTGGTCACATTATATGGCTGCCTAGGAGACTCGGGGTATCATGACACACTGGTTTAACTAGGGTTGACCCAGTATGTCATCTTATCCCTAGTCCTCGAGTGCATCCATATAACGTTGTCACCTTACTAATCCGTTCTCGAGTGATTAACTTGGGATAGGAGGGACTGACAGAAGTCGGTATAAGACATTCTACATAACATAAGAATGGGGTGAAGGACGTATTCCAGATTGACGAGTATGCCGTTAAGGAATACGAGACATAAGCAGTATGTTTCAAATCTTTGGCCAAAGTATCGCAAGCTGCTGATTGCGTTGTCCTGAGTCACCTGGTCTAAGGGATGAGATGCCGATGAATAATGGTAACAGTTATTCAGTTAGGTTCCTTGGACAGAGCATTCTGAATCCCAGAATAGGGAAGAGAACCGCAAGAGTGATGTGTTAAATAAAAACGCCAACTCTTATTACTCATGAATAGATCGGTAGATTACCGAGTCATGGAATGAATAGATCGGAGGTACTCCGAGTCATTACAGCTGCATATGGTTATCTGTTATAAGAATGGTTATTTGATTTGTGAGTTCTAAATTATGTATTTAGAACCAGGAAGCATTTATCAAAAAAAAAAAAAATTGACTTGTTCTATTGTCTAAAATGAGGATTTTTCCTCCTCAAGATAAACAACCATCATACTCTTATTCGAGCCTTAATTGGCATGATACAAATAGAAATGATTTGATATATGGAGCTCATCATAGTTTCTCCTCCACCTATTTTATTTCTAATCTAAAACAAATGATTTCTTGGTTTTTAATGATAAAGCTTACCTCTATAGACCGTGGTGTATTTTCAAGTTGTTTCTTCAGATGCCAAATCACATTTTTGAGGAATATCTTGTCTGACCTCAAAGGTATTTCTCAAAGTATTTATCCTACTCCTTTGGAAATATTGTAGGCTTTTGCTTATCATTTGGATTCTTCACTTTCCTATACAAAATAAGATCATCCTCTACTTTGATCGCATATTCTTGGGCATTTTTAAGAGTTCGAGGTTAAAATATGACCTTGGAAAATTGTGCATTTATGAAGAATGTATTTTTGTTATCATCAAATGGTGAATCTTACATAGACTACTATTCGGTATACAGAATCTATTAGGGTTTGAGCCACAGAGTCTCTCATGAAGATCATTGTGGATTCATTCTGTGACACTTTGGAATGAGGGTAAACAAGGAGATCTTGGGTAGGATGCAGCTGATTTCAATATTTTCTTCAAGCATGAGGATCATATGGATATGGGTCTAGATTCATGATGGATTGACTAGGGAAGGAGTGTAGAACCGTACATTGTACTTTCTATAGAGGTTTAAATGGTGGATAAGGACATTTTATCCTTCCTAGAAGGAAGATAAATCATCATGTTTAGATCCAAGAACTCCACATGGAAAGAGGAAATCTATAATATATTAGGTTGAGAGGGATGTAAGGATTCCATAGGGTGGGAGTGAGAGGATAACTGTATGTGAGATCCCTTTGAAGGATTAACCCATGGATAGGGTGGTACTAAGAGTAACCAGACCGATCTTCCTTCCTCCATGGATTTCAATGAACTATGATAGTTTTATTCATGTTCATTCCATGTCAACTTGTATCCTTTTTAGGAATATACCATCTTAGCTAACATTGGATGTACCCCATTGGTGACATGGGGGGAGTCTCAATAGGATTCTATGTTGCTATCACTCGATGCTCCCATATTCTTAGATCATGTTATTAGTTCTCTTCTCATGGATTCTCTTCATGGACTTGATATTGTTGTCTTTGAATATCTTGAAAATTAGATTAACAATACCTCTCAATCTATACAATCCGGTGCATCTCTTTTAATCTAGCTTGTGATAAAAAATACACCAAGAATGTAGAAAGTATAACCATATGAAAACAAATTTGTATGACTTTGGGCATATGGGGACCCATCATGAGAAGGTTCATATGCTTTTGTCTTCAGGTAATCTTTGAGTGAATAAAGATTGGAGAGGATGATATGATTTTTTAGTTCCACATGAGGGTGAGGAGAATAATTTAAATAGGGTAAGTAAGGATCCATGAAAGTATAACCTCAATGCAGGCACATAAGGATATGGGATGGATGATTATGGTCAAAAATGAGAGAAATTAGTAGCTCTTTTGAATGCTAGGAGAGTCATGTCCCTCTGCTTAGTGAATATGGTTCACAATCCAAATGAGCTATTGAAAACACTGAAAAATTATATACTGAATTTTTAAAAATGCATTCTTGATATAAAATATTACATTTACTAAACTAAGAACACACATAAATAGTCTGCAATGGAATCCAGTTAACAAAAGAGGAAAAATATATAAAAATTTCCAAACAAAGACGTCCTATCAGGCATGCCAAAATATATTGAGGGGGTGTTGATTAATAAATAACAATCCTGTGTTAACAATCACAAGACACCATGTCAAGAGAAATAGGAACATATCTCAATAGTAACATCTAAAATTTCCCCCAAGGTGTGGGAATCTTATCTCCTTGAGTAACATGAACCTCCAGCATAATTTTAACTATCCTACACTAACCACCCTAATGACTAACCAGATAATATATTTCTAGATCTACTTGATTGAAGTAAGACAAGGGTGAGAGTTTTTAAACATGAAAATATAAACCCTGTGAATGATGTATCCAAAGTGAAATTGGATCACCCTCCTTACAATTGATCTCAAAAAATGATAAGACAAAATATAAATCCTATAGGGAAAGTATAAGCCAGTAAAAAAACATGCATCTAGAAATCAAACGTTCTAATTCTAGAAGGATTATAAAATAGTGAGGAATACCTAGAGGTCATGCATAGGTTCCACACACAATGAAGACCATGGTCGATATTAGAGAGGTAAGGGAAAATTTTCTGGGAAGGACTACCTGGAGGGAAAATATAAGACAAGAACACAAGATAGATTATTAAAAGCATCTAGTCGGTGGATTGCCTAGCATGAGTTAGATCTAGGAACTGGGGTGCCACCATAAATAAAGGTGACCAATCCATCTATAAAGCCCAATAATAGATCTTCATAAGGTACTGAGACATACAAGAGTCCCAAACCCCTAGCAAAGTTGTATACTTTGGGTATCTCACAGGAAGATGAACCCTTTAGTAATTTCAAATTTTATCTAAATAGTGAATATAAGGAAGAGAGAATTAGAGAGGGAAAAGGGTAAAAAGAATCATAGGTGAGATATTGAGGGTAATATGGAGGTCTGGTGAATGTTTATCCCTTCAGAAAGTTTTGAGGAAGCTCTAAAAGGTGGGTGAATGAACATGCTGGTATGACTAAATATGATCAGACCTAGAAACCGACTACCGGTTGGGCATATTCTTAATGAATATGGTTACAAGTTTTAGTGATGATATGTTGGCATAGGTGAGAATGGTAGCCTGACGTAAATCGATGTAGTCAAACATGATTATCAAGGGATAAATGCATACTCCACAAGTGGGGTTTCTAGAAACTTAGGTGAAGACTCTAGCTCTAGGGTAGGAGGGACCACTACAAGCTTAAATAGAGAGCTCTAACATTTGTAGGGTAGTGGACAAATATAACCATGGATGGTCATTCAACCTCAAAATCCTATAACCCATCATTCTCCTATTACTGCTAAGAATCATTTCAAAGAGCTTAAGATGAAGGAAACTAATCTTATACCCATTCTCACTATATTTATATCAGGATTTCTAGCTTCTTAGACTCCTTGTCCTTGATTGTAAATTTTATATATTAGCTTAATATATTGTTTTTATCACCTTCCCCTACTCATAAAAACAAAAAACTATTGTTAGTGCTTCCCACTAAAAATGATTTCAGGCTAACCCCAAGCACAATAACACTGGTTCCTGGTGCACAAAAACTTGCATTCTATGGTGCCCTTAAGACAAGAATCATTTGCTCAACTCAATGAAAATGTGTTTCTAAGATGCCATCTATGACTATACTATCACATTCACTAGGGCCTTTCACTACTACTGGTATAATTGCAAAATTATAGGTCTTAAACATCTTTACTCAACTCTTCTTATTTCACCTTCCTTGTACCGGTAGCCTTAGAAGGACTAACTAGCCTAGGGCAGTCGTGCAACTAGTCTATAACTTTCTCAAATTCAGATTGTTTCTTCCCTTAAAAACATGAGCTCAAGAATGGAAATGGGTTAGGAGTCCATTGATTCTATTTTTAGAAGCATGTGTGAAATTAATAGGAGAGCTTAAATCAAACGAAAAACAATACTACATTTAGTTAATGAAGTCCCAGTATTTAGGTCTTAGACTGTGAAGTTCTCACTTCTCCCTAGACTGCCATAAAAATAAGAAGTTTGCACCGATAGTTTTCCAACAGTGAGGTTCAGGGGCAAGGTCCCTAATCTAGTACCTCTCATCATTGATATATTGAAATTTTGGAAGTAAAAGAATCCGATTTGAAAGGGTCATGGTAAGGGGGTAAACCCTAGCTTATGTCACCAGGTGGACAACCCTCCTAATGAGCCCAAGAAAGGTAATTTTATCACAAACTTCTTAAAAATGTGGATCCACAGGCCTGTAAATTGTGGTCATGTAGCATGTGATGAGGGTCATCAATTCTCTCCATTAATAAATATCAATCTAGGTTGGTTGTTCCAAAGGTTATATGCATTAAGAGAAGAAGATTTTGGAAAACAAATCATTTAAACACAATCCAAACTTGCATAAAATAAATCACACATGCAGAAATTTAAAAGCACACTTGAAGAAATGTAAACACACTTGCATAAATAAAATCACACTTGCAGGAATACAAAGGCACACATGCATAAAGGAAATCACACTTGCATAAATTGAAATTGCTGAATTAAAAGTAAACATAATTGAACGAAACATCTGCGGGTTTACAACAGACTCAATTTTTACAATACAAAGATAAAAAGAAATACAAAAAAATGAATTCAAGAAAAATGAATAAACATAAACATAAAAACACAGATCCATCTTCCTTGGAATGAGTGGTCAGACTCATTCCTTGGAAGAGGATTTAAATCATACTTCTGATATCTCAAAACTACAGAATATTTGAGAGGAAAGAATAGATCTTTATTTCTTTGGAGAAAAGTATTACATACCTAAGTGTGGAAGGTTGAATATATAATTCATGCATCCAACAAACTCCTTATTTTAGGAAATACAATATGATCTTATCTTTATTCCAATCCTAACAATTAATATCTCCATCTCCACACAATATGGAGAGAGATATATTATTGAAGTCAAATGTTATCTCACTTATTTTAGGAAGATTTGCTCCCAAATATTCTCCTTGATTTTCGGTAACAAGAATCATAATGATTTTATTCCTCTACATTTATTGGAAGGAGTGTTTTTCCTCAAAATATGATTTTGACCAAATACCTTTCTCGGATTTTCCATTTGGCTTTGTTGTTTTTGACTATGGAACTTTTGACGCTTGTCTTATACGCTTTTTCCTCAAACTGCAATTCACTAAAATTTAGATTTATTTTCATTGGTAAAACCTATTAGAAAATCTGAATTGAGGTTTTTGTTAAAAACATTTCTATGAATAAAATACCTCTCTCAGATTTTTTGTTTGATTTTTCATATTTCTGTTTATGGAACTTTTAGCGCTCGTCTAATACACTTTTCCTCGAACTACAACTCACTAAAAGTTATATCTCTCTTCATTGGTAAAACATTTTACAAATATGAATGAGGTTTTTGTTAAAAAAAATTCTATGAACAAAACATGTCTCTCATATTTTCCATTTGAAGTTTCTATTTCTGTTTATGGAACTTTTAGTGCTCGTCTCATACACTTTTCCTCGGATCTGCAAGCTCACTAAAAGTTAGATATCTCTCCTCATTAGTAAAACCTGTAGAAAATCTAAATGAGGTTTTTGTTAAAAAAAATTCTATAACACAAAAACCTCTCTCATATTTCCCATTGGAATCTCCAAGTTTTCACAATGCCATAAAAAACTGTCATTCCGTTGATGTAAGTTCCAAAACTAAAGTTGTCATTCCTTCTATGCAAGTTTCCGGAACTAAATCTGCAAGTTCTGGAACTAAATCTAATTTGTTCATGAATTGAAAGTTTTGGAACTAAATCTCATTCAATTGATACAAGTTCTAGAACTAAAATCTGTGAGTTCCGGAACTAAACCTGCAAGTTCCAGAACTAACTCTGTGAGTTTTGGAACTAACTCTGTGAGTTCTGCAACTAACTTTAAAACAACTATAACTTTTGCATGCGACCTCGGATTGAGATGATTCTTTGTTTTGAACTTGTATATTTTTTTGAGAGAAATCTAAATATTAAATCAGATTTGAGTATTAAATCTACTGTTCATGATCAGTTCCACTTTTCCCAATACTAGCATTATCTTCCTTTTATGTCCTACATACACAAGACATTGCATCTTTTCCTAAATAATAAATATGATTAGTCAAAAAAATAGATAACAAAATATTTCTAAAGAATGAACAAGATATATATCCTATATTCTATCTTAAGAAAAATATAAGTTCCTAGATTACATTTAAATCCACTTTCAAAGGTAACCTGGAAGGACAAAATAGTTGTAATTTATGGCCAATTTATGGCCTCATCAGCTTGTACTAATAAGAGATGATGAAAATAAACAAGAAATAGTTTGCCCAATATAAGGGTGGAGGTCACCCCCCTCAAACAAGGAACCAGTGTAGTGGAAGGTCAAATCAGTGATGGGTTTAATAAGGTGGTAGGTGAGGAAAAATGGGGTAAGGTGTAGGTTTAGGTAATGATTCTGATAAGGTGGAGGCAGTCAAATGCACACACATGCTTATAATGTAACAAGGCACAAGGTTGAAGAGAACACAAACTCTACATCGTCAAAGGTCGATAGTTTATCCAAACAAGGGTGATGTGGTCCAGGTATCCAAGGTATAGGATGTGATCTAGAAAAAACAACTAGTCTAGGTATGGGCACATGTATAGGTGCATTTTGAAACAAAATTTTTTTTGGTCTGGTCAAGATAAACATCACTAAATAAGGCAAGGAAAGGTTGGTAGGAGAAACAACACTGGTAACATTATCACATGGTAGAACGAGTAAGAAAGTTTGATTGTCAAAGAGGTAGGGTCAGGTTGGTGAGGGTATATAGGTTAGGCAAACATGCCCCTAAGTATCCTTAGGTATTTGGTGAGGTGGTGAGGCTAGTAGGTGAGTTTATAGGGATGTTTGAGGGCTAGGGTAGCAAGAAAAAGGCACTCTACAGTAAAAATTAGGTCAAATGAGGCTGATTGGGTTATTGAAATGGTGACCGATGTCAGTTCAGGGAGAACCAATATCGATAGTGTGACCACTTTTGGTCACCTAGTGCACGACCTGACTGATTTTGGTTGGGAAAATGACGAGTTAAAATGGAAACCCACACAAAATGTGCTCATTTGAGCATTTGGTAATTCTGAAAATGATTGGTGGAGAACATATTCTTGAGAAAAATGACAAAAAGGCCTAATAGAGTGATTTGGCGTGAGATTAGTGGTTGGAGGAGTGAGTTCAGGGGTCTGGATGTAGCCACATGAGTGATTTTGATTGGTTAAGATATTAGAGAGGTGTTTAACATGGCAGAGGCAAGAGAAGGCTTTGGGGTTAATCTGGTTCAAGTTCCACCCATCCCACCATGGAGTCGTTGGTAAGAAGAGGTAGGATTTAAGCTTGAATGTTGATTTTTGTTGAAGAATAGGGTAGAAAAAAATGAAAATTTTATTTTTTGAAATTTTATTAAAATGTGGGAGGGTGGAAGTAGGTTAATTAGGGCTCAAAATGAATTTTAGAGCCATTTGGGTGGGTAAAATATACTTTTTTAGTAAATGTTTTACATTGGGGGACATTGGGGTTTACCCTTTGGGCTGAACTAGTAACCAACGTTAGTCAGTTTAAGTTGACGAACCGACAATGACTATAGAAGAGTACCAATATCGGTAGGGTGATCGATGCCAATTTCTTTGTGGAATGACAAAGTGTTAAAAAATGTTGATATTGAATGTTGAAGATAGGTATAGGCTAGATGGGGTGTCAAGGCTAGGTATAAGGTAAGTATTGGATAGGTGAAGTGTCCAAGAGAACATTGAGGGGAGGTTTTAGGGGAATTATGATGCAATAGGATGGGTTTGGGAGGTATGGGGAAGGCTAGGTCAACTAGGTGAGTGGGAATAATATGATTATGGGAGGTAGGTTAGGTAAAGGTGAATGATTTAGGTAAGGAAAGGTAGAAAATAGGCTAAGTAAAGTGTTGAAGATAAAGTTAAAAGGGTAAATGAATAAATTGTGTGAATGTTGGTGATGCAGGAAAGGCATCAGATGATGACGAGGGATCAAATTCCACCCTTCCTAGTATAGATGAGGCCTACCATTTCAGAGGATGAGTGGGAGAACATTAGGAAAGTAGGGCTAGGTGTAGTGAGGAGATATAAGATGATTCCATGAGATCACAACATGATGGAAGCCCTTATCGACAGATGGGATCCGACTACCAACACCTTCCATCTACTGATAGGAGAGATGACCATCACACTAGAGGATGTCTACAGGATTCTACGGATTCTACTCATTAGAGAGCCACTATATCAGGTGTCATATTTTGATGTGGTGGGTCATATGGAAATGGTGTTTGAGCCAACCATAGAATATCTAATATATCACAGTGTAAGTATTAGTTATGGTGTGATGTATGCGGTGTATCCGCAGGAGACTCATCTGTCAGTTTTGATGATGGTTGGGGTCGGTTGTTTTTACCCTCCCAGACTTCAAAGGGTGGGATATTTCGACAGGACTTGATGGGAGTCCTAAAGGACATGGTGTTTAACAAGATTTTTTTTGCATGGGCACAAACATACTTGGTGCAGTTATATAGGTAGTTGAGGGCTTACAGGAGGATACAACGATACGGTCTCTATTGTACCTATCTGTTATATTGTTAGGAATATGAGCACATTGTGTGCCTTTGTCTGCTTGGTCTATCATAATAGGGGTGGGAGGTGGGTGTATACAGGGCATGATATGGGTGGTGGATGTAAATTTGAGAGCAAGAGAGGGTGGATGGGGTGAATAGGGATAACACATATTATCAGAGGGTACTAGCTAGCCTATCACCGATAGAGATTCTATGGAGGCCCTACCTGACGTATATAGAGTTCACAAGCATGGAGGTGGATCTGGAGGGTCTACAACTTCTTATATGGATTTCGAGGTGCAAGGGGGAGGAACACGAGTGCATACCTATAGATTAGGTTAGATGATAGTTCATCCTATAGTAGGGTGTGCCCCCACCATTCCCACAGTATCGCCAAGAGGATGTGGAGATGTCATTACCTCTTCCACATCCAACAGATCCAACAGGGGTGAAGGAGAAGGTAGTCGATGTCGCGATAGATGATGTTGGGTGCACAATGGATTATATTCAGTGGTGGGAGACTCACTAGTTACATGGCAACACCAGTCAGGCCAACACCGGCTGATTTGGCCACTAATCATCAGTGAGAGAGACAGGCTACAGAGGTGCAGGCGATATAGGATTACATGCCCATGTCACTACATTATAGGCACAAGTAGTTACCCTACAGGAATAACTAGTTGTGGCACAGGTACAGGCCATAGGTTGCCGACAAGATGCGGCACTACAAGATGCAGGTTGTTGCTTTGCAGGCCCAGGTGGCCACTTGTACAGACACAGTTGGCAATATTATAGGTATACATGCTAGTTTCGAGGGACATTTATTTGCCACTCCTTAACCTCCTGAGGGCCCATGATGGGGCAACAAGTATAGGGAGGGACATGGCCTCATCAGTACAGGTGTAGGTACCAAGACAGGTGTCCACAGCCTATTACAGGTACAGGGACAGGGACCACTACTAGTATAGGACAAGGGTCCACAGATAGGTATCCAGAGTGATGCCATCACCACAGATGATATCTATGGATCAATATAAAGAGGTTGTTGGTCGAGGCTTGAGTTATTATGAGGATCAGATTGTAGAGCTTGGTCTCCCTATTGTTAGTTATGCTACCTACAGAGCTTAGCAGGCAACCAGTCAGAGGTCCAGCTCATGGACCCATAGTTCTAGTAGTTAGGATAGCCGCCGTACTTATTATGCATGACCAGCGAGAGGTGACCAATGTACATAGAGATAGAGGCCGCGTGGAGGGGACAAGAGAGAGTGGCAGAGGCATCGGGCCCTCCCACAGGATGAGGATATTATGAAAGATTTTGTTTATTTTTGAGTTATTGACTTATATATGTACCGAGCCTATGTGTCGAAGAGGCGAGTTGTACATGAGATTTTTTTAGAGACTTATTTATATTGTGTATAAAATGTATACAGTGTATTGATGATGATATTTATACATTTTGGTTTCATTTCCAGTATATAGATGATGACATTTATATATGATTGTGTGTTGTTTTTATTTCCATGCATTTTTATTATGGAAATTAGCTGTAGGCATGGTTGATGTACTTATGGTTGGTTTAATTTCCAATGTATTGATATTATGGAAATTAATGTATAGGCACGGTTCAATTTAATTTTCAAGTTACTGATATTATGGGAACTATGTCTATAGACATGGTTATGATGTATGGTTTGTTTGGGTTAATTTCCAAGTTATTGATGTTATTGAAATTAGATGTGTAGGCATGGTTTATTTCCAAGTTATATATCATGGAAATTAGATGTATAGGCATGGTTGGTTTTAATTTCCAAGTTATTGATATTATGGAAACTAGATGTATAGGCATGTTGATAGTGTTATGGTTTGGTTCAGTTTTAAATTTCCAATGTATTGATGTTATGGAAATTAGAAGTATGATTATGATGTATGGTTTGTTTGGGTAATTTCCAAGTTATTGATATTATGGAAACTAGATGTATAGGCATGGTTATGATGTATGGTTTGTTTGGTTTAATTTCCAAGTTATTGATATTATGGAAATTAGATGTATAGGCATGGTTTGGTTTAATTTCCAAGTTATTGATATTATGGAAACATGAGAAATATTAGGTAGTAGGGACAAATATTTGGAAAAATGATGAAAGATGGTAGAAAATGGTGGCTGAGCTAACCTTCAAAGACCCCATGTCTTCGAAGTATTGCCTACATAGCCCTTGTAAAAGGGGCCTCAGGATGATGTAGTTCTCCCATAGGATAGGGAAGAATAATATTTTTGATGGGTAGGTACGGTAAGGAAAATGGTTCTGGTAAGGCAAGGTAGAAAATAGGCAAGGTCAAATGTTGAGAAGAAAGTAGAAAGGGAAACTGGTTAACTGTGTGATTGGCATGGGTATGGTTGTGTTTTTGGTTTTGATTTTAATTTTATAAGTAGGTATAATTTTTTTGGAAATGATGATTAGTATGGGTGTGGGTGAAACAACAATTATACCAAGATATTCAATTTTAATGGTCTCATCCTACTGAATAAGTAACATGTAGGCAAATGTGATCCAAAAAAGAAGCGAAGTGCTCGATAGTTGGAAAGGGGAAGAATGGCCATACAAATAGGCTTATGAACATAAGCCCCTAGATACGTTGCATGATTAATAGGTCTATAGCTTAAATATGTTTCATGATCGCAATGTGTCACATGTATGGCACATCGCTTGAGTAGATAAGGGAAAAAAAATAGGGTAGGGTAGAGTAGTTTGTTTAACATAACCTTGTTGTGGGACAACATGCCCCTTCTACAAGATACCAAAAATCAGCATAGGTAAGTCCATGACAAAAAGTTCATATTTTTATTGATTTTTTCTTTTGCATTTTGATTTATGTATTCATAGAGTGATCAATGTGAGAATTCTATATTGGTATGAATAATAGGGTCTCCATGAGGTCTTCGTGAAGTTGATCAATGCGGGAAGCTCCAAAAGATAGTTTTGATTTTAACAAATATAGATTAGTATTCTTTTTTGATAGACTAAGTACAACATGTGGCTGGATTTTTATAGTTTTCCTTCAAGGGATTAGTCTACTTATAGCAGCAATTAGAGAGGAATATATGTTCATTTGAGGGAATCATCTATTTGTGAGAAGTTTAACTTAAGGAGTAGAATTTTTGTTATCCCAAATTTTTTACGTTATTTTGCGACTTGTAGTCATGGACAAGACTATAAAGGAGTATAGGCCTCTTTTATGAAGGAAAAACCATATCACGAAAAAGGTTAGCTATGAAAGAGGGGTTTCAAGTGAAAAATGACCATGGGATTCCATCCTAAAAAAGGGTGAAAAGTATCCATGAGAATCATGCCATGAGTAGAACCATGGTACTCATATTCAAGATAAGGCTGAATGGTGACAGATAATCACACAATTCTGGTTTGAGTCGTTGGTCTTAAAAGAGGTAGGTGGAAGGAGAGGTTCTCTCAAGGGATGAATGTATATATGAGACATAAAGTGATGTAGTACCTTATTCAACAATATAATGGTTAAAGATGTAAAGGCATTAAGGGGCTCAGGTTTGGGTTTACCCTCAAGAGAAGATAAATGATAAGTTCCTGATCCATAGGTATGAGTGACAATATAAGGTCCAAGCCAATTAGGATAAAACTTTCCTTGTTTACTTTTCTCCATTTTGGTTACATGTTGATTTTCCTTTAGGAAAAGATCATCGATCTTGAATGTTCATTCTCATACGCATTTGTCATAGGCACACTTAATACACTTTTGGTAGATTTGGAGGTGGTCTAGAGAATTTAAATGGCATTCATCTAGTAGCTCAAGTTGTGCCAAATGTTCTTAGGAAAAACTCATCATCAGAGAGGATATATTTAAGAGATATATGAAGATATGGAATTTTAATTTTGAGAGGTAGGATGACCTCTATACTATAGACCAAAGAGAAAGGTGTGACACCGGTAGAGGTGTGAATGCTGGTAGGATAAGCCCATAAGGTGAAAGGAATGTGCGTGTGCCAGTCCTTACTAGATTTGTCAACCACTTTCATGAGAATTTTATTTAGATTTTATTTAGAATATTTGGCTTGACTATTTTCTTGTGGGTAATATGGTGAAGAGAAAGTGAGTTGAATACCAAAGTTGTCACATAGTTGGCATAGGGTTTTTTTAATAGTTTTCCATTGTCAGTGATAAGGTGATGAGAACACCAAAGAGAAAAATGATATGGTGGTTAATAAATTTTAATATTTTATCATCTTTGGTAGAAATGAGAGGGACATATTCCACCCATTTAGTGTAATATTCAGTATCTATGATGATCTAGTGACGATGTTACAAGGAATGAGGGTTAATCTCCCTAACATGATCTAAACCCTGTTGAGAAAAGGGCAAAAATTATTTGGTGACTTGTAAGGTATGAATAGAAGTATGATGAAGGTTAGCATGTTGCTGACACTTCATACAATGTTTAACATAGTCACAATAGTCTTGGTTAAGGGTTGACCATTAGTATATGAGTCAAAGTATACAATCTATGATAGCGAGGCCACTAAAATTTCCCCCACAAATCCCATCATGAATTTCTTTGATGGTGTACGAGAATTTCAGAACTTGTGAGGCATCACGGGAGGATATTGTCAAAGTTGCACGTTTGTAGAGAATACCTCCCATGATGATGTAACAAGAGACACTTTTTAAGAAGGCTCATGCCATCCATTATGTAAGTAAGATCCAGAGGTAGGATTGAAAGCAAGAGGTATTCGAGTGAACTGTTTATACCAAATGTCGCGTGCGTCAGTATCGATGTTACCCACAAAATTAATGCACTAGGGATAATATAAAAAGGTGACTGCAACTGTTGTATTATGAAAAATATTTTCGATTCAAAAGAGTGAGGCAGGTATTTGAGAAGAAAGACAAGCCATGGTATCTGTGAATTTGTTAGTGGATTGTGGAGTGGTTTGAATGAGGAAATGGTCAAACGTGGTAAAAAATATGTCAACATGATGTTTAGCCTTTCAAATATCAGCATTACGAACACTAGTATGTACCATTTACTTGATTTAAAATTAGTTGAGAGTCACAAAATATATTAATCGATTTAACATCTGGAGCAATGGAAGTTTGAAGATACCTAACACAAGAGCTTCATACTCAGCTATGTTATTTGTGCAGTTAAATTCAAGTTTAAAGGATAGTGGTATAGGATCACCATCAAGAGGAATAATGATAATCCCCACACCTCCCCCATGGTGACATTTGGATCCATCAAATAATAATATCATTTGAAAAATAATATCATCAGTGGAGACGGTGGTGATTGAATCATCGAGAAAATAAAAGTTTGATGATTGATTCCTAGGAAGAGGATCATCCACAAGTTGATCTGTAATGGTTTTTCCTTTGACAAACTTTTGATGAATGAAATCCAACTCCAAGTCAGAAAGAATCACGAGCTAACAAGTGGTGTGTTGGTATTGGTAAGGTTTTGCGTACATATAATGAAGAGGTTCAATTTTGGTAACAACAAATTGTTTGTGATTAGGAAGGTAGTGAGAAAGTTTGGTGGCCACAAAGACTAGGGCTAAGAAAATATTTTTAGCGTGAGTGTATCGAGTTTTATAGTCTAGAAGAGTATGAATTATATAATAAACCACTTATTTCCTATGTTTTTCATCATAATGAGCAAGCATGGAAGCCAAAGAATTATTAGTAGTGGAAATGTACAAGTAAAAAGGTTGATTATCTATAGATGGAATGAGCACAAGTAGCTGAAGAAGGTAGTTCTTTAATGCTTTGAAGGCTTTATGACACTCCTCATTCCAATGAAAATAAATTTCCTTTTTAAGGAGTTGGTGAAATGGTTGGCATCTTTCTGAAAGTTGATAAATTAAGCATCAAATGGATTACAATTTTCCTTGCAAGCTATGAAAATGCCAAAGGTTAATAGGTAGAGGCATGTCAAAAATTACCTTGATCTTAGTGGGATCAACTTTGATATCCCACAAAGAGATGATGAAACTAATTATCTTACCCAAGAGAATCACAAAAATGCACTTATTTGGTTGAAGGAAAACACAATATTCGATAAGGCAGTCAAAGATAACTTTAAGAATGACCAGGTGTTCGGCATGACACTTGGACTTACCAAGATGGTCGTCGACATAGTATTCCAATATGTCATTGATGATGTCATGGAAGATGTAAGTCATAGCGTGTTGATAGGTAGCACTAAAAAATTTTAATCTAAAGGGCATGACACAATAAAATAAGGTCCCCCAAGGGGTTATGAATGCAATTTTGTGTTGATCTTATAGAGTGACTAATATTTGATTATAACCTGAAAATCTGTCCATAAGAGATAAAATCTCATGCCCGGCTGTAAGATCAAATAGTTGGTCAATGTGTGGTAGAGGAAAGTCATATTTTGGACAAACAAGGTTAAGGTCATGAAATTCAATGTAAATACAAAGTCCCTGACCATTTTAATGACAGGGACAATGTTAGAGATCCATTGTTGATAGTCAATAGGTAGGATGAAGGAAACAAAGAGAAGGAGTTAAAGTTCTTCTTTTACAAGAAGAGAAATGTGAGGATGCATTTTACACAACTTTTATTTCATATGTTTTGCATTAGGGTTAGTTATGATATTGTGAAGTATGATATTAGGGTCAATACTTGACATATTGCTATAAGACCAAGAAAATACTTTGTTATGATCGAGAAGAAAAGTGGTGAAAGATTCTTGTTCCATGGAGTCTAAAGATTGGCCTATGTTGAGAATTTGTGGGTTATCCTGAGTGTGAATTTTTATTTCTATGGTAAATTCATTCAACATAGTTTACGTGTCATAGGGTAAAAATTTTTGAATATAAGAATCCTCCACACCTAAATAGGTCAGAATATAATCATCATCCTAACACTAAATGACTTTTATAGAAGGCGTATCATCATCCAACATGTCAGGATAAATAATAGGAAGGGAAAAGGGAACCTCTCCATCATGTTAATAGGTTAGAGGTCCCAAGGATATGGTTTTCATTAAAAAAAAAGTGAGGTGGAATGGATTCAGGATCCATAGACTCTGAGGGAGAAGGAGACATAATAGGTGAGGCACACGGGGAATGATTTTTGTCTTCTATGAGGGTGATTCAAGCCTTATTAGGAGGAGGTTTCCTAGGAAATCCAATACCACAATGGTATTTTTGTTTATTATTGGTGTATGGTATGATGATGTGATGACCTTGTTTGTAATGAAAAAATTCGTAGCCTTTCCAAGAGCAACAGTGAAGAAAAGTGAGTGCAAATCTAGGTTTGGTGAGGTAGGAGAAGTTAGATAAAAAAAGGTTTGGTTTGGAAGGGAGGTTCAATAGAATAATAGGAAGTTTTGAGTCCCCCATAGGTTAGGTTGGTACAAAGGTGGGGAGGGCCATATGGTATGACCTCTCCTATACAATGATTGTAATGAGGGTGTTGGTGTAGTTTTCCAAGCTCTTGAGGAGTAAGGAATGCGTCAATGATGAGGAGGTGGTATTCTCTGAGTGTGAGGCATTGAAAAAAAAATACAAAGGGGTGGGTGGTTGGTAATTAGATAATATGTATATACGAGCTATCTGAACCCTAAGAAGATGGGGCATCAGTAGAGGGAGAAATAGGAGGGTCGGTAGGTGGCTTAGATGAGAAAAAAGAAGCAGTATAAGTGGTATATGTTTTAACTAGTATTATAACATCATTTGGATAGTAAATCATATTATAGTTTTTGAAGGGGAAGGGATCTTTATGAATGGTGTAAGGTTCACCTTCATATTCAAATTTGAGGAAACAATGAAGGGTGGAAGGTACACAAGCCATGGTAAAAATCCAGGGAAATTCTAGCAACATGTTATACAATAACTCTCCTTCAAGAATGTAGAAGAGTTCAAGATTAGTTTAGGGATCCACACGGATGTGGAGGACAACGGTTCCTAGGGTAGTGGTCATGTCATCGATAAAATATCGAAGCATGATGGGTTGTTAGACATATAATTAGTCGGTATGCCAAGTCCTCCATAGGCTAGGTTGGTGCAAAGGTGGGGAGGACCATATGGTATGACCTCTCCTATACAATGATCGTAACGTGGGTGTTGGTGTAGTTTTCCATGATCCTGAGAAGTAAGGAATGTGTCAATGCTGAGGAGGTGGTATTCTCTGAGTGTGAGGCATTGAAAAACACCTACCAAGGGGTGTGTGGTTGGTAATTAGCTAATAGGTATATATGAGCTATCTAAAGCCTAAGAAGATGGGGCATTAGTAGAGGGAGAAATAGGAGGGTCGATAGGTGGGTTAGATGAGGAAAGTGAAGTGGTATAAGTGTTAGATGCTTCAAATAGTATTAGAACATCATTTGGATAGTGTTGGAACCCTATTTTAGCTTCCAAATCTTAAGGGCGCGTAGGCATGCATGGCCAGGGGAAGCACGCAATTGTAGGTGCGTAAGGTAGAATTCAAAAGGCTTCTTGAAGAACCTAGGATGCATGCGTCGTGTGAAGAACAATTTGGGACTTAGCCATTTTTGGCCTTTGGGATAGAACACATGAAGAATGTGTTCCATTTGGATAAGGTTCCAGCCTAGCAATAGGATGTCCTAGAGGGAATATACCTTGCAATAGAAAGATCCAAAAAGTTAATCATGACATGGAGAGGCATGTGCCCAGGGTGACCCACACCTTGACACTTGGGGCCAGATCTGAGGCTGCAGAGGAGTTTGTTAGAGCTCAGAGGCCTATTTATATGTGCACCCTTGGCAAAGAAGAAGAGGAGAAATGAGGTAGCGGAGCTCTGTAGAAATACTGCAAGAACTATGGGATGAAAATGGGTACAAAATTCAAGTAAGGATGTAATGGGGAAATGGGGAATGAAATTTTTGTCTTGTGAGAATACATGTATGGATCCACATATGGCACAGGACTACGGTCTACCTTTTGTAATATTTAAGTAAACACTATGAATGAATGTGATAAGGTTTCCATGACAAATGTATCAAGACTCTTTCTCTGTATTATCTACATATTACTATTGCACTTCAGTTCTTATATAATCATAAATCTTGATTAAATGGTTAAGTATAGTAGTAGATGTAGAAATCTTAGTTCTATTATTTATGTTGTGCGATTTGGTTCTATTATGACTGAAGGGGTGTAGAAGCCGTCCTGACCTCTATAGCCCTTTATGTCTGTTAAATTACTAATTCAGAATTGTGGGCTATGCCTTCCACTAGACTCACATAAAAGAGAGACTCGGCTCCCTCTCACGCACCTCGGGTGAGAACCCAGTGCCCATTGGGTGATAGGCTAGCATGCATGAAGTTCCCTTATTCTTAGTGGGTGCAAAAGTGGCTACATCTTGGTTCCATTTCTGGGACCTCTTTTAGAATTTGTAGGGGAACATGGCATATATCATGATCTCTATAAAAAGTGATGGCGGAATGCTTAACACTTGAAGGTGTTGAAGATTGGTTTAAGAGCACAGAGGACAAATTTTCTTAGAGATTTAGTACCAGATCTGGGTTCAATACATGAAGATGGGTGGAAGACACTCTTTATCATGAGTTGTACGAAACCTTCTTCTATTGTTTCCCAGTAGAGTTATTTGAATGGCTCTCAGCTTATACATCTAGATCGGGGTGGTGTTATAGATCATAACCTTAGACCCAAGAAACATATCATAACCTGTAAGATGCTGATCTAATGTGGACCCATGCTATAGATCATTGGTGGAAGGGAGTACTGGGTAACTACACTCTGGAATACGCTATTTCCACGTATTCCTATCTACAAGTTGTTGAGTTTGAGTTCTTGTGAGATCTCAAGGGATCATTTTTGTGTTTTATTCCCCTTGCGATCAAAATATTGATGGTAACCATGGGTTTAGAGGCATTCCCTATGGCTAGCTAAACCACCCTGAGTGCTAGGTGAGGAAGCTAGGTTGGGGAAAGATGGTTGATTTGACGACTGAATAGGAAAAGGGGGAGAGGCGACTCAATTATAACAAATCACATGAAAAGGATATCGATAGATAGCGTAGGATTACAATTGGGTTATGGAGCAAGACATGGTGGAAAGGAGTTAATGTTCACGTGGAGGATATCGAACCCGAATAGTCTGTGGTACCCCATCTTGGTAAGCATGGAAGAGAAAACCTTACGTCTTCTGATGAGAGTCCGTCATGTAGAGAGAGAAGATTCATTGGCATGTATCTAACCCCAGCTAGTGACCGGACCTTTGTGCTTGGTTTTTTTGAATGAGGGAAGAGTACAGTTGATCCATTTGATATCGGTGGAAGCAACCGATTGGTGCCTAGAACATACAATTTCTCGTTTGGGACTTATACGGCTTCAAACACTATTCTGGTATTTGATGGAATGTTTAGACAAGGCACGTATATGGCTGGTTTTGGAAGCATGTTAGAAAGTGGTGGAGGAACTACGATTGGGAGTGGTACTAGTTCACAAACTATCGGCACACAATTTATTGGGACAACGGGAGCGCTCGACATGAAAAACATAGGTCCTGTACCTAACATAGGAGGATCTGGAGGTGGAAGTAGTGGAGCTGGTGGCTCAGGATCCAGTGGATCCGGTGGGGGAGGAAGCACTGGAGGAAACCAAGGGACTGGATCAGGAGGGCAACGGCCTCAACCACCTCCTCAAGTATTTTTTGAGATGTCTCTACAATTGCTAAATTACAGTGGAATGGAAGATGCCATGGAGCATGTGCATAAGTGCGAGCTGCTATGGCATGCGAAGGGAATCATGATCCAGGATCGAAAGTCCAGTCAATTTGTGATGACCTTGCAAGGATGCACACATAGTTGGTATAGAAAGTATGACCCTCATCAGACTGTTGTGGATTATACCACATTGAGAAATGCATTCTTGATGGAATTCCACATACCTAAGTTTGGACAGAAGAGCATTAGCTCTCTCAAAGAAATCCAGTAGGGAATGGTAGAGACCGTGTGGGAATATGATGTGTGCTTTAAAACTGTTTTGTCTAAACTATCTTATGATATCCACCCTTCACAACATGCTCAGTGGTTTGTCAGAGGGTTGATCACACCCTTTAGGAGGGCCTTATCTCATAAAACGTTCACGGACCTACAAAAAGTGTTGGAAGCTACTTTATGTGTTGAAGCAGTTAGTATTGTTGACACTGGTGTTAGCCCATTTCTAGAGGCTTAGATTGCTGCCATGGCTAATAAATTGGAGAAATTGTTTGCCAACACAGTTCTAGAGATTCACGAAGGAATGTGGTGCATGGATTGTAACATAGAAGGACACACAAAGGATAATGGTGGGATATGTAATCAGAAGGTGGTATGCACCATAGAAGTAAACTATGAAATATGTCACGAGGACCATGATGCAGGTAGGTGCCCCCTGTTGCAGTGCATGATCCACAAAAATGTATCTTGTTATTTCAAAATATGTACCTCAACCACACATGATACCAAGGATTGTAGATTGATTGATTAGATTCATGAGGCAATTGATCTTGGCGTGCGTCAAACTGGCATTGCCAGCATTTCCAAAGGAGATGAACATCGGTATGAGCGTAGAGATGGATATGTGTGTGGAAGAGGGTTTCGCAGAGGATTTCATGGCTGTGGTAATCATCGAGGAATAAGTGAGTTCCCACGTGGGATGTGTTTTAATTGTGGAGCCATAGATCATTATAAGCACAAATGTCTAGATCTTCTGCAATTCTCCTGGTGTGGAAAAAAACATTAGTACAAAGAATGCCCAGAGTTTTTATGAGCATATGAGTTAGCAGCACCGAAAGGATAAGGGCACTGCCATGGTGAGTGTTAAGAAGGATGACACGTAATGGCTTCTGCAAGTAATACGAGAATCAGAACTAGATCTTGTTATGGTAACAACGAGGGCAGAATCCGCACGTCCAAGGGAAGCACCTAGGCAGAGACCTTTGGTTTCGAGAGAAGTAGTATATGGGAAGTATCCAAACCTAGCTCACCAGAAAGAAGTTTACCAGGAAACCATGGATGTAATTCAAATTTTACAAGGGGAGATCCAATGCTTAAAAGAGAAGACTAGAAAAGATGAGCAAAGGAGACTAGTAGAGGCACCAAGGGATGACTTGGATGAGGTTAAGGAGGTGTGTAAACTGTTGAGGTAGGAGAATATTATTTCCCTACTAGGGGCATGGTTGAAAGAAAAGGTGCCATGTGCCAGGTAAGAACACGAAAGGCAGATCCTGCATGCAAACCTCCCACCTCACAACCTTGATTATGATAAAGAGATTACCCTGAATGTAGTAGTGGATGGATAGTTTCTTAGCAACATCCTCATTGACATAGGCACTGAGGTTAATGTTCTCACTCTGGATGCCTAGCATTAAATGGGAAGACCTGCATTACATCCATCTTCAAATGTGTTTTATATGGAAAATAAGACAAAGGTGATGCCCATAGGTATCTTGAAGGATGCAACCATTACAATTCAGGGGGCTAGGTTCATTGGGGATTTTGAAGTCTTGGCACTTTCCGAGGTAGATAATTTCCTAGCTCTACTTGGGCACCCGTGGTGTTATAAGAATAATGCAAATCTCTGATTTAACAAGGGGTACATAAGCTTTGAAAACAAGGAAGAGAGGGTATTTATACCACTAGTTGATGGGAATTCCACCCCCTATACTGAACCCCTTGGGGAGGAAGTCCTGGAAAAAATATATGTGTGCTCCATAAGAGATCCAGAGACCATCTACCCTATAAAAGGAGTCATCTAGTTTCATGATGCTCAATCTGTCAGTGATACTACAAGTATAGCATGTGATAATTGGGCACATGGGACTTATGAATTGATTGGGTGACATCTGAAAGGATCAGTAACAAAAGTAACAACAACGCGTACAGTTCGGTGCCTAGGAGGTAAGACAATAATTATTTTCGGGGTGCATACCCTGATGTCTTTTTGAGAGAGATGGAAGCTCATTGGAGGTAGGACGAGTGACGAAGTATGCTAGGTTATGTTTTGATAGGCACAACAACAAGGTGGTGAGCCACACATAGTGAGAACTTGTTGGAATGACACAAAGTTTGAATTGTGCTCATTGTTTGATTCTCTAAAAGTAATATACCCACCGCTGTTAAGGATTACAATGGAAATGAACCCACCTCTTCCCACATCGAGGCATGTGAGAGGGTCTTTGGAGAAGGTGTGAAAGCTTTACCACCCTCTCTTTGGGTGCATAAGCTGTATCTGACACTCCAAGGTTGTATGCGTGTGTGGTATATCCATTCTGAAACACACCGCCAAATGGGAAGTTGGCAAGAATTAACGACTGACTTGGTCCACACATTCGAGTACCAAAGTACCAAGGAACCAGTTGATGAGACATTGTAGACTATCAAGTGCCTCACTCTGGGGGATTACACCATGGCGGAAGATAGGTTAGTAAACTTACTCAGTGGACCTAGTTTAGAAGCACAGTTCGAAGAGGAGGAACCAGAAGACATACAATTTTAGCGCACGTGTGCTGAAAAGGAGAAAGGAAAGATGGTATACCTTGTTTATGGAGAGGAGATAGAGAGCCTAGATGTCAAACATTTGATTGGTGTGCGTGAAGTAGTTGACAGTGTGGATGCATGTGTGCGCATGTATCATGAACCACTAAAAACCAAGAAAGTTAATGTCGGCTCAGAAGAGGAGCCCAAGGAGGCTATGATTGGGGACTATTGGTCAGACAAGGAAGTATCAAAGATCATCAATCTCTTATGAAAATTTGAGGATTTATTCCCTCGCGGATACCATGAGTTGAAAGGCATCCACCATTCATTGGGGGAAATGAGGATAAGGTTGAAAGATGGTGCACACCCGGTCAGGAAGAGGCCTTATAGGATGAATCCCAACATGTGCGTAAGGGTTAAAAAAGAACTAGACAAGATGATAGCATTCGGTATCATTGAGGCTATGGAGGAATTAGAATGGATAAGTCCAATGGGGATCAGTATAAAGAAGAATGGGCGGATTAGGATATGTGTTGATTACAAGGAATTAAACACTATTTGTATAATAGATCCTTTTCCCACCCCCTTTACTGAAGAGATTTTTGAAGGAGTTATAGGGCACGAGATCTATTCCTTTACAGATGGATTCTTGGGATATCACCAGGTAAGGATTATCAAGGATGACCAAGATAAGACAACATTCGCCACTGAGTGGGGAAGCTTTGCATATACAGTCATGCCCTTTGGGCTGAAGAATTCACCCATTGTATTTTTGCGCAAAGTGGTACAAACATTTGAGGACTTCATCCATAAGTTCCTTCAGGTATATTTGGATGATTGGACAATGTATGGGTTAGTAACGGACCATTGTGACAACCTAAGGTTGATGTTTGAAAGATGTCGGTAGTTGAGGATCTCCCTCAACATCAAGAAATGTATCTTTGTAACTCCTTTTGGGATGTTGTTGGGACATATCATATGTAAAGAGGGCTTACTGGTGGATCTCGCAAAGGTTACAGTTATTGTGGGGTTAGGGGAGCCTACAAGCCAAAGTGACATGCGTAGATTTCTTGGACACACTGGGTACTACAGAAAGTTCATTAAGGGATATGCCAAGATCACCACGCCTTTGGAAATATTGCTCAAATGCAAGAGTGCATTTCATTGGGGAGAGGTGCAATAGAGGGCATTTGAAACTCTAAAAGAAAGGCTTATCACCAAACCTATTCTACGATTCCCATCATGGGATAAACCTTTCCATGTCCATGTGGATGCCTCTGGTATAGAAATAGGGGCCATTCTTGCTCAACAGGAGGGGGGATTGTCGATGACAGAACAAAATTATACAATGACCGAGTGTGAGGCATTTTTAATGATCTATGCGCTCCACAAATTTAGGAAATATATACTAGTGAATCCTTTCATATTCTACACTGACCATATGGCATTGAATATCTGGTAAACAAAGCAGTGTTGCAAGGGCGCATATGCCATTGGGTTTTTCTATTTCAGGAGGTTGAGTTCATAGTGGTGGTAAAACTGGGAAAAAACAATTATGGGCTAGATCATTTAGCAAGGATTGATTCGGGAGAGGACACACAGAGTATCAAGGAAACCATGCCAGATGCATAATTGTTCAGGTTGCAGTGCGCTCCCTCTTAACTAGAAGACATTTCTATCTTTCTCAAAGAAGGTGTGGTACCCGAAGGGATGAATTCTCTGGAAAGGAAAAGGTTAGCCATATGCGCAATGCCCTTCATGTTGATTAATGGGGATTTTTATAAAATGGGTGGCGATGAGGTTTTTCACCGGTGTGTACTAGAACATGAACACATAGCTATAATAGAAGAGGCCCATGGTGGGATTTCCAGAGGACACTATGCAGGGAATGAAACTATGCGCAAGATCCTAATCACTGGACTATAGTGGGAGAGGATTCACTAGGATTGTATTGAGTTTTGCAAGGCCTGTGACCACTACCAACACCTTGAAAAACCTGGAAAAAGGGATGAGATGCCCTTACTCCCCATCACTAGTGTGGAACCTTTTAAAAAGTGGGAAATAGATTTTGTCAGACCAATCTCACCAGCTACGCAAAGGACTAACTCGTGGTATATTATTACCTATACTGATTATCTGACAAGGTGGGCAGAGGCCACACCCACTAGGAATTGCATCGTAGCCATGGCTACTAGATTTTTATGGGAGAACATTATCAGTAGGTATGGGTGCCCATTAATTTTAACAAGTGATAGGGGCACTCACTTCTTAAATGAAATAATCAAGATTCTATTAGTAGTCATGGTAGCGCATCACAAGACTACCCCTTATCACCCTCAGGAAAATGGTACTACAGAGGCATTCAACAAAATCCTTAGTCACACATTGACTAAGATATGTGACGTGGGTAGGAAGGATTGGGATGACAAGGTGTCAGCAGTCCTTTGGGCATACAAAACAACATATAAAAGGTTGAACAAGGCCACACCATTTCAACTGGTGTTTGGCATGAAGGCTGTTTTAGCGGTTGAATTTATGCTACCGTCACTGTGAATAACAGGCGCAGGAGGGTTGGATGATAAAAAAGCGCTGGAAGGAAGAATTGAGGAATTAATAAAGTTGGATCAAAGGCACTCACTAGCAAGATGGAGCCAAACAACTGAAAAAGCTAAACAAAAGGCATGACATGATCACCACATTAAAAACAAATAGTTTGAGGTTGGCCAGATGGTATTGCTATATGATTATAATTTTCTATGACATCCTAGAAATTTGAAGGTGAATTGGTTGGGTCCTTATGTAATTTCATACATCCTTGATTTAGGCGTGTGCCAGCTACAAGCACTAGATGGAACAAAATTACCTAGACACTTCAATGGGAGTAGGCTGAAGCCCTACTATAAATAATACTTCTTGGTGTTTGTCAATAAGGTAGTTCTACTAGTTAGTTTAGAGTTTCCTTTCATGATTTTCCATTCTTGTTTTTCCATTTCGCGTTGTTGTCTTGTTTTGCGCCTTAGGCACTGGAAACCTTATTACTTTTTAAAATTATCACTACGTAGAGGACCGTGTATTGATTTAGTGTGGGGTGAGGTGATGAAGAGAGGCATGAAGTTATTTTGCAAGAAGATTGAGTTGGTAGACCATTCAAATTGGCCCTATTAAAAAGAAGCATTAGGAAGGTAGATGGATGACAAAATAGAGTTCCATGGAAATCCACGTATAAAGGAGAACAAACACAAAAACACGAGGTAGGTGAAAGCAAGAATCATGAGGATGGAAGAGGTGCCTTTGGTGCTGGTAACATGTGCACAAAAGTCTTCTGTCAAGATGGATTGTCTGCGCGCTAGAAGGTTGGAAAATTTTTCATGCAAGGATTGGGCGTGGGTGAAAAAAATTTCGCACAAGGATTGGGCACGTGAGGAAAATTGTTAAAGTCAGGTTTGTTTGAAAATGCTACATTAAATATTGTTGTACGGTGGTAGGTAGCCTAGCCTTTAATGCATAAAAGTGGGAAAATCTATAAATACAAGGATGATAAGTTCAGTATTTTACTTTACGAAAACAAGGAGAACAATTTTCTTTCAAGAGCTAGGGTTTCAAGAGCTAACTTGTGTGAAGGAAACTCTCAGACAACTTAGAGGTAACTAAGGAATGAAAGCAAAGGGTAAAATGATGACCACAAAACCAGTTGATAAGCCTGCAGTACAATCCAAAAAGGGAAAGGGGAAGGGAAAAGGAAAGAAGAAAGAAGATGAAATCCCCTTGGATACCAATGAGGAATGGTAGTCAGAGATGAAATACCTAGATGGGGTTTTGCTAGGGAAAGAGTGGGAGTCCAACATCAGACAGATGACAGTAATTGATTACAATCACTGGTCAAGTATAATTGCAAAGGAAATGGCATTGGAGCTAGTATGCCCCACAAACAAATGAACACCTGACAGGATGTCGATTTACAACGATGTAGTCAAGGTAAAAATGGAGAAGGTAGGGCTTCTCTAGATTTATGAGTTTCCCTACTTCGGGAAGCATGAAGTCCTGTACCAATGGTTAATGACGCGCGTGCATGAAAATTTCTTTTGCTTCACAGGGTGCAAGATGCGCATAACCCCACAATTAATCTAACAATTTATAGGCTTGAGCTGTAAAGGGGATACAATCCTAGAAAACCTCCAAGATGAGGAGGTAACTAAGGAAACCATCACATCCCAGGATTACAAGAAGGGATCAAGGTACTACGACATCACAGATATCAATGATCTGGTGATGAAAATGGTTGCACATCTCATTTCCAAGTTGAATGGACAAGAGAAGTGGACCCAGGTGAGAAAGCCCTAGTTGAATGTCTATAAAAAGGTCACAGAAGGCACCATGTACAATATCTCCTAGTACATAGCAAATGAGATTATAAGAAAAATGGAGGATGGAGGAAAGATATTATTTGGGAACATTCTATTGACCATTGTGTTCTTAGAAATTAGGGTGCCAGATGCATCTGATAAGTTTGTATGGGAGTACCTTGATGAAGACCCTTCACCCATGGATAGGTTCCAAAAGTATAATTGTGAGTCAATGACGGGGGTGCACAAGGTGCACTTGGATAAATGGTATACGCACCTTAGGAATGCATTCAGGGTAGAATGGAAAATACTAGAGCAACTCCCTGCGGTGACTGAAGGAGAAGCAGAGTTTACGGTGTACCAACACTTCTGCATTGGCATATTTATCTTGGTGGATGGTAGTTAGAGTCCCTGGTGTAAAATCCCCTTATCTTTTACTGCCTAATTCTTCCAAGTAGGGGTAAACAGATATAAGGAGTCAAAGAAGCTAAGACTCGACCTGTCCACCCTCAACAGTGAACACAGAGAGATGAGGAAGACGCTGGTCTATCTAGGAAAGTGTGCGTATATTGAAAGGTACATGTCACAAGACGTGTACATCATAAGGCTACTGACCTTACCGATTGCTAAGAACATTGCTGCCAGAATTTACCTATGCATAAGACCAAAGTTTGAAAAGGGCATGTACATAGAAAATGAAATATCCATCCCATACGACCCCATGGGAAGGAAGAAGCTAGCGCTAAAGTGCAAGAAGGAAGAAGAAGAGGAAGAACAACGGGTGGTGGAATGGCAGGATGTAGGTATCGCGGGGCCAAGTACCTATGTCCAAAAGAAGAGAAGAATGGTGGTCAAGGAAAAGAGCTCAGAGCCTATGAAGCCACCATCCCCTGAAGAACCTTTAGTTGAAGAAAAGATGGCATTTCCCACTCCAAAATTTTTTGCAAGAGAAGAAGAACAAGGAATGGAGGAACAAGGGTCTGAAGATATAAACTACCTCAATGCCTATGTAGGTGAAAGGGATGATGATGAAGGGGAGGAGCTGGAGGTGGACCAAGATCCAATTGATATCCATGACTCAGGAGGAGAGGAGGCTAAGACTTTTAATGATGCCTTCATCTTTGTAAGGAGGAAAGGCACCTGAAGGGAGGAAGGCATGCATAGTAAAGAGGGGAGTAAAGTGGCTAGTACCAAGGAACCAGATATACCCAAACTCACTTAGGAGGAGGTGGATGAAAAGGAAACAAGGGAGGTAGAGAAGATAATTGATGTCTTGGTGAATGAAGAGTTGGGGCATAGCACAGAGCTTGTGATCGGTGAGCCCAAGAAGGAGCAGAGGGAGAAGAGTGGAAGTAGCACTAAAGGACCAACTCTCTCGGTAATTATTCCCAAGGGTGTGCACACTGGAAGTAAGCATGCTGAAAGGGGAAGAACAATGATGAGTTATATTGATGACCCTAACGAATTTTTACGCGCGTGTTTCCAAAGTACTGTGCCCACCAAGGAGCTCAACTCCATGGATTCCTTTGATCTCGAGGGAGGATACCCACGAATGAGGAAAATTCTATCCTGGGCATTCAACTCCCACCTCAATGAGCCTGAATTTGAGATTAACCAAGGAGTGGTATTGAAGCTATCTAAAGGAAAGGGGGAAAACCCCATTTTAAACATGCAACAACTATTAGACGAGCAAGTGTGTAATGCGCTAAACAAAGTCTTAGTGGAAATCGAGGCTAGGATCTTTGGTAGAAATGACAAGGTTAGATTCTTGGAGGACCAGTTAGAGAAGAGGAAGGAATAAGTGGTGAAGCTAATGAAGGATATCAACCTCAAGAAATTAATCATCGCTCAACTGTAGAGGGAGCTTCAGGAGGAAAAGGATAGGGTACACGAAGTTTCCAAGAAGGTGGAGCTCATCTCGCAATCTATTATCACAAAGCACCTACACCTTAACCCTCCTGTGCAAAATTATAGATCCTCCCTCGAGAGCCTAGAGGACTTGACTTAGATTCTCACCATGGAGAGGCAGCCCTTAGCATTAGATTTGGTAGAAGAGGCAGTGGCACACTTGGAGAAAGAAGACAAGTTAAAGGTCATCGCGCTCATGGCTGAATATAAAAAGTTTCTCACCAACGTAAGATCAGCTACAAAAACCACAGGGGTCACTTACGAGCACTGTGCAGATCAAGATAAAGTGACAAGCATAGTACTTTCCAGTGACAAGGCCGAGTTGATGGAATTCAGAGAAAATAATAAGGGCAATAGAGCCGAGCGGGAAAGGATCATAACCGAGGTAGAAAAAAAATCTAAAGCCATTGAGAACCGGTGAGTCTCAATCAATACCTGGCTAAAAGAGCTCTACAAGGTCATCAGAAGGAAGATGGATGCCCTGGAAGACCATGCTATAGAACTGGAGACTGTGGTGGAGACCATTACCACACAGGGGGAAGGGCTAACTTACGACGAGGTGAGCACCTTAGTTGGTGACATCTGCACTAAATCGCAAAAGGAAGTCAATGCTTGGAGTACACTGGAGGCCGACCTATAGCAAAACTTTCCCCTCCTCCTTCTTTAGAAAATTTTCCCCCTATTCTTTCTCTTCCCCTTTCTTTATTCTTTCCCCCCATTCTTTTCCAAGGCAAGGCTTTGCATTTTTTTTGTATTGTATTCTTTGATAAGGTTCTTGAGGGCAGAGAACAGGTGAAGTGTGGGGTAATGTTGGGCCCCTATTTTAGCTTCCAAATCTTAAGGGCGCGTAGGTGCACATGTCTGGGGGAAGCGCACAAGTGTAGGTGTGCAAGGTAGAATTCAAAAGGCTTCTTGAAGAACCCAGGAAGCATGCACTGTGTGAAGAAAAATTCAGGACTTATCCTTTTTTGGCCTTTGGGACAGAACACATGAAGAACATGTTTCATTTGGATAAGGTTCCAGCCTGGTGACAGGGTGTGTTGGAGGGAATATACCTTTGATAGAAATATCCAAAAATTTAATCGTGACATGGAGAGGCATGCACCCAAGGTGACCCACACCTTGACACTTGGGGCTATATCTGAGGCTGTAGAGGAGTTTGTTAGAGCTCAGAGGCCTATTTATACGCACACCCTTGGAAAAGAATAAGAGGAAAAATGAGGTAGCGGAGCTCTGCAGAACTATTGCGAGAACTATGGGATGAAAATGGGTATATAAATTCAAGTAAAAATGTGATAGGGAAATGGGGAATGAAATTTTTGGCTTGTGAGAATACATGTATGGATCCACATATGGCACGTGACTATGGTTTTCCTTATATAATCTTTTATAAGTAAACACTATGAATGAATGTGATAAGGTTGTTGTGACAAATTTATCAAGACTCTTTCTTTGTATTATCTGCATATTACTATTGCACTTTAGTTCTTATATAATCATAAATCTTGCTTAAATGGTTAAGTATAGTAGTAGATGTATAACTCTTAGTTCTATTATTTCTATTGCACGCTTTGGTTCTATTATGACTAAAGGGGTGTAGAAGCCATCCTGAGCTCTATAGCCTTTTATGTCTGTTAAATCACTAAGTCAGAATCATGGGCTATGTCTTCCACTAGAATCACATAAAAGAGAGACTCGGCTCCCTCTCACGTGCCTCGGGTGAGCACCTAACACCTGCTGGGTGATAAGATGACACGCATGAGGTTCCCTTGTTCTTAGAGGCTGTAAAAGTGGCTATAGATAGTAAATCATATTATAGGTTTTGAAGGGGAAGGGATCTTCTTGAATGGTGTAAGGGTCATCTTCATATTCAAATTTGAGGAAACAGTGAAGGGTGGAAGGTACACAAGCCATGGCACAAATCCAAGGAAATTCTAGCAACATGTTATACAATAACTCTCCTTCGAGAATGTAGAAGATTTCTGGATTATTTTAGGGATCCACACAGATGTGGAGGAAAATGGTGCCAAGGGTATTGGTCATGTCATTGTTAAAATATCAAAGCATGATGGGGTTGTTAGACATATAATTAGTCAGTATGTTGAGTCCCTAAGAGGTTAGGTTGGTGTGAAGGTGGGGAGGGCCATATGGTATGACCTCTCCTATATAATGATCGTAACATCAGTTTTGGTGTAGTTTTTCATGCTCATGAGGAGTAAGGAATGCGTCAATGTTGAGGAGGTGGTATTCTCTGAGTGTGAGGCATTGAAAAACACCTACTAAGGGGTGGGTGGTTAGTAATTAGATAATAGGTATATATGAGCTATCTGAAGCCTAAGAAGATGGGGCATTAGTAGAGGGAGAAATAGGAGGGTCGGTAGGTGGGTTAGATGAGGAAAGTGAAGCGGTATAAGTGGTAGATGCTTTAACTAGTATTATAACATCATTTGAATATTAAATCATATTATAGGTTTTGAAGGGGAAGGGATCTTCTTGAATGGTGTAAGGTTCACCTTCATATTCAAATTTGAGGAAACACGGAACGGTGGAAGGTACACAAGACATGGCACAAGTCCAAGGAAATTCTAGCAACATGTTATACAATAACTCTCCTTCAAGAATGTAGAAGAGTTCAGGATTAGTTTAGGGATCCATGCAGATGTGAAGGAAAATGATGCCAAGGGTAGTGGTCATGTCATTGTTAAAAGATCAAAGCATGATGGGGTTGTTAGACATATAATTAGTCGGTATTATGATTTGTTTATAGGCATGAGAAGAGATAATGTTGATGCTAGAGCCCCCATCAATCATAACGCATTTAATGTGAATATAATTAATGTAAGTGGAGATGAAAAGTACAGGATTACAATCATTAGGTTGTGAAGGGGAAATATCTGATTTGGAGAAATTAATGGAAGAAATCTGATGAGGGGTAATGAGGGAAGTGATAGGTGGATTTTCATTTGGTGGAACCTTGATGGATTGTAATACCTAGATAAGGGCCTAACGATGAGAATCAAATATTTTAATCAATTCAAATAAAGACATCTTGAAAGGATACTGATGAATCTATTTGATCATTGAATGATGTGTAACCCCAGAAGAAGTAGGTGATGTCATCCCAAGGATGGTTATCTTGGGGGGAGGTGTAAGTGTAATGGTAGGTGAAGGTGAACTAGAAGGGTTACCAAAATTTTCCTTTCCTTTGTCTTTTGCATGTTGTGACTGAGTGGCTACATGCACCATGTTAATTTAAAATATATGAGGAGGAAAATAAGGTATTTTGGGATTACTTCTATCTTTAGGTGGATGTGAAGGAACATATTGTAGAATGGGTTTGAGACTAGTTTGTTTTGCGAAGGGCGAAGAAAAAATGGAATCCTCCTCTAATAGATCATCCTCTTTGAAGAGACCATAAGAATAAAAAAAATTAAGGAGTTTTTTATAAGGGCCTTACAACTCTCAACATAATACACTAGTGAGCGATGATAAGTGCAAATTTTTATCTCATCAAACCCTACTTGTTTAGGTTTGAGAGGATCGTAGGACTTGATAGGAGGAAGTGATATAGTAGATGTCTCTAAAACATGAGCAAGGATGTTAGAGTAGAATCATTCCAAAGGATCAAAATGAGAGGTCAATGGTTTCTTGGGTGAATAGGTAGGTGAAATTCATGAGGAGGAAGAGGTGAGACATCATGTTGGTGTAACTAATTTTTTGGTAGGTAGTAAAGGTTTGGGTTTAGTTTGCGCCTTCTTGGGTAAAGGTGGAGGAACAATGTGGTAGGGCGAAGGAGACTCAGGAGGTATAGGTATTCGAGTAAGCCAAGGTGAAAGTGTGGGCATCGAAAATATTAAGGGTAGAGATAATGGAGAAGGTGTAGGAAGAATGGGAGGTGAAGGCAAGGATATAGGTTGTCGCACTTTGGTTTTTCCTTGGTAAAGGGGTAGGTTAACAAAGGTAGAAAGATGTGGGCCCAATATCAATGACAAAATTAAAGGTGAGTGAGAAGATGTGGGGGATACTAGGGTGCAATCCATAAGAGGTTGGGTCTTCATTTTAGGTGACGGAGTAGGTCTTGTGATTATTGGTAGAGAAGTTAACAAGTCTAGCTTCACGGGGGGTGTAAAATATTTTGTACACGTAAAAGTACTAAGGTGGTAGTAGGTTTTTGAGCTAATGGAGGCTTGAGTGGAAGGGGTGTTGATGAAGAAGGGGCCAATACTACCAGTTTAAGTGTAATAACCTTAGTAATTTTGAATATATTTGGATATAAGGTAGAGGTATTAGGGGAGGACATCTACATTTGTGTGGAGACGAGGATTCTAAGGCATCCCTAAAGGGTAGTTTAATTGACGTACTCTAAGTGGTCAACCAAATGAGAGAAGGGTTTCAGAGAAGATGAAGAGTACAAAAACTTGGTGTTAAATCCCGTGAAAAGCTCTGAGGCCTGTGAGAAGGAAGGTCTTAGCTTCTAACTTATTGGGTAAGAGTGAGTTAAGAAGATTGATGGGATATTTCAAGACCTTTAGAGAGGTATCACCAATAAGAAGAGTAGATAAAATTGAATCCTTTATGGGTTGAGGAGAAGGAAATGTGTGTAATGTAGAATCCTCTATGGGAAGAGAGGTTGATAATGTGGGTTCCTCTATAGGTAGAAGAACAGGTAAGGTGGGTTCCTCTATGTATAAAGGAACATGTAAGGTGGGTTCCTCTATCAGTAAAGGAACAGGTGAGGTGGACCCCTCTGTGGGTAAAGGAGCATGTAGATTTGGTTCCTCTATGGGTAAAGGAACATGTGAGGTGCGATCCAATATGGGTAGAGGATTTTGTGTAAATATTTATTCAATAGAGGCTATAGGAGAAGACTAGATAGAAGGATCAAATGTTGTATTGAAAACTGCATGAACCACATGTACATTGGTTTCTTCTTTAGACATCTTGTCAGCGTGAGTTGATGAAGGGGCATGGTTAGGAGAAGGTTTTCTGAAAATTTCCAAGTTTGCATTGGCAGGTGAGTTATGGTTTTCGAGGACGAGATCACCACTGTCTAACATTCTTTGCATAATATTTTTAAAGGTCTTGAAATTTGTGTAACTATGTCCCTTTACGTGGTGGTAACTATAGAATCCATTTTATTTATACCAGGTTGATGTAGGGTGAAAAGTATTAAAACCAATATGTGGTTAGATGGGATGAAGAGTGATGGCTCTAGTCTTCAAAAAAATTTCCAATACGGAAGAATAAAGCTCCTCAATGGGAGTGTATCTCTTTTGTTCATACGGATATTGAAAATTTTACACCGACGAGAGATTGATAGGAGGTTTAGATTGATTGGATCGATGAGAGATTGATAGGAGGTTTAGATTGATGATGATGATGATGATATAAAAGGGGTAGTGGTTATGGGTACTACATATGTTGGGGGAGAGAAAATTTCAAGGATGTATAGGTTACATGAGAAGTAGGAGGTTGTAAAATAGGAGTAGGAAATGCTAGAGTAGTTTGGGAGGCCACATTAGCATTCCCCAATATGGAAAAGATGGTAGAAATGGGGGGCATGGAAGTAAGCATTCTATAATGAGGCTGACTTGATGAGTCACAGGTGGAATAAGTAGAAAGGTAATGTTGCAAGGTCTTTGTGTTATGATCAAGGAATCTAGTGAATTCCTCATCACCTTTAGGTACGGTCACAGAATAATTAGCATCCATTGGAGATGAAATGGAAGGTGACGAAGGGCTAGAAGGAAAAGGTACACAATGTTAGAATTTGAGGATTCTAATAAATACTAATTTAATCAACTTACATATTATAAAATGTTACAATAAATATTTAAATAAACATTAAATCATAACATAATTAAATAAAGAAATAATTACATGAAATGAATATCACAAGTGGTATAGTATTTATAGTGGAAAACCCCAATAGGGTAAAAACCACTTTGAAAATAACCTTTTACTTCAGAGAAATTATTTTACATCTAGTAAGATCACCCACTCCTTTGAAACCCTATTTACGAAGGGTAAAACCAAATCACTTGATTTGCACACCTTTGATATATTTCCTGAATATATCAAATGAGGACCAAAAGTCCTTTTTATATAAGGTGATTGGGTATGTCTCCCAACCCACCTTTTAAACCTAAAATGGTTGACACATACACCTAGGTTTATAATATTTAATATTAGAAATGTAAGAATTTTATGATATTAAATATTTAACCTAAAGTATATACCTAGGTTAGCATATTTAATAATAGAAATATAAATATTTCATATTATTAAATATTAACCTATATATTAATGATGGACCCATATACATTAAGGGGTGGCTAGACCACTTCATCATTATGTTCCAACACTCCCCCTTAATGTTAAGTGGGATAACATAACATATGACAATATATTATGTTCCTGTGGTACACTACAGGATTTATAATCCTTAAACCATATAAGTTTTAGGCTAGCATATCGGTTGAAGGAATTATAACACCTTCATCATACGAGATTTTTCGCTAATTTCCCATAGGTTAGGTCATTAGGGGAAGTTGCTATAAATTTATAAGATGTCATGTAAAATGTTTTTTATTCACTTGATTCCCCTAAGTTAGGTCATTCAGATGAATTTTTAAGTTACGATGTTTGAAGGTGATTAGAAAAAATTAAACGATTGTTGCCCCTAGATTAGGTCATTAGGGGAGATTGATGGTAAAATGTTGCAGTATGAATTGAGAGTTATTGGATTCATGATATGAGGAGGTGTAGTGACATAAGGGGTATTATAGGGGGACCCCCAATGATATGCCCCCACTTTTAGCAAAAGAGGGAGTGGTGAGTGGAACAGACTCTAATCCAAAAGTAACAGAAAAGAGGTTAAACACATGGCTATAAGGAATAGAAAATAATAGTAAGGTGTATAACATGTGTAAAACATGTGTATTATGGTTGTAGGAATAATTATGAAAATAATTCTACAAATGGGTTCAAATTGCATTAAAAATGCTCAAGATATGAATGAAATAGTGTAGCATGTATTAGTAGTGATAATGAATGTGAAATATAGACCATAATAAAGGTGGCAATCGTAATGTGATTATAAATAGTAAAGTGAAAAGGTAACTTATCACTTCATTGTTTCTGGCATGAGTGCAAGAGTGTATACAGAGTGATTAGGGATGCCTCAAGCGAGACCATTACATCTAACCTGGTTAGAGAGAGTAGCGACTACAGTAGCATTGCGTACTACTACAAAGTTGGTAAGTGTGTTATTTTTGCTTAAATGTAGGGTTTAATATGCAGCTGAGTTGAATTTTTAAAAATTTGAAATTTCTAAGTTTCTCAACATTTGAGACATGGACAAGAGTGGTGAGGGTGCTGGTGACCCTTGGGAGTGGAGTGCCCAGATCTTGGATCTAGTGTCCTACTTTGGGGTTCCCCAGTCCTGTTGTTGGGCACCCTAGTCTAGAAAATTTGGATTTTCTGTATACTACTATGGAATGTGTTTCTTACATGTTAAGTAGTTGATTTTGATTATGTAAAGTGTTTTAGTCGTTGCATTTTTTGCATTTATGTGTTGTGTAGAGGGATATCCATTTGAGGGAGTTTCACGGTGGTCGGCACTTGAGTACACTACTGGGACTAGGTTTTTTGGATGATGAGTGGGATGTTTTTGACCGTACCAGCTTACAACATATAGAAAATATGGAGGATGTGCCCCATAATATGCCAGTGTTGATCACATTGTATGAGAGGTGGTGTGTAGACACATGCACATTTTTGTTTCCCACATGAGAGATGACATTGATGTTGGAGGACATATATCACATATTTCTATTGCCAGTGGTTGGGGAGAGAGTACAAGTGATGGCAGTAGTGGATATGGAGTGGAAGATGTGCTCAGATAGGTGATATTTTGTAGAGTCCCAGGTTCTTATGGAGGCCCATCTTAGTTTTAATGAAATATTACAATTGAGGTTTTTGTGTTTGTGGAAGTTAATCGCCATGGTGATAACATCTTGTATAACAATGAAGGGAGAGGGTTTCAGCATCTTATATAAGATGCACGACATATGTCAGTAGATAAAGGAGGATGGGATGAGATATGCATAGGTGCAGTGTGTGCTAGACCATATGTATAGGTACTTGTATCAGTGTACACATCATGGGAATGGTGGGGGTATAAGGGCCACCACACTTCTACATGTATGTACATATAAACATATAGTCATATTGAGACTAGTTGCAGGGCCATGAGGGGAGTGGGCTCAACCCGAGGTATTTACTTGATGTTGGGTGGATATTTGTGGCAAGAAGATAGACACGCATAGCTTCAAGGAATTGATATATAGTATGGGACTTGAGTCGGTGACATGGAAGCCATATCACAATTATGGGGGATGGTTCAAGGATATGATAGAGTTGTGATGTATTTGGATGGTCCCATGTGGTTAGAGTACCTCTTTTCAGGTGGAGAGAATATCACAACAGTTCAGGAGGACACAAGATGTACCCTTAGATCCACATATATAGTTATGAGAAATTAGAGCCCCTTGGCAGGTGGGTGTGAGGCCAGGGCCTATAACAGAGTAGTTGATACTACCAGGGCTAGATTTGGTAGACACAATGATAAAAGTGCTAGATGGAGATGATGTAGGATGTATAAAGGATTATCAAGCATGGTGGGAAGCACATTGGTGGGTGTTGTTATACCCAGTATTTTTGGGTGCTAAGGATCTACCAATAGGAGGAGTGGGTGAGGGAGGTGTCCCTAACCCTATAGAGGTGGCTATAGCATATCATAAGTATTTGTATACACTTAAATTTGTGGTTAATTAATTATCAACGTGGTTTTTTACATAGTTGATTAACATGAGGTTGTATGTTATGTATGTAGTAGATGCCTATTAGTGATAGTAGTATCCACATATTGATGCGGAATGTGCTTGGTGATATATTATGTGGAGGGATACTAGATCATGTGGATGACATCGTGGGTGAGCATGCCCACTTGTTTGAGCTAGTGGCCATAGCAGCGATGACATGTATGGTGCTGCTTAGCAAGAGGGACGAGGAACGTGAGGAGACTTGACATGCCCGAGAGGCGATAGGTGGTGGTCCCTTGGCATAGGATGTGTTCACCCGATATGCAGATTTACAATGCCAATTCTTGGAGTAGAACATGGATATTGCGATGTTATGTAGTTCTAGGGATCTCACAGTAGATGAGAGCGATAGTGATGATAAGGTTTGATAGTGATGATTGTTATAATATATGTTCCATTCCCCCCAATGATGAAACATGTTTTGGATTAAATGACCGATGTATGGACACCTATTTTTGATATATATGAGATCGATATTTATGTTGTGGTGCTATTGTGTTGTAATGAATATGGTATGGTGTTATGTTGATTATTAGAGAATGTGTGTTGTATGATATGTGATGAATATAAATGTGCATTTTGATGTATTAGTAGTGGTAGATAAAATAGGTATGGTAACGTGAGGCTATAGACAACTAATGTAATGTGATAGACGAAATATTGGATGAATAAAATATGTAGCGTGTAGGTAATGAAATGATGATAATATAATAAATGTGGAAATAAATAAATATATCATAATGAATATGTGAAAATGTAATGTAATAGGATAAACTGATGAAAATAGGAGGGGGAAGAGAGTAACGATTCCCCCAGTGTATGGATGAAAAGGCTCATGTGATAACACCCCTCACCAGTCAAGGATGAGCCATGTAAGAAAGAGTGAATCATTGGGAAATGATTGAGGTGTGCTAGATGAATGATGGAGTACATAACAAAAGGTTCTTAAAACCAATCCCTCAACATTTTTGTAAGAACACACAAGTGCATCATCAGGGGGTAAGGTGAAAATTATCACCTACCAACAACCAAGATGATGGGTGGAGGTGGATTCATATAAAATTGATGGAGCATAATTGTAAGGAGAAAATTGTGTGTCATATGGAGTGACCATGGAATATGAAAATACTGATGGAAACCCATGGGATGCATGTGACGGATAGTGCAAATGAGGTAGATGCAGTGAATGTGGTGGTGGAAGAAATAGAGGTGGTGGATAGTGTGCATGTGATGGTATTGAATGATGAAAAAATTGAGTACCAAACAGAGAAGACTTAGGTGGTGTATGCCTATGATGTCACGGTGAAGGAGAGAATGATCACTCACGAGATGCAAAAGATATGACACCAGTTTCCTCTATTTTTTTTAACCTCTCACGTAAAGAGAGATAATCATTGTCATGATGGCCAATAATATGATGGTAATTATAGTAATACTGATCCTAATATAATTTTAAATGGTGTGGAGGATGGTGTTGATTGGAAGGAAGCCGAATTAATCACTCATCAAGTAATGTACGTAAGACAACATGAGGTCGAGCATTAGGTGAAAAACACAAAGACTCATGGTACTGACGTGAATCAGTAGTAGTAGTAATTGGTTTCAAAATTGGAGATACATGTGTAGGAGATGGATTAGGAGAAACATTCTTTGTTTTATTTTTAGCCAAGGGTTTGAAACTTGAGGTGTAGGTGGAACAATAGAGGACATAGTGATTGAAGAAATGTGGGAAGGCTCTGCTAGAGGAGAAGTAAGAAGGTATTGTTTTAGATTAATAATATTGTAACAGAAAAGTATAAAGGACTCACAAGTATCATATTGTGAGCATTTATTTAGAGGATAAATAAGACCACAAAAGAAGATGAACTACTTTTCCAATTCACTAGGATGAAAGATAAGTTGATGTATAAATGCATTAAAGAAAAAGATGTAATCTTTAATAGGTTCAGAAGAGCCCTGATGTAGAGTAGGAAAGTTATCATATGTGACCCTGAGACCATTATTGATAATAAACCTATGAAGGAAGACATGTTATAGAAAGTTCTAATAGAACTACAAGGGAGATGTTTATACCATTGAAGTGTGTAGTCAACTAGAATAAACTGAAATGCCTTAAGAAAGAGTCTATCATTAAAATAAGAGTGAGATAATGTGCAATATGATCGTGAGGGTCACCAGTACCATTGAAGCATGTAAATGTGAGTATGATGAAATCCTTAGGAAAGGTTGAGTTGTGGATTTTTTGGGAACTGGATTACCATGCAAGGAATTATTGTTTATAGATGCATAATAAGCCTTATTTTCTAAGGTGAGGGAGTGAATTTGAGACTAAAGTTGACCTACAACATGCATAAGAGATAAAATGTCTTGTGATGCAATAGAAGAAGATTTAATAATGTATTAGGAGGTTGAATCTTTCCATTGTGTGTGATCATGGATATATCAAGAGGTGAGATAGTAGGATCCGATGCTAAAGACGTGCGAGGAGTGTGTGTCGAAGGAGCTACATGAGATTATGAAGTGGAAGTTTTGCTAATGGTATTATAAGGAACATGTGGTATGGATGAAGTAAAAGAAGGAAGTGTAGATAAAGTAGGATTGGAATGAGAAGAAATAATAGACGGCAGAGACTCGTGTATTTTCACCTTTCCTTGATCAAGAACCATCTAAGGTTATAATCTCTTCCCCCAATTAGGACACCACTAATACCCTTCTCTCTTACCCACCACCTGCGTGTAACTTGGTCAACCTTGGAATTTAATTCCACAGACTAAATTTACAAAGTCATTACGACTCTTTTACAAATTATTTCTCTCAAAATGATTCATTCAATTCTTTTTCATGTTGATCTCTTTATATTTACATCTCTTTTATAATACATCATAGGTGGTTAAGAACCTACTCAATGGTTTCAACACCATTTCAATTTAATTAAGAATCTTTAATCAAATGCTAAGGATATTCATTCCCACATTAACAAAATAGCTTATTACATCTTTATAAAAAATCTTAACTCAAATTTTTATTAAGAAGTCTCAAATCAAACTTGTATTAACAAGTCTCAAATAAAACTTGTACTAACAAGTCTCAAACCAAACTTATCTTTAACAATACAAAAAGTATTTTAATGATTTAAAAGATCTGGAGATTTAGTCACATAACAAAAACCCTTCGAATAAGGTGACTATATCATTTGAAACATGCATTTCCTAGTGCTTTTCCAAAAAAGACTTGGTTTTTCTTAAAATTTTCATGACCTATCTTAGATCCACAAAATTTTCATAAAATACCTTAGATCGTCTTATTACTCTCCCACATAAATTCTAAATGGGTTTTTTTTTCTTTCATTTAACTTCTAGGGGATGTCCTCCTGTGATAAGAAGACCAAAAATAGCCCTTTTGAATCCTCTGGGAGGATTATTCTTTCCTAGATCTCAGTAGTGTAGACACCAAATTTGCGTCAAACTCCTATTGGTCCCCTTTAGTTAATTAAAATAATGCATTTACCTAGCCATGATCCCTAGCCCAACATTGATATTAATTTAATAACTTACAAATTGAATTAATATTCATCCTTAAATTATTAATTAATTTAATTAATTTAATTAAGTTAATTTAACCCTCACACATCCACCTCATCAGTACACCTCACCCTAGACCCATTATAGGGGCATTGAACTCACAATGACCAAGTCATCATTCCCAATGTTGAGTCACCACTTGACCTAACTAACTAAGACTTCTTCCTAAACCTAACTGAACTTCTTCTATCGATCTTCCTATCTTTTCTAATGAGAACTCCACTTCCCTAAGTGGAATCAAATTGGAAATTACGCCAAATCTTGGAAGATCTACCTATTTTTAGTAAACAGGACTATTTCACCCTAACCAACACCAATTTATCCTAGTCTGATGTTGGTCAACTAACTGTAATCGGTTCCTTTATATACGATTTTACATCTCTTCACCTAGGCTGGTCATGCAGTTATTGGAGTTCTATTACAATCAATCGTGAATCTTCAAGGCTTCCTGCATCCAAAAGATAAAAAAACATAACCACAGTGTAATACAAGTAGTCGGTTCTTCTTACAGAGTGTTGGAATAATAACAGGAGAACATAGGTTGTACTATCGTGACACTCTGACTCAAGTACCTCTTCTCCTATTAAGCATCAACCATCTCCACTCATAGGATTTGAAAAATACTAAATAAGTACTTTGATTTTAATCATATGTCATTATTCCATTATAGATCTCTTTCTTCTTTTAGTATTTCATTTCTTCTTGTTGGCGAGAAATTTTTTCGGGAGGACAAATTTTTTAATTTCTTGCCAATGCTCTGGGAATCTAAGTCCCTCTACTTAACTGGTGCATTTCTGTATATCTATGCATGAGAAAATGTTGGTTTTTGTGGTGGAATTTCCATTGTGGATCCACTAGGGGCACTCCATTGACCCTGCAACAAAGCTAGAAATTTATTTCTAGAGAGTACTTTTTCTGTAAGGAGGGAAAGGGGAGTAAGAAATGAGATAGGAGAACTAATGTTACAGGTAGAAAATAAGATTCTTGCACACACTAGTTATAAAATTCAACACCTACATTTATGAGAAGAAACAACTATAAAAACAATGACAAGACCAAATATAATTTATGATACAAAAGTATCAAGAAATCCCTCAATCAAAGAAAGCTAGAAAATCCTTCTTCTTGTATTGATTGCTTAAACAAAATTTCTACATAGTTTAGGAATGGAGGATACTAGTGAGGGGGAAAAATGGAATAAAATGGCTATCTCCTTTGTTCTCTCGAAGTACAATATATTATTGAGTTTACAAAATCAGTCACCAACCCTTTGAAATGGGAATGGATTTACAATTTAAAGAATGAGAGGTGACTCATCGTCTACTCCCTAATGTATTATCATATGTCCTCACACAACTTAAAACTTTTCAACTTCCTAGGAAACTTTTAAGTCCATTTTTATAACATAAAGGTGACTTATTACATTAAAAACATTAAGACATGAAAAAGTGCAACCCCAACACAAAATTAGAACATTGAGAAGAGAGAGAAATTTTGGGGTATGAAGAGAAGAGAGAGAGAGAGAAGAAAAAAATAAGATGTTGCCCCTGATGAATTCCAACGATCCTCATTGATGAAAATACCTAATGCGATGAAACTCTGAGTCTTCAAGCTCATGTGAAACTCCTTCAAATTAGCTCATAGATGATTCAGAATGAGTGTTTAAAAACCTTGTTGAATTGTTCTTCTAATAAATACAACTTTCACGCCACACAAGATTCTCTTGCGACCTAAGCCACAAAGTGAGTTTCAAGAGATATTGCCTAATTCTTTGAGATGAGTCTCAAACTACCTATGAGAAATGCCCATGGATAATCCCAAATGATGGTATTGACCTGAATGATCATCCCTCTATATCCCATTGTTCCAAAACTTCCCCTTGAGTATGACTTACCATTGATAAAGAGTACCCACATGGGAGACTTACTATTTATAGTAAGAGGTGATTCTTGCTTCTTCTTTACCATCCTGATGTGATGAAGTTCTTCATTCAATCCTGTGCACACTACCTTTTTTTCTGCCACTTATTGGGTTGACTTACTATTTTTAGTAAGCACCCATATAGAGAGATTACTATTTTTAGTAACTAGTCATTATCACTATTTTATGCTTCGGACAATTATTTTGCTTTCCTGGTGATCTTAAGTGCACACTACCTTTTCTATAGCCACTTTTGATGATGAATTTACAAACATAGAGAGTTTGTATTGGAAAACTTATATTTTTAGAAAGTGCACTTCCACTACATGATTTTTGATGAAACAAATTTTTCTAGACTTGGCTCATTGTCGTAGTCATGTCCTCCAAATTTCACTTGATTTCTTCCACTAGAATTCTTAGAGATAAAATTTAAAATTCTCACCTAGAAGTGGCTTCAAACACAAAGCTACCATGATGGCCATTAATGGAGCTCAAAATTTTTAGGTCTATAGTTTGTCTCCATTCATGATGAAAACAACTCCCTTGTGATATATTTTTGATTTAGAGTCTATGTGGAAGTTTTTAACGTGTTTCGATTACGAAATTGATGGGAAATTTGACAAATGTGAGCTAGTGCATGAAATGGGGATTTTGTTGGAATAAATATTTTAGGGAACCATTCATCCTATCATTTGTTGAATCTTGGTGATATTGAAAAATTTGGGATTCTTCAAAAGACGATACCTCAATCCTAATTTTATTTTGCAAGATATGAGGATTTTGACTTTGTGGTTATCTGACAAAAAATCTTCCTTTTTTCTTCATTTCTTTGTCATTTCTCATTTTTTGACCCATTTTTTCTTAGAGACCTATGAAATTTCATGGAGTGGATGGTTTTTTTTGGCCATGGTAGAGCTGGTTTAGAGCAATAGTGGTGGACCAGGTGTCTTCATAATCGAGAAACAAAGCTATGGAAAGGTATGAAGCTGTGAAGAAGAAATGGGGGGGGGGGCAATGAATGTGTCAGATTTAAATTATTCAAAAAGAATGCACAACAAGGGTGTGGAACGTTTTTTCATTTTTTATGTCCATCACCTCAAAGGTACGTGAGGTACATCAAATTCCATGGTGAGTAAGGTGATGACACATGGCAGAGATCTGACGGTTGAGAATGGAGGCTTGACAAACACCTGGGGGATGGAAATTCACTCTTTAAGAGGTCACATGAGTGAATAGGAGTCTCCTTATAGGATGGGAACATTTTTATATGTTTGATATCCCTCACGTAAAAGGGACATGAGGGACATGTAATTCCATGGTGCTCTAGGTGATGACACGTGGCAACAATCCAACAATGAAGGATTTGAGCTCCCGCAAGCACCTAAGGGATGAAATGGTCATCCTGGAGGTCATATATGGGTCTAAAGGGATTCATGGGGGCTAGGCACATTTTCAAACCCATTATTTCTCTAACCTTGAGGGACGTGAGGGACACAACATCCCACCAGGCTCCTTGAGCTGAAAATTTGACTAACTCCTGAACCTTAAGGACAACTTGTGATGACAATATCTTGAGCTCCTAATGGAATTGTTTGATAAAATTTTAAATGATATTTACTCAGAAATTCCTTCTAAATCCATAGGTGTGTCTTTAATTTAATTATTAATACATATGATTCCTATAAAATAGGATTTTCATTCTGGTACTCCACCTATACATGAGAATTGTTTTTTGTAAAACCATTGTGCCAAAGTGTTGTGAAAAAAAAAATTCTCCATATTATAGGGCTTGGAATTTCCTTTCTAAAGATGTTTTATTTTTATCTTAACTCCATCTGGAGATCTTGGAATCACCTTCCAAATCTCAACAACCTTTTTGTCCTATGCATCACCTAGGCCTTTGAATCCTAATATTGGTGAAACTACCCCAAAATTTCCAAGTCCTTCTAGAATCCTCCTGAATTGCTTCCATGATGTCCCAAGGCCTTTAAATCACCTCTATGTCTAGTTTGGATTTTCTATTCCACTCCATGGGGTTGTTTTAGTCCTAGGAAAGCCAATGATAACCCTTCCCACAACTTCCTGAAGCTTGCAAATTTTAATGAACTCCTAAAATCACCTAGGGGGAACGAATGGAATTTCCTAAATCACCTATTGGGATTAGATAAAATTAATTAGGAGGTCACTTCAACTGACTGGGCAGACTCAGGGTGCCTTGGAATGGTAAGAATTGAAAAAACTAACATAGGGGAATATTTTTCATGCTTGGAAATTGTTAATTTTCTTGTTACACATTTGCATGACAACAACTCGCTCTAGCTTGGGGACATGACATGGAATTAGTGCAACAAAGCCATTACATGGAGAATCTAGAATCTCAACTTTATACCATATGATCCATTGACTGGTGCCTTATCTAGTGGGCTCTACAAAGTCATGTACAATTTACAAGAGAGAAAGATAATGAAGAAGGCAACACACACACACACACAAAATGATGAAAAGGAAACACACAACACACAATATGAAGGATAAAAAATGCAACAAAAAGGGAAACACGCCTAGAAATGACCTATAGTACAAGGTGGGGGACAACCCGCTTTCACTGAAGCACTTTTCATTCCTCAAAATTTAACCTTGATTACGCAACCCTGAGTGATTTTGTTCTTTGAAGCCATTAATTGGTTCCAAAAAGTAGCCTCCTCTCCTTAACTATTTATGAAATTTGGGTGCTTTCATGACCATTTTTTTTTTTGTACGAGTGAGTCCATGTGAGATTCTTGATGCCCAGGCCTTTTCTTAGAAATTCCATTGCATTCACATTCTTTGAAATCAGTTTCATAGTTCTTGTTACCTTCCATGATTATCCACATAGATGATTTTTAATTGAGCATCTCATCACTTCCCCAAAGCTGATTGTCATTCAAATTTCTTGAATATTCAAAGTTAATTTCTTTCTTGGGTCTCTGTTCATTGAAATCTTCTGTATGAGAAACCTTAGATTCACCATTTATCTCTACTCCACTATGAGGCCTTTTAGTACTAATAGGAGGATCAGAGGAAACTTCATACTAGTCTTGTATCACCATGGAATGATTTAAGAGATCAAGAATCAGCTTGGGGTCTTCAAAAACTTCTACTACACCAAATAGTTCTTACACAGAGATCTCCTTTGTTACTTCCTGCAGATCATTTTTGTATGCATTTGAAGGATATTTATTTTGTAGTTAAAGGTAACTATCTAAAGGGATTAATCCATCATATTAGGAATCAATACATTCTATCACTCCATTGTCCATAGGGGCTTCAACTTCAAAGGCCTAAAAAATCCTTTCTTCAATTTCTTCATCATGGAAAGAGTCTTCCTCTTCAAATGGGAAATAAAATACCTCAATTTCATCATTACATCCACCAACCATTGGCACAGGAGGGGAATTACATTTATCATATTGCTTTGTTTCAACATGGCCAACCTTCACACTGGTTGAATATTTAAAATCATATTCATTCTTGTCTTGAAGATTCATGGCTTGCATTATGAGTTCAAGATTGAGCTCAAGGTCTTCTATTTCTTCCACTGCTCTTAGCAATTTTTATACGGATGGTTCTTTCCCACTATTCGAGGGATTATTATAGACTGACTTGGTCTTTTCCTGGGTGACATGATAAAGGGATTCCTCATCTTATAATGGGAATGAGAATATCTCCTCATCATGGATAAGCACATACACTGATTTTTCCGCTTGAAGATCATTAAGAACCATTTCCTCTTCTTCATGGTTTACGTCATCCGGTAATTCGGGGCTACCCTCTTATAATTCAAATATGCTCAATGGTTCTTCAAGGTCAATGCCTCTCTAGGAAGGCATATTTGGCCCAATCAAAATGGGAATACCATTTTCCTCCTCGATTCATCTACCTCATATCTTGATGTAAGATGTTGGTTTCTAGGCTTCCATAATTTCACACTATGTACCTCATCTTCTTCTCTAGAATTAATTTATCCATGTCTCCATTCACTAGTATGGTTGTGGATGACCAATTCATTTGAATTCCCAAGTCTCAATAGAAGCTTTGACTTAGTAACATTTCAAATGAAGCTAGAATGTCTACTATCAAGATCATCACTGAAATTTTCTTGTCTATAAATTAGGCAAGAGCCACCTATGCATCTTTGACCTTCCCTATAAGTGAGACCTCTTTTGATTCCAGGGAGTAACAAGAGCCACCAGGTGGAGTATTGGTGAGTTTGAGAGCCTTGGTGACCTTTATAGGCATTACATTATCGAAGGCGCCATAATATATTATACAATTGTTCAATACATAATATCCAACAAGAAGAGAGACATAGAAAGGTTTAACCTTATCAGTCTTGGATGCACTCAATGAAAGCATGTTCTGTGATGGAGGTTTTGGTGGGTTTGGTAGTATTCCTTTAGAAGTAGGATATACAGTATTGGGTGTTAAACAAACAATCCTGATGTATTGAATAAATATCTTGAATTATTTAGGGTGAGACCAAAAATATTTAGTTTTAGTAATATGCACTTTGGATTTGTTTAATTATTCTATGAATTGAAAACGAGAAGATGTGGATGAGGGTGATTAATGGAATGCTTTTGGATTCAGGACAGATTTGGAAGTAGGAGTAGATTTTTGGGAAAAATAGGGGATCTTGAAAGGTACACATGGAGATTTCAAAGTACTAGATTTTACGGGAGCATATTTAGATTTATAATTAGAAGAGGTATCAGAAGACTTGGAATTGCTAGAGACTTATTATTTTCTATAGGATCATGCAGAGGAAGATCCTCCTTTTTCAGACTAAGATCAAGTGAATACCACATGTGAGTAGCTAGGTTCATCTTATTCATCATCTTCATCACCTCTAGAATATTCATAGAATCTAATTTTTGTGTCATTCTCAAACCCATCACTTTCTAGGAAATCACCACCTTCACTTTTTTGTTCACGATCATCTTCATTTTACTTACTCCTACAATTTACATTGATAGGTGGGGTCTCCAAGGCAATCCTTCAAGGTGCTCCTAAAATCTGATTTCCATTAATTCTTTGAGAAGAAACTCATTCAAATATTTCCCTCCTCAACGATGCCATTTCATTTTCCATTTTCTATAAAAAAGGATCGGTTCTTTCATCTTTAGGACATTGAGCTTTACCCTTTGAGGGATTATTAATCTTTTCAGATAGGATGAGATCATCATCAGGTTCAATTGCAAATATTTTTTCTTCTATAATATCCTTTGGTTGAACTCTTCGTAGGAAAAATCCCACCTCTGGTTATTGATCACTAATAAAGAATCTCCTGACACTATTTTCGGATGGTGAATCTAAGTCCCTCTATTTAACTGGTGTAACTGTCGTAGATGCATGCATGAGAAAATATGATAGGTTAACTAAGAGCATTCAAAGTACTAGATTTTAGAGGAGTATATTTAGATTTAGAATTATAAGAGGAAAAAAAATAATTACTTGGAATTTCTCGAGAATTCTTATTTTCTATAAGATCAGGATGAGAACGAGTGATGGCTAAGTGTCAGATTTAAATTATTCAAAAATAATGAAAAACAAGGGTGGGGTGAGTTTTTTAATGTTTTATGTCCCTCACCTCAAAGGTATGTGAGGGACATCAAATTCCATGGCAAGAAAGGTGATAACACATGATGGAGATCTGACGGTTGAGAATGGAGGCCTAACAAGCACCTGGGGGCTGGAAATTCACTCTTGAAGAGGTCACATGAGTGAATAGGATTCTCCTTAGGGGATGGGAACATTTTTTCATGTTTTATTTCCATATTCTAAAAGGGACATGAGGGAAATCAAATTCCACAATTCTCTAGGTGATGACACATGGCAACAATCGAACAGTGAAGGCTTTGAGCTCTTGCAAGCACTTAGGGGATGAACTGGAAATCCTGGAGGTCATATGTGAGTCTAGAGGGATTCATGGGGGATGCATGAATTTTCCAAACCTTGATGTCCCTATCCTTGAGGGACACAAAATCCCACTAGCTTCCTGGAGCTGAAAATTTGACTAATTCTTAAATCTTGAGGACAACTTGCAATGATAATATCTTGAGCTACCAATCGACTTTTTTGATGAAATTATAAATGATGTTTACTAGAAAAAACCTTATTAATCCAATAGTGGGGGTTTAATTTTTTTATTAATCCATTTATTCCTAAAAAATAGGATTTTTGATTTTGTACTCCACCTATAAATGAGAAAAAAGTGCTTGTAAGCCATTGCGCAAAAGTGTTGTGAAAAAATAATTTCTGCATCTTATAGGGCTTGAAATATAACTTTTGACAATGTTTCATTTTTCTCCTAACTCCATCTGGAACTCCTAAAATCACCTTCCAAAGCTCAAAAAATTTTTCATCATATGTATTACCTAGGCCTGTGAACCCTAATTTTGGTGAAACTGTCCCAAATTTTCTAAGTCCTTCTAGAATCTTCTTGAATCACTTCCATGATGTCCCGAGGCCTTTAAATCAACTCTATGTATAGTTTGTATTTTCTATTCCGCTCCATGGAGTTGTTCCAGTCCTAGGAAAGCAAGTTATAACCCTTCCCATAGATGCCTGAAGCTTGTAACTTTTAATGAACTCCTAAAATCACCTAGGGGGAATGAATGGACTTTTCTAAATCACATAGGGGGATGAGATAAAATTTATTGGGAGGTCACTTGGACTAACTGAGTAGACCCAGGGTGCCTTGGAATGGTAAGACTTATAAAGATTAACATATGGGTATAGTTGTCATGCTTAGAAATTTTAAATTTCCTTGTTGCACATTTTCATGACAATAATTGGCTCTAGCTTGGGGACATGACATGGAATGATTACAATAAAGACATGACATGGGGAATCCATAATCTAAACTTTAGACCATATGATCTATTGACCAATACCTTACCCATTGGGCCTCGTGAAGTCATGCAAAATTTACGAGAGAGAAAGATACCAAAGAAGGAAACACATGAAACACAACATAAAGGCAAATACACGCAACAGAAAGGGAAACACATATAATAATAAAATATAGTAAAAGGTAGGGGACAAACCACTTTTATTGAATAACTTTTCATTCCTCAAAATTTACTCTTGAGTGGGAAACCCTAAGTGATGTTGTTATGCGAAGCCATTGACTGGTTCCAGAAAGTCACCTCCTCTCCTTAACTGTTTATAAAATTTGGATGATTTCATGACCATCTGTGTTTTTTGGAGTGTTTCCATGTAATATTCTTAATGCCTAGGCCTTTTATTAGAAATTCCATTGCCTTCACATTATTTGAAATTTATTTCATAGTGCTAGTTGCCTTCCGTGTTTATCCACATAGCTGAATTTTCATTGAGCATCTCATCGCTGACCTGAAGCTGATTTTCATTCAAATTTCTTGAATATTCTAAGTTATTTTCTTTCTAGGGTCTATTCTCATTGAAATATTCTCTATGAGAAACCTTAGATTCATCCTTTATCTCTACTCCACTATGAGGTGTTTGAGTACTGACATTAGGATCAGAGGAAAACTCACACTTGTCTTGTATAGCCATGACATGAGTTAAGAGATCAAGAATCATATCGGGGTCTTCCGCAAGTTCTGCTCCATCCAATAGTTATTACACATAGATCTCCTTTTTTACTTCTTACAACTCATCTTTGTATGCCTTAGAAGGATATTTATTTTGTATCTCAAGGTAATTATCTGGATGGATTACTCCATCATCTTGGGAATCGCTACATTATATCAGTCCTTTGTCTAGAGGGGCTTCAACTTCAAAGGCCTAAAAAATACTTGCTTTAATTTCTTCATCATGGAAAAAGTATTCCTCTTCAAATGGGAAAGAAAATACCTCGATTTCATCATTGCATCCATCAGCCATTAGCATAAAAGGGGCATTATATTTATCATCTTTCTTTGTTTCAACATGGCCAACCTTCACATTGGTTAAAGATTTAAAATCAGATTCATGCTTGTCTTGAAGATTCATGGCTTACATTAGGAGTTCAATATTGAGCTCATGGTCTTTTATTTCTTCCATGTCTCTTAACAGTTCTTGTACGGATGGTTCTTTCCCACTGTTCGAGGGATTATTGTAAATTGGATTGGTATCTTCTTGGATAAAATGATTAAAGGTAGTCCTCATTTTCAAATGGGAATGAGAATATATCTGCATCATGAATAAGCACATAATATGATTTTTCTTCATTAATATCATCAAGAACCATTTCCTCTTCTTCATGGTTTAGATCATCCAAAAATTTGGGGCTGCCCTCTTGTAACTCAAATATCCTCAATGCTTCTTCAAGGTCAATGCATCTCCAAGAAGGCATGTATGGCCCTATCAAGATGGGAATATCCTCTTCCTCCTCAGTTGTCACAAATTGATTCATTTACCTTATATATTGATACAAGATGTTGGTTTCTAGGATTCTATAATTTTACACTGTGTACCTCATCTTCTTCTCCAAACACAATTTATCCATATCTCCCTTCACTAGTATGGTTGCGGATGACCAATTCATATGAAATTTCCCTCCCAAATCTTGGAAAAATATTCAACTTAGTAACATTAAAAATGAAGCTGGAATGTCTACTACCAAGATCATCAGTTAAATTTTCTTATCTTTCAATTTGGCAAGAGCCACCTATGCATCTTTGACCTTCCCTACAAGTGAGACCTATTTTAATTCCAGGGAGTAACAAGAGCCACCAGGTGGAGTATTGGTGATTTTGAGAGCCTTGGTGACCTTTACAGGAATTTCGTTATCGAAGGCACAAGAATCTATTATATATTTGTTCAATACATAATCTCTAACAAGAAGAGAGACATAGAAAGGTTTAAACTTATCTGTCTTGGATGCACTCAATGAAAGCATGTTATATGATGGAGGTGTAGGTGGGTTTGGTAGTATTCCTTTAGAAGTAGTTACTATAGTATTGGGTGTTAAACTAATTATTGGTTGCTCAAACATGCACCCACATTCGAGATCTATTAAGGGCTGAGGTGTTTGAGACCACAATAGAACTGCCCCCAATTTGTGGGACCTTCCACATTTGGGACAGATCTCTAGAGAAGTTTGGTTCCTCTACCTACCTCTAACACTACTACTAATCCTAATGCTAAAAGAAAATCCTAGACTAAACATCCCAAGGGACTAGGGATAGAAGGATGTGTAGAAAGGGGAAATCCTAAGATAAGGAAGATGATAGTGCGAGAAAAAAAGGGTCGATTTCTCTCTACGAGAGGTGAAGGAAATAGAGAGGGTGTGTGAGAAGAGAGCGGACGATGCATGCCACAGATTAACACATGGGCTTCACCTTCTAGTGTGTGCAACACATGAATGTGGGGAATGTAAGCATAGGAGTATTCACAACATGCCATAAAATGCAAATAGAGAGGTGAGATGTAATTAAAATGAGAGAGGAAAGACAAGAGTTCCATAAAACATGATTTTATTTCTTAAGGGATGCTCAATCATTTACATTCATGACAGGAGGAAAGAATACATTATAGAGACCACACCAAGGTTTGAGACCCGTGGGAATTTGGCCACCATTTTGGCATGGTGTTGTTATAACAAGGTGAGATCATTTTACAAAGCAAAAATCTGCTATTTATAGAAGAATAATGAGAGAAGAGAAGGAGAAAGGGAGGGAAAGTCAAATTTAAATATTCAACCACCAAAAAGTAGTGATAAATGCCTGTAAATCCACTTGCAAGGTTTTTATATGTACTTCCCTGTGTCTTTTTGGCATGTGGAAGAAGGAAAAAGGAAAGATCTGATGAAATCTGGTAGTTGAGGTTGATTAGATGTGCATTGGTGAAATGAGATATGTTTCCCTATTTTCCCCTAAAAAATACCACCTAAATTTGAATTTAAATAGTCCAACGTGTATTTTGTGTTATAAGCTCTTTGAAAATTCTAGGTGCATGCCGATCTGAGCTCTGTATCAAAAGATATGACTGTCCAAAGATGTTAGATTTATCAGCGCATAGAAAACACATGGTGCATGCAGGTTGGCTGAAATGATGGCCAAATGTTCATTTGTTGTCTTTTCTGCCATGTCTCATGCACTAGTTGGTTGTCTAGATTTGGTTCCCTATTTGCGTGCTTTGATTAGTCATGCATGGCACACTGAAGTCTGATAGAAGATGACTTGGCACAGAAGAGCATAAAGGAGAAGGTGCAAGGGTGTGTATAGAAGAAAGAGGTGTAGGAGGAAAGCAAAAAGAGGCAAATAAAAGCACACGTGACATGCAGGAGGGAGAAGAAAGTGCATGAAAGGGAAATAGAGGAGAGGCATAGAGGGGTGCGCATGATGCACATAGGGAGATGAGGAAAATTGGTGAGCAGAGAGCGTATGGTTAAGGTGCAACTATTACAAAGTAATGGGTGTGACACACGAAGGGCCAAGGAATTAGATGATAGAAGTAAGTTTGAGGTGTGCAGGAAGGGGAAAATGGAAGGAGATATAAGAATGCAAAGGGGATCAAGAAGGCACATAAGGGTGTGCAAAGGAAATGCAACTATGCCAAGGTGTCAAATGAACAATCTTGAGTACGCGTAACCTGAAATGTGAAAGACCAGAGTCAAGATGAAAATATAAGTTATCCAGATAACTAGGAGAGTTATTTGGATAAAAGTTTTGGAAAATTTTGGGGGCCATCTACCTACTAGATGAAGAGACTAATAGCCTTAGAATTCCATTAGGCATGGAGGCAAGATCTTGAAGATCTGATCTGTAACTTTGAAGAACATTCATGAAGCCACTTGAAGCTCTGTCTGAACTCTAAACTAAACCATTGCTCTCATATGAAGATATTCTGAATTGGATTGTTGAGAGTGAAAGATATGCACTAACCATTGGAATTTCCTCTGCCAAAATTTAACTGTCATCCCATGAAGAAAAAAAAGGGGCGTGTAGGTGCAACAGGAAGCACAACAGGAAAGGAAAGGCATCAAAGGGAGCATGCTGAAAGAGAAGCACAACACTGTACAAAAGTTGAAAATCATACATGGCCCAACTGGAATATGCAGAGTGTGTGCAAGCACTTGTGTTACTAAACGTAAACCTAAACTAACCTAAACTAACCAGAGGCAAGGGGCGCTCAAGTAAAACATGTAACATGCAGTGAGAAGTAGCTTCCCTTTCTCAAAAATTGTGTCCATGTAGTTGATTTGGCACTGAACATGGCCAGAAATAAGAGTGAAAAACCACCTTGCACATGGTGTTTCACCCTCCTCAAAGTATAAACAAAAAAAATATACACCTCTTGGACTTGTTCTGTACTTGGATCTGAGAGGAACTGCTACTGACCTTTGGTGTGCTGAAGTTCTACCTCATGCTCTAAAATGAGCACGACTGGTGGAAACTCTATTTTTGGCTCTATGCTAGAAAGATATCTGATTAGGAACGGTCTTATCCTTTTGGTTTTCCCATTACTTTGAAGCTCAATCCCACATCTGGGATTTTCTTATAGAATGTCCTCCTGAAGGGGAGACTTTATAGGCTGGGGCATGCAAATCTGGGGTGCACATGGTTCTGCCTCTACAAGTAACTTGGTCTCCTCCAAAATTGTGCCCTCTAGAGCTAACTGATTCTCCTTTAGAACATGCACCCATATGATTTCCTCTTCCTAGTTAGAGTCGCATGATTCATGTCATTCTTCAACTATCCTGTAGTCTTCGAACATGATGATGTTTGTTAGGAAAGGCATGTTGGTAGGGGGTTGTTCATTTATGGCATAGCTAGGAAGAGGGGACTTGGAAGAAAATGGGAGGATGGATGCAGAAGGGATGGAAGGTGCATGCACAAGAGGAGCATAGGCACGCATAGGAAGGGGAATGGAAGAGAAATGAAGGTGAGATGGAGGGGGGGTTCTTAATGGGGGTAGTGCACAAGAATATGGGGACATGTGTAGTGGGATAAGATGATTTAAGTTGGTACAGAGGAGTGAGAGGGTTATAGGATGGTAGTGCAAGGTTGCCCAATTAACAGGGATTTCGTGTACTAGATTTTGAGCCTCCATTTCTTCCGCCTAGTTTGTAATCTAGGGTAGCATCTTAATGATGAATTACAACTTCTATTAGGTGCTAAACCAACCTAGTCATGGTTGACCCATGGAAAAGGCACCTTGTAGCCAACTTTAGCTACCTTTATAGAGCATTTGACTCTGAGCTGCATCATGTCCATCTCTATCTCTTGCACATGCCTCTCAAAATCAGCTTCGGCAAAAGAGTAACCACCATCATCTGTATAAACCTATTCTTCATAAACATTTTGGTTAGAAAAAGGTGAGTTGTATGCATTTTCAGGATAGTGGGGCTTATAAAATTGATTTGGAGGAGGATTTTAAAACTGTGGGGATGGAGGGAAATAGTTTTTTTGTTGCAAATGAGAATTCCACGGTGGGGAAGAAGTCATGATTGCACAAGTTCAAAAGAGGAATGTGGAATGGTGAAAAAGGAGAAATGAATGGAGGAATGAGGGGAGACTGGTCTACACATGAGATAATGGGTGCATTGAATTAGTAGAGTTGTCAGATGTGTTGAAAAATTCCTTCAAAGGCTAGATCTCAGCAATAACACATCGAACATGCTGAGATAAAGATGTAAATATCTTCACTCTGGTCCCACTGGGCATGCCAGAAACTATTGGTTGCTCAAATGTGAACCTGCATCTTATATCTCTTAAGGATTGAGGTGTTTGAGACCACAATGGAACCTCCCCCAAGTTGTGGGACCTTGTGCGCCTAGGAAAGATCTCTAGAGAATGCTGGTTCCTCTACCTACCTCTAATGCTACTACTAATCCTAATACTAAAATCAAATCCTAGACTAAACATGCCAAGGGACCCGGGATAGAAGGATGTATAGAAAGGGGAAATCCTAAGCTAAGGAAGATGATAACGCTAGAAGGAAAGGGTCGATCTCTCTCCACGAGTGGTGAAGGAAACAAAAAATGTGTGGGAGAAGAGGGAAGATGACGCATGCCATAGATCAACACATGGGATATACCTTCTAACACTGCACAACACATGAACTAAAGTTGTCGGGACTATGCAAGTGGAGGAGTACACACAGCTAATGCTTAGAAAATGTAAACATAGAGGTGAGATATAATGAAAATGAGAGAGGGAAGACAAGAGTTCCACAAAACATGATTTTATTACTTAAGGGACACACACTCATTTACATTCATGACAGAATCAAGGTGAGGAAATAATTTTAGAGACCATGTCAAGGTCTAAGACCCATGGGAAGTTGGCCACCATTTTGGTATGGTTCTCGTTACAACAAGGAGAGATCCATTTTAAAAAGCAGCCAAATCACATATTTATAGAATAATAAGGAGAGGAAGAGAAGGAGAAAAGGAGGGAAACTTGGGATTCAAAGGATTACAACCACCAATAACCAGTGATAAATTCCTACAAATCTACCTACAAGGATGTCAGATGTACTTCCCCATGTTTGTTTAGCATGTAGAATAAGGAAGAAGGCAAGATTTGATGAAATTTGGTAGTTGAGGTCAATTGGATGTGCATTGATGAGCTGAGAGATGTTTCCCTTTTTTTTCCTAACAAATCCTACCTAAATTTTAATTTGAATAGTACAATGTGTAGCTTGTGTTAGCAGCTCTGAAAATTCTAGGTGCATGCCGATCTGAGCTCTGTAGCAAAAGATATGACTGTTAGAAGATTTCAAAGTCATCGGCACACAAAAAACATGTGGTGTGTGCATGTTTACTGAAATGAAGGCCAAATATTCATTTGTTGTCTTTTCTACCATGTGTCACACACTGGTTTGTTTTATAGATTCGGCACCCTATTGGCACACTTTGATTGGTCACATGTGGCACACTTAAGTCTAATAGAAGATGACTTGACACGGAAGGGCGTAAAGGAGAAGCTGCAAGGGTGCGTGTAGAAGAAAGAGGTGCGAGAGGAAAGAAAAAAGAGGAAAATGAAAACACATGTGATGTGCAGGAGTGAGAAGAAAACTCATGAAAGGGAAATAGAGGGGGGGCACAGAGCAGCATGTGTGATGCACGTGGGGAGATGAGGAAAACTGGTGAGAAGAGAACGTATGGTTGAGGCACAACTATTACAAAGTAATGGGCATGGCGTGCGAAGGGCCAAGGAATTAGTTGATAGTAGTAAGTGTGAGGCGTGTGGGAAGGGAAAAATGGAAGGAGATAGAAGAATGCAAAGGGGAGTAGGAAGGCACGTAGAGGAACTGCAACTATGTCAAGGTGTCAAAAGAACAATCTTGACTGCGTGTAACCTGAAATGTGAAACACAAGAGTCAGGATGAAAATATAAGTTATCCAGATAACTAGGAGAGTTATTTGGATAATAGTGGTAATCTTGATGTATTAAATAAATATCTTGAAATTTTTTGGGTGAGTCCAAAAATATTCAGTTTCAGTAATCTGCACTTTAGATTTGTTTGCGTATTCTATGAATTTAGAAGGAGTAGATGTGGGTGAGGGTGATTAAGGGAATGCTTTTTGATTTAGGAAAAGTTTGGAAGAAGGATTATATTGTTTGGGATAAGAGGGGATCTTGAAAGGTACACTTGGAGCTTTCAAAGTACTAGTTTTTATAGGATCAAATTTAGATTTCGAATTAGAAGAGGCATCAGAAGACTTACTTGGAATTCCTGAAGACTTCTTATTTTCTATAAGATCAAGCTTCAACAATGCAAAATCCATGGAGGGTTGGAGTGGAGATCCTCAACTGATTATTTTGTTTTTCATAATTTCCACAGGAGGATCTTCACTCTTATTTTTATTTACAGCAACAGAGGAAGAGCCCCTTTTCTCAGACTGAGAACAAGTGAATACCACACATGAGAAATTAGGTTCATATTCTTCATCATCTTCATCGCCTATAGATTAATCGCACAATTTTATTTGTTTATCATTCTCAAATTCATCACTTTCAATTTGAATTTGAGCTTTCACCACCTTCACTTTCTTATTTAAGCTCATCTTCATTTTCCTTACTCCTACAATTTGCATTGACAAGTAGGGCCTCTAAGGAAATCCTTTAGGGTGCTCCTGCATTCTGATTTCCATTGTTTCTTTGAGAAGAAACTCATTTAAATATTTCCCTCCTTAACGATGCTATTTCATTTGCCATTTTCTACAAAAAGGATTGGTTCTTTTTGTTTCACCATTTTCATTACCTTTTAAATGACAAAACAAATAAGGTTAAGGGCTAAGGAGAAATACCTGTTAAATGCTAGTCAGTTGATGGTTGTTGCACCTGTTTTTTCTTTTTGATCTAAAGCTGAATGTGAGATATTCCTTTTGGCTAGGTGGAATTACCTGGATTGTAAAGAAAGACCAAAAAAGAGAAGTTAAATTATATATAACAGTGGACTACCTAGCATGTGCTAGATCCGGGAAGTGTGATACTCCCTAGATGGCTGTCAATCCACTATTTAAAACAACTTAATGCTGGAAATAAGGGAAACACTAATGTAGATGATATTATTTAGGTTTCTCATTCAAGTACAATAAGAAAATCTTAACATAACAGGCTAGGCTATGGTCATATCAGAAAGGTAGGTAGTTTTCAGGGTGTCAGGACTAGTGAGGGTCTGATTCTGGGTTGTTTAGGTCAACTGATGAGATGTTAGGTTATGTTCTAGGTCAGGGTATAAAAGATAGAGACTGATGTTGGTCTTGTACGACTGATGGTAGTTTATGCAGAACCAACGAAAGTCATGGATAGCTAGCGTCAGTAAGGTTGGGGTGTAAGGGAATCAATGAAAACTGATTGCAGGGTTTGATCTGGGATCTGATAAGGTAGGTAGGGTGGATAAAGAGGTTGATAGGGGTATTAGGTATACTCAGGAATGAAAAACAGGTGAGGATGGGTTATAGGGTGATGTGGGTAAAGGAAATATTTGAGTTATAAGCTAGAAAGAGATGAAGGAATGAGCATGCAAAGTATAGATTGATGACAGAAATAACAAAAGATAATTAAACTAAAATGGACAATGCTAGTAGAAATGTACTTACTGTGATGCAGACTTGATGGATGAATGGTAATGGTAGTTTATCATAAGAATGGTGTTTGGTATCATAGCAGTGGCTCCTAGAAGGATTCTATGAGTGCAATGCTTCAATATCTGTCCTGGTGATGGCTCTAGATGTTTAGATATGTGAAAGGATGTTGGTTTTGCTTGCATGCAACTCTGATCTTGTTCCCTTGCTCTCAAAATGTGCCAACCCAAAAACAAGGTTTTTTAGGTGAATAAATTGTAACTGATGATGGTTCTGGGTTGATTGATGTTGGTTTAGTGGTGACCAGTGTCGGTTAAGGTGGGATTCCCTAGGTCTACTAAAATGGGTAGATCCTTTTGATTTATTTTTGGCCCAGTTTATTTATTCTTGCAGATTCTCACCGATTATAACATAATATTCCCTTCTAATGAGTGGGAATGTGGTTAAAGAGATTTTAGGAAATGATTTTAGGGTTAGAAAAAATCTTGGCTCATTAAGGAAAGTAAGAATTAGTTATTGTTAGTTATGGAAACATGCCAAGAATATGTCTAGGGTGAGGTGGCTGGATGAGATGTGGGGTGGAAGAGGCCATGGTTAGATGAGTATGTTTGAGGTGGTTATTTGATAAGGAACCAAGAGGATTGTGACCCAATTTTGGTGTCTATACTTTCATCTCTAGGTCATTGAGATTTACCCTTTGAGGTATTATTGATATTTCTAGATAGGATGAAATCATCATCAAGTTCAATGGCTAATATTTTGCTTCTACAATATCCCTCGGTTGAACTCTTTGTAGGAAAAATCCCACCTCCAATTATTAACACTAATAAATAATCTCCTAACATTATTTTCAACTGGAGAATCTAAGTCCCTCTAATTAACTGGTGTAGCTTCCATATATGAGTATGCCAGAAAATGTGGATGTTTGTGGTGTCCTTTAGACTGGGAATCCAATAGGGGAACTCCACTGACCCTATGATAAAGCTAGAAATTTCTTGCTAGAGAGGACTTAATCTGTAAGGAGGGAAATGGGATTGAGAAATAAGATAGGAGAACTAATGTTATAGGTAGAAAATCATATTCTTACACACAGTAGTTAGAAACTTCAACACACATTTATGAGAAGAAAAAACTATTCAAACAATGACAAGACCAAATATAATTTATGATACAAAAGTATCAAGAAATCCCTTCATCAAAGAAAGCTAGAAAATCCTTCTTCTTGTAGTGATTTCTTAAACAATAGTTGTACATAGTGTGGTAATGGAGGATACTAGTGAGAGGAAAAAATGGAAGTAAATGGCTATCTCCTTTGTTCTCTCAAAGTACAATATATTATGAAGTGTATAAAATTAATCACCAAACCTTTGAAATGGGAATGGATTTACAATTTATAGAATGAGAGGTGTCTCATTGGCTACCCCCCAATTCCTTTTCATATGTCCTCATACAACTTAAAACTTTTCAACTTCCTAGGAAACTTTTAAGTCCTTTTTTATAACATAAAGGGGAATTATTACATTAGAAACATTAAGAAATGAAAAAGTGCAACCCCAAAGTAAAATTAGAACCTTGAGAAGAGAGAAATTTGGGTGTATGAATAGAAGAGAGAGAGAAGAAGAAGAGAAGATGTTGCCCCTAATGAATTATGATGATCCTCATTGACGGAAATCCCCAATGCAATGAAAATTTGAATCTTAAAACTCGTGTGAAACTCCTTCAAATTATCTCATATATGCTTTGAAATGAGTGTTTAAAAACACTTTTGAATGGTTCTACTGATGAACGTATCTTTCACCCTGCACAAGATACTCCTGCAACCTGAGCCATGAAGTGAGCGTCGGGAGATACTGTTGAATTCTCTTAGATAAGTCTCAAATTCCCTATGAGTAATGACCATGGATGATCCTAAATGATGGTATTGACATGAATGATCATCCCTCTATGTCCCATTGTTCCAAAAATACCCCTTGAGTATGACTTACCATAGATAATGAGTACCCACATGGGAGACTTACTATTTATAGTAAGAGGGGATTTTTACTTCTTCTTGCCCGTCTTGATGTGATGAATTTCTTCATTTAATCATGTGCTCACTACCTTTGCATTGACCACTTTTTGGGTTGACTTACTATTTTTAGTAAGAACCCATATAGAGAGCTTACTATTTTTAGTAACTTGAAATTTTCACTATTTTAAGCTTGAGACAATTATTTTGGCTTCCTACTGATTTTTAGTGCACAGTTCCTTTTCTATAGCCACTTTTGATGACGAATTTCCAAACATAGCAAGTCTATTTTAGAAAATTTACTATTTTTTAGAAAGTGTACTTCCACTATTTAGTTTACGACGGAACATATTTTTCTAGACTCAACTCATCATCATGGTAATTTCCTCTGAATTTCACATGATTTTGCCCACTAGAATACTTGGAAATAAAATTTAAAATTCTCACTTGGTAGTGGCTTCGAACACGGAGCTGCCATGGCGGCCATTAATGGAGCTTGAAATTTTCTGGTCTAGTTTTTGTCTCCATTCACAATGAAAACAACTCCATTGTGATAGGTTTTCTATTTAAAGTATGTGTGAAAGTTTTTAACTTGTTTCCATTATCGGATTGATGGGAAATCTGACAGATGTGAGTCGGTGCACGAAATGGGGATTTTTTGGAATAAATGTTTCAAGGCACCATTTGACCTCTTGTTTGTTGCATCATTATTGTCTTGAAAAATGTGGAAGTTTGAAAAATAAGGAACCTAAATCTGACTTATATTTATCTAGATATGAGAATTTTTTGATTCGATGACTTCGTGGTTATCTGACAAAAAATATTCATTTCTCTTTCGTTTCTCATTTTTTGATCCTTTTTTTCTTTGATACCTATGAATTTTCATGGAGTGGATGGTTTTTTTATCCATGGCAGATTTTTTTTGGAAGAAAAATGGTGGAACAAGTGTCTGGACAATCATGAACAAAGCTATGGCAAGGTATGAAGTTGTGAAGAAGAAATGGGGGGGGGGGGGGGGGGGAATGGCTAAGTGTCAGATTTAAATTATTCAAAAAGAATGCACAACAAGATTGGGGCATAATTTTTAATTTTTGATGTCCCTCACCTCAAATTTACATGAGGGACATCAAATTCCATGGTGATGAAGGTGATGACACGTGGTAGAGATTTGACAGTTGAGAATGGAGGCTTGACAAACATCTGGGGGCTAGAAATTCACTCTTGAAGAGGTCACATGAGTGAATAGGAGTCTAATTAGGGGCTGGGAAAAATTTTCAATGTTTTTTTTACTCACCTCAAAGGGACATGAGGGACATCAAATTCCACAATGCTTCAGGTGATGACATGTGGCAATGATCCAACAATAAAGGCTTTGATCTCCCGCAAGCACTTGGGGGCTAAACTAGTGATCCTGGAGGTCATATGTGGGTCCAAATAGATTCATGGGGACTGGTTGAATTTTATCAACCTTGATGTCCCTATTCTTGAGGGACTTAAGGGACATAAAATCCCACCAAGCTCTTGGAGCTTAAAATTTGACTAACTCCTTAACCTTGAGGACAAATTATGATGACAATATCTTGAGCTCTTGATGGAATTTTTTAATGAAATGTTATATGATATTTACTTTAAAATGCCCTATAAATCCCATCGTGGGGGTTTAAGGTTTTTATTCATCCATTTGATTCCTAAAATTAGTATTTTGGATTTGCTACTCCACCTATACATGAGAAAAAATTCTTACAAAACCATTGCTCCAAAGTGTTGTGAAAAAAATAATTTCTCCACCTTGTAGGGCTTGGAATTTCCTTTCTGAATATTTTTTGTATTTCACCTAACTCCATCTGGAGCTCCTAGAATCACCTTCAGAAGCTCAGTAAAAAAAATTTTCCTTTGCACTACCTATGCATGCGAACTCTAATTTTGGTGAAATTGGCCCACATTTTCTAAGTCATTCCAAAATATTCTTGAATCACTTCCATGATGTCCCAAGGCCTTTGAATCACCTTTGTGTTTGGTTTATATTTTTTATTTTTCTCCATGGGGTTGTTCCTTTTCTAGGAAAGATAGTGATAGCCCTTCCCATAGCTTCCTAAAGCTTGCAACTTTTAATAACCTCCTAAAATCACCTAGGGGGAGTGAATGGAATTTCCTAAATCACCTAGGGGGTGAGATAACATTGATTGGGAGGTCACTTGTATTTACTGGGAAGACCCGAGGTGCCTTGGAATGGTAAGACTTGAAAATGTTAATGCATGGGTATAGTTTTCATGCTCAGAAATTGTTAATTTCCTTATTGCACATTTGCATTACAACAACTAGCTCTAGATTGGGGAAATGACATGGATTGAGTGTAGTGAAGACATGACATGGGGAATCAAGAATCTCAACTTTAGACCATATGACCCATTGACCAATGCCTTATCCATTGGGCCCTGCAAAGTCATGTACCATTTATAAGAGAGAAAGATAATGAAGAAGGAAACATACACGCATAAAATGAAAAAAAGGAAACACAAGACACACAATAAGAAGGAAAACACACACAACCAAATAGGAAACACACCTAGTAATCACCTATAGTACAAGTTGGGGGACAACCCTCTTTCACTAAAAAACTTTTCATTCCTCAAAATTTACCCTTGAGTGGGAAATCTTGAGTGATGTTGTTATGTGAAGCCATTGAATGGCTCTAGAAAGTAGCCTCCTCTCCTTAACTGTTTATGAAATTTGGGTGCTTTCATAACTGTCTATGTTTTTTGTAGGAGTGAGTGCATGTGAGCTTCTTTATGCATAGCCATTTGCTTAGAAATTCCATTACCTTCATGTTCTTTGAAATCGGTTTCATAGTTCCAATTAACTTCCATTTTTATCCACATAGCTTATTTTTCATTGAGCATCTCATCTCTACCCCGAAGCTGATTTTCACTCAAATTTCTTGAATATTCTGAGTTACTTTCTTTCCTGGGACTATGCTCATTAATATATTATCCATGAGAAACCTTAGATTCATCCTTTATCTCTGCTCCACTGTGAGTCATTTGAGTACTAATAGGAGGATTAGAGGAAAAATCATACTTGTCTTCTCTGGCCATGACATGAGTTAAGAGATAAAGAATCAGCTCAGGGTCTTCTGCAACTTCTACTACATCCAATAGTTCTTGCACAAAGATCTCCTTTTTTACTTCCTACATCTCATCTTTGTATACCTTCAAAGGATATTTATTTTGCAGTTCAAGGTAACTATCTAGAGGGATTACTCCATCATCTTGGGATTCACTGCATTCTATCACTCCTAAGGGGATTCAACTTCAAAGGCCTCAAAACTCCTTGCTTTAATTTCTTCATCATGGGAAGAGTCTTCCTCTTCAAATGGGAAAGAAAATACCTCGATTGCATCATTGCATCCATCAAAAATTTGTATAGGAGGGGAATTATATTTATCATCTTGTTTTTTTTTCAAATGGCCAACATTCACACCAGTTAAGGCTTTAAAATCAGATTTGTGATTGTCTTGAAGATTAATGGCTTACATCAGGAGTTAGAGACTGAGCTCAGGGTATTCTATTTCTTCTGTGGCTCTTAGCAATTCTTGTATGGATGGTTCTTTCCCACTATTCGATGGCTTATTTTATTTTGGATTGGTCTCTTCCTAGGTGACATGATCAAGGGAGTCCTCATCTTTGAATGTGAATGAGAATATCTTGTCATCATGGATAAGCACATAAGCTGATTTTTATTCTTGACATGGTTTGCATCATCTGCTAATTCGGGGCTACCCTCTTGTAACTCAAATCTCCATACTGCTTCTTCAAGGTCCATGCATCTCCGGGAAGGAATGTCTGGTGCTATCAAGATGGGAGTATCCTCTTCCGCCCCATTTTTCAAAAAGTGATGCATCTGACTTGTATCTTGATACAAGATGTTGGTTTCTGTGCTTTTGGATTTTCACACTATGTACCTAATATTCTTCTCTGAAAGTAATTTATACATGTCTCCCTTTAGTGGTATGGTTTTGGATGACCAATTCATCTGAATTTTCACTCCCGAGTATTAACAGAAGCTTCGACTTAGTAACATTCCAAATGAAGCTGGAATGTCTTCTACCAAGATCATCATTGAAATTTTATTGTCTTTCAATCTAGTGAGAGCCACATGTTTATCTTTTACCTTCCCTACAAGTGAGACCTATTTTGACTACGAGGAGTAAAAAGATCCACCACATAGAGTCATGGTGAGTTTGAGAGCCTTGGCGACCTTTATATGCATTACATTATTGAAGGCGCCATAATATATTATGCATTTTTTAAATACATAATCTCCAACAAGAAGAGAGACATAGAAAGGTTTAACCTTATCAGTCTTGGATTCACTCAATGAAATCATGTTCTGTGATGGAGATGTAGGTGGGCTTGGTAGTATTCCTTTAGAACTAGGAGCTACAGTATTGGGTGTTAAAATACCACTCTTGATGTATTAAATAAATCTCTTGAATTGTTTAGGGTGAGTCCACAAATATTAAGTTTCTATAATCTACACTTTGGATTTTTTCACATATTCTATGAAGTCAAAAGGAGCAGATGCGGGTGAGGGTTATGAAGGTAATTATTTCATATTTAGGATGGGTTTGGAAGTAGGGGTAGAATTTTGTAGAACATAGGGGATTTTGAAAGGTACACTAGGAGCTTTCAAAGTACTATATTTTATAGGAGAAGATTTAGATTTAGAATTAGAAGAGGCATCAGAAGACTTACTTAGAATTTTAGGAGACTTCTTATTTTCTATAGGATCAAGCTTCAACAATGCAAACTCCATGGAGGGTGGGAGTGAAGATCCTTGAATGATTTTTTTGTTTTGCAGATTCGCCACAAGAAGATCTTCAGTATTATTTTTCTTTTCAATAACAGAGGAATATCCCCTTTTCTTAGACTGAGAATGAGTGAATTCCAAACATGAGAATATAGGTTTATCTTCTTCATAATCTTCATCACCTCCAAAATATTTATAGAATATGATTTATGTATTGTTCTAAAACTCATCACTTTCTAGGGAATCACCACCTTCACTTTCTTGTTCTAGAAAATCTTAATTTTCCTTTCTCCTACAATTTGCATTGACAGGTGGGGCCTCAAAGGCAAGCATTTGGGGTGCTCTTGTAATTTTATTTACATTGATTCTTTGAGAAGAAACTAATTTAAATATTTCCCTCCTAAATTATGCAATTTCATTTTCCATTTTCTTTAAAAAAGGATCAGTTCTTTCATCTCCAAGATGTTGAACTTTACCCTTTGAGGGATTGATGATGTTTCCAAATAGGTTGATATTGTCATCAAGTTAAATGGCCAATATTTTTACTTCTCTAATATCCCTTAGTGGAAATATTCATAGGAAAAATCCCATGTCATGTGATTGAGCACTAATAAATAATCTCCTTATATTATTTTAAGATTGTGAATCTTCTTCCGGTATCCTTTGAAGTAATCAGTTGAAACAAGTGATGAAGTCTCTCATAGTTTCACTTTCTCCTTTCTTCATTTGATCTAACTACACCAAGAGTTATTGATAGTATTCACTTGATTTAAATATTTCCTCGAAGGAAGTATTAATTTCATTCCAATAAGTGATGGATCGAGAAGGATGGAGATAGAACCATTCTACTACTTTTTCTTAGATATATTCCATGTACAGTCTTATAGCGATAGCTTCATGTTAGACACCAATAATTTCACATGATTTCATGAAAGCAGTGATGTGTTCTTCAAGATGTTTTGTGTCATCACCTTTGAAATTTGGATATTTCTTATGGGAACCTAGTGGTATGTCATGAAGAGGTGGTTCAAGAGTGAGAAGGCCCATATTTATTCCCCATGGGACAGTGGGTTGACGTATTTTTCTTCATATTCCATTGTCATTTTTTCTTTTGATTCAACTCTTTATTCTAGATTTTCTTCTTCTTCGAAGGACTCAATGCCCAATGGTGGTTAAAAATGGGAGAATTTGATGGAGGAGTATTAAAAGGATTTTGGATAGGATTGTCAGGTGAACTTCTCAAAGACTCAGATAGGGAAGAGGCTTGAGAGAAGAAGTATAAATTATCTCTAATTCATTATTTCTAATTTTACAAAGCCTCAAAATTTGTATCAACAACACCCCTAGCCCTGTTTAACCTGGTGTATCTTCCTTTGCTAGTGATGAGGCTAAAATATTTCTCATCAATGTGCAATGAATACTCATATTTTACTCCCCTTTTAATCAATTTTATATGCATTTCATAACTTCTATTTGATCTAAATATAAGTTAGGATGTAATTGTCCATATTTTGTTTGCTTTAGTTCAAATTTCTAAAAACTCTATAACTCCTAACGAATTGTGTGGAAATTCATTTTTTGGAATAAACAGGTTATATTTGGTTAAGATACATGAATTGAGAAGTAACCAGTACCTTTTTGAGGAAGTTGGCTAAAATGCGTCTTAGCTCTGAAACTCCATCACTTAGCTATGGAACTCCATAAATTATCTTTGTAACTACAACACTTACCTCCAGAACTTTACTAGTTCGCTCCGCAAGGTTTCCCTTTGGTTCTGGAATTTCTCAAAACTTCCAGAATCAATAGGAATCTCCTTGTTCTATCAAAATTTGGTTATAGAGCAAATAATGGTCCTTCCAATCAGAAATAGACCAACAATTTTTTGGTTCTTCATACTCTAAATATACATATGTAAGACCAAAAACTATATATCCATCTAGTTTTCTAAATTTCATATCTACTTTGGGCACTATTTGGTTTCACTAGAATCTATAGGTGGAAATATAACTATTGAACACTCATGATTGTAAATGTATCTTCAAATGGAATATATAAATAGAGAACTGAAGATAGAGTGGAATGCTTGAGTTAAGTTTTGTAAGATTTATTAATTCAATAATAAGAATATCCATTTAATATTGAGAGAAACATATTGTGTTAACTCCTGATTCAAGGTGGAACAAGGGACCACTCCTCCAAGAAAAAGGATCTTCTCTTTCATTGGTATTTATATTTTTAATTAATTTGTATAAATATGTTATTTATCAATTCTATAAGTACTTTTGATTCATAAATTAAAATTTGTTACATGCAGTTATCTATTGTCCCTGCAGGTGTTACAGTTTACATTCTTATTTCCTTGAAAACATATTAAACAATATTTTCAAAGTGTGTTTATTTACAACAGTGTGTTCAATTCTATAAAGTGTGTTTATTTCCAACAATGTGTTCAATTTTGCAAGATTTGTTCATTTCAACAATGTGTGTTAATTTCAGAAATTTTCTTATAGTTTATCTTTAATAAGGCTTTGGCCAAGAAATATTAAGACACTTTAAAATCCCTCATAAAAATAAAAATAATAATAACTACAATCAATTACTAGTTCACCTGAGACTTCACTTGTTGCGTATATGACATACACACCCCTAGTTTTAATATGGCATTAACTACAAGTTGATCAAATGAAGGGAATAATGACACCCATCATTTTTTGTTCCGTTTCTAGGGACTCACTAGTTAGAATTGTTTAATTAGGTGTCAACAAGAAAAATAATCACATATCTAGTAATTGAAAAAACTTCCCTACGTTATCATAAAATTTATGAGTAGACCAAGAGACTAATGTTTGTACCAAAGGGTAGAACCGTGAATTCATAATGTCTGTACCTTGTTCAGAAAGTTGTTTTATGAATATCTTCTTCTCTAATCCTTAACTGATGATAACTAGATCAAAGATCTATCTTAGAATAAACCGCTGCCCCATGCATCTGATCAAATAGATCGTCGATCCTTGGAAGTGGGTATCTGTTCTTGATTGTTGCTTTGTTCAACATCCGATAATCAATACACAGCCTAAGTGTTCCATCCTTCTTTTTCACAAATATTACTAGTGCTCCCCAAGGCGAAACACTTGGTCTAATCAAACCTTTAGACAAAAGTTCTTGCAATTGTGCCTTAAGCTCGACTAACTCTGTAGTAGTCATCCGATAAGGTGCTTTGGAAATAGGTTCCGTTCCTGGTTTGATTTCGATGGTGAAGTCAAATTCCCTCTTGGGTGGTAACCCTGGTAATTCTCCTCCGGAAAAACATCTTTGAAACTTTGTAGCAGAGGAAATCGTTTCATGGAATCACCATCTTCTTCTGAAAATTCAGATATCTTTACTGCATAAAGGGTGCATCCTTTGTTTTTCGCCTATTTAAGCTGCATAGCTGATAGTTTTCTAACTGAAATTTCCCATTTCACCCCTTGAATCTCTGCTGATTTCCAGCCGATCATCTAAACATTTTATATTCTTTTCATAACAGTCTACTTTTGCTTTATGTTCAGCTAACCAATTGACACCAATGACAATGTCATAAGATCCCAAAGGTGTAACATAGAGGTCAACTTCCGTGGAAAAGTTAGGTAAGTCAAGGACTGCCCCAAAAAGACACATACTCACTGTATGAACAGAGTTATTACCATACTGTACAGTCCAAGATTTATCCATTTTTCTAGCTTTTCTCTTAAGTTTAGAAGCAAGTTTATTAGAAATAAAACATTCAGTAGCTCCTGTATCAAAAAGAATAGTGACAGGTATGCCAAATAACTTACCCGGAACTTCTATAGGTGTCACATGCTTTTCAGCTTGCTTGTCTGCTATTACAGCATGTATCTTATGCTGCTGATTACATTCATCCTTCTTCAAAGGGCACTGATTTGCGTAGTGGTCTTTGCCACAATTGTAGCAACCTCCTACAGGTCCCTTTTTAGGCTCAAAATTGCCTCCAGCCTTGTAATTATCACGTTGTCCTCCATAGGGCTTCTGCCCATTGTTATAATTTTTGGCAAAATTATCCCTTACATTTCCAGCAGGCTTATTTGCTACTGCTTTCTTACTATTATCCCCTAGAAACTTACTTCTGTTTCCAAACTTTTTCCATGGTCCCTTTTTAGGTGCAAGTGAAGTTGAAGAAGGGTTTGCAATCTTCTTCTGTAATTTCTCTTTATGAGCAGAAATAGCCTTTAATTTCTGTTCTTGTCTTATGGCCTTTTCAACAACTCCTTCCATAGTGGTTGGACTGTGAACATCGACCTCTCCCCCTATCACGGGATTCAATCCCATGATGAATTTCCTTATTCTGAACTTCTCGTCATTTTGATACTGCGGTACATACTTGAGGAGTTTCGTAAACCGCTCCCAGTATTCAGTTACCGTTAGCTTCCCTTGAGCTAAGTTCTGGAATTCTGTCATTTTCTGATCATAGAAAAGTTGTGGTAGCCAACGTTGCCTAAAATAGCCCTTAAATTGATCCCAAGTAATATTGGTCTCATCAATATTTAGCTCAGCTTTACGACTATCCCACCACAAAGATGCTTCATGGGAAAGCTGATAGGCTCCCCAAATAGCTTTGGTTTCCTCTGAGAAGTTTCTTATTGCAAAGTACTTCTCCATTTCGCTGAGCCAGTTCTCAGCTCCATCACCTAATGTGGTGCCATCATATTTAGGTGGGCTTATCCTTTTTATATCATTAGTGAGTTCTGCTGCCAACCTGGCCTTTTTGTTTTCTGGTTGTACAGGTGCATTTCCAGCATTAATATCAACACCCATATCGGGGTTGTCCTCTGGAGGTTGCTGATTGTTATTACCAGCTTCATCTTCCTCCTCATTTCCCATTACTTGTTGTTCAAGTACAGCTAAACGATCTCTTGTGTCCAACAGGGCAGCAAGGATCTCATCAAGCTTTTGGGTTGTTGCTGCCCCTCCTTCAAGTGGAGCATTATTCGTAACGTTCCCCCTTGTTCTAACCATTTTCTGTTACAAGAAATTCAGGTTTTTATTAGATTATGGACACAATAAGTCCAAGAGCTGCAACCTTCAGCTCTGATACCAAGATGTAACGTCCTCATTTTTATACATTAGAACAAGTAATTTTATTTTTTTTGATAAATGCTTCCTGGTTCTAAATACATAATTTAGAACTCACAAATCAAAACAACCATTCTTATAACAGATAACCATATGCAGCTGTAATGACTCGAAGTACCTCCGATCTATTCATTCCATGACTCGGTAATCTACCGATCTATTCATGAGTATCAAGAGTTGGTGTTTTTATTTTAACACATCACTCTTACGGTTCTCTTCCCTAATCTGGGATTCAGAATGCTCTGTCCAAGGAACCTATCTGAATAATTGTTACCATTATTCATCGGCATCTCGTCCCTTAGACTAGGTGACATAGGACTACGCAATCAGCAGCTTGCGATACTTTGGCCAAAGATTTGAAACATAATGCTTATGTCTCGTATTCCTTGACGGCATACTCGTCAATCTGGAATACGTCCATCACCCCATTCCTTTGTTATGTAGAATGTCTTATACTGACTTCTGTCAGTCTCTCCTACCCCAAGTTATTCACTCAGAAACGGATTAATAATATGGCAATGTTATAAGGATGCTCTTGAGAACTAGGGATACTCTGACATACTGGGTCAACCCTAGTTAACCCTGTGTGTCAAGGTACCCCGAGTCTCCAGGGGCAGCCTCATAACATGACCATGTCGGTAACCAGTCCCGAAGTCAAAACTTGTTCGAAGTTTAAGGAGTAAATCTTGACGATCAATGCAAAGGGAGTCACCATAAGTCACCTGCATTGTTGTATCTTCGAGAAGATCCTAATCTTCTCGAAGGTACAAACCCTGCAATCGACTTGTGCCATCAACCTTCAAATCCGCCTCGATAAGATCTACTAAACTTTAAGGTGTTACTTACGTGGAGTTTAAATTATACTCCAAGACACTCCTTTTTAGGGTAGTCTTTTCCCAACCCCTGGGTTCCTCATCTTAAAATTGCCTTTCGTATTAAGACCCATTCCACAAAGAGAAGTTTAATAAGATTGAGGTCTCAACAAGGAGATCATTGTTTCACAATAATCCTGATCTACGAAATTGGGTAGTAACCCCAATTCTTCTGATAAGATTGCAAACTTATCCCCTTTTTGGGTTTATTCCAGATCTTTAAAACTGAAAATATATCTTACTTATTAGTGTTAAGATATAGTGATTTTAAAAACATTCAGTACGTTGTCTTGACTTAGATCAAGGTTAGAGAGTAACATATTACTCTTCCCGTTCAGCTTCCTGAAAGGGTTTATTTTAACCTTAGCTTCTCAAAAATCAGTGATCTAAATTACAATTAGCTTTAATTAGATCATAATAGAACTACTAAACAATCGTAAGTATTCAGTCACATAACCTTGCAACGCTTACTTAGATAATCACAAACGTCTCCAAGTTGTACAATAATAACAATGGTCTTAAAATCATTCGAACCGAAGAAGATCAAACCATCAAGATACGAATGCAAACACATAAGTAACAAATACCTCAGTTTATTCATTTCAAAGCTAATCAAATACATTTTATGCATTCAGCATATTTGATACAATACTCAACAGCAAAATAACATCTTTCTTCAAGTAGTAAATTTAGAGAATCAAGTTGTAATTCATCATAAAACCAAATTAAACAATCTGAACATCATATCAGATCTGCGTGCCTTTACCACTTACGGCAATCATCTGCAAAAATTGTCAACACGGGTCAGTTCGGTGAACTGAGCATGATAAGCACTAATTCTTAAAAAAAATGCAATCCACCAATTGTTTTCATCAAAACAACCTGTTTAAATGAAATCATATCTTCACATTGCATACTTAAATCAGGCTATCCATCCTATATGTTAGAGACTAAGAACATATGAATACAGCCATTCTTAAGACAACAAAATTCCTACAAGATTGTTTCTATAATTTCTCATGGTAGTTAAAACATTCAACAATCCCACAGTCTTAATTCTTTTTTTCATCCTAACACATTTCAATGGTATTGACAAGTATACCTATTTATACAGCAACACTCATTTTATACCAGTCTCTCTATACAATAACTCAGTTTATTCTTGTTATGTCCCTACCATAGAGATCGCAAAAAGGATGCAAGAAGAAAGCACACAAGTTTTCCTGTCTAAGAGAGAGAGGATTTTTCCTATTCCATTGACCATATATATATCAACATATAAATTACAATCAAGAAGAAAGAAACAGAGTCCATTAGAATCTTAAGTCAATAACATTCTGAACTATATCGATTAATGCAAATACATTTACGCATGCGACTAAACAGTCGAAATTAAAAGAAGATCTACAGTTCCATTTATTTCCAAATATAAAGGTCACCTGTAGCTACTAAACAATTCGAGAGTTCACGCAACAAGCATAAATAATCCAACTCCAATAGGCTCAATAAAACTTTCCACATTATTCACCAAACATGAAAAATATCCAACGCCATCGCCTGTCATGGCACAGCCAAGAGCTCTTTGTTTCAGTCAAACTTGAAACAAGATCACATTAAAACAATTAACGTTTCCATTGAAATACAGTGACATTCACGCAGATTCGAAACACAATATGCACAGCTTCATTCAACTAAGCTAATCCCTACGATTATACAACATGGGTGTAAATTAGAAGTCATTTTCAAGAAATATTAACCTCAACAAGATCTTCATAAAAGTCATCATCATTTCATTATTTTCAACAAAGTTTCATCCAAGCCGAGATAATACGAATACAAAAAGGACTCATACAGAGTCGAGTTTTAAAAGTAAACACAGCGTGGACTATATCAGTAATCGAATTCATACGAAAACATTCAAGGTTTCCAACTAATTCAACACCAACAGTCTTCACAACTAAACTTATATAGAAGTCTAAATACAAGATACATATTAAGGACTCCAACAGAGCCAATATCAATAAGTATTTGCAACCAAGCTTATACAGAAGTCGAAACACTGGTTACATATCCAAGACTCCAACTGAGTCAATAACCACAGTATTCACAACTGAGCTTTATATAGAAGAGAAAAACATAATATACGCTTCAAGGATTCAAAAGGAGTCGAACCCATGTAGTATTCTTCAAATAAACTTCTACAGAAGTAGAAAGATACAAGATACATAATAAATTCAAGAATTCCAACTATATCAATAACATACAGTATTCACGACTGAACTTCTACAGAAGTAGAAACGTATGTTACCTTTCAAGGACTCAAAAAGGAATCGAACCCATATAGTATTCTTCGAATAAACTTCTACAGAAGTAGAAAGATAACAAATACAAGAATAATCTATTATATCAATAACATATAGTAATCACGACTAAATTCTACAACAGTAGAAACGTATGTTACCTTTCAATGACTCAAAAAGGAAAACCCATATAGTATTCTCGATTAAACTTCTACAGAAGTTAAAAATACTATCTATTCAAGGATTCCAACAATATCCAAAAACATATAGCATTCACGACTAAACTTCTACAGAAGTCTAAATACAAGATACATATTAAGGACTCCAATAGAGCTAATATCAATAAGTATTCACAACCAAGAAAACTTTTCATGGACTCCAACAGAGTCTTTTTCTTACATTACCCTTGCAAGCGTTTCTACGAAATCTAACCGAAATGCAAAACACAACAAGATAATTGAACCAAATGAAACAAAATGTACACCCAGTAAGGGTTCAACTGTATAATCGAACCAGTATGAAGATACAACAACAAATTCATACAATGCTACCATAAAAACCAACTGGACCAAAAATCATCTGAACAGAGTTGTTCTAATGAAATCATTTGAAGGAAAGCAATATTTTTAAAAGTTAGGGCCTAACATGCCTGGTAATGTCGCTTAAAAATCCAAAGAAGACCTCTGAAAGAGCTCGAGCCTTCTCCTCTTTTTCCACGTTAGATTCAACAACAATAATTTGTTATTTCCATGCCTTATAAACTTTCCTCGACAGAGAAAAGAGCTAGTTATTCTCATAGTTGCCATGCAACACCAAGTAGACTGGTTCGAAGAACCAGTGATCAAACAGAGAGAAAACTGGAGCGCATGGAAAACCAAACAAACAACCAATTTTCCATTTTGCATGCCTTCCCGAGCGATCCGTGCTCGGAAATCGAGTTCCTTAATTGCATTAACTCCGAAGTTCCCACTCAATCTCCATTACCACTGACCACCATAGTTGGCGATGGACAAAAACAAACCAAAGACCATTTCCATATTTGGCGACTCTACCACGTCGGATTTCACTAGCCGTTTGAAACTTCCACCAAATCCCTCATCCTTCATACTTATCCATCTCATTTAATGCCATAGAAACTACCACCCATGGCTCGCACCCCTTCATAGGTCCCTTTCACCCATGATCATTAGTTAGGTTAGAAACATAGGTTAGACTTTAAGGTGATACTTAGTCTAACCTCCTTAGCAGCTAGGTCACTAACCTTAGAACATTTAGCTTATAGTTTAGGGCTAGGTTAGATTAGCACTAATCCAACCCATAGGTTATAGTTTAGGTTTAGGTTATTAACCTTAATAGAACCAGTCTAGGTCTAACAAATAGAATCGTTCAGTAAAAGTTAACCAATTGCTTATTCACAATATACCTTCCCGAAGGTCTATAAACTCGAATAAACTTAAAACATCTCTTGGATCAATGCCACTGATCCAAGGCTGAGTCATATAGACGGGTAAATCCACAATTCATTCCGAAATCAGATTAAACTCAGGTGTAAAAATGAAAGAAATAAAAGAGTCCAAGCATATCCTGGCTCAGTCAAAGATCTTCAAATGCAAAGAAGATACAATCTATATCAAGCATGACTTCACAATCAAAGGAACACATCCTTTTACAGAAGAAATCATATATCAACACTTGAATGCCCAGGAGGAAGTAACAATAGTTCAGGGTGTTACATGCTTCCCTCCTAAAAGATTCATCGTCCCGATGATTACATATTTGATTTACCTTCAGGTCAACCAATTTATTAGTTCACAATACAATGTGACTATTTCCAACTTGAATAGTTTCAGAAATCAATGTCACGATACATTTTATTCAGCCTGAATAATGTTTGCCTCAATCTGGCTTTCATATGAACATAAAAAAGATAAGTTCATATAAAAAATGTTTTGTCAACAGATTTCATTCTGTTGAAAAAGAAAAGGAAAAGCAATTTTCATCTCTTCCAGATTTTCCCAAGTTGCACTTTCTTCGTTAAACTGGTCCCACTGGACCTTACATTGCTGTATTTCACGATTTCTCAAATGCAATTGGCGAGTTTCCAGCACTCGTGTGGGTTTAACCATGATTATTCCTGGGTCTTGGACCTACAAGGAATTCCAATTTAAAACATGTGAAAAATCTGAAACGTATTTCTTAAGCAAAGAAATATGGAAAACATCATGCATGTGAGACAAAGCAAGTGGTAATGCTAATCGATAAGCTACAGGATTGATTATTTCGACAATTTCGAAAGGTCCCACGAAACGAGTGGTGACAACTTGGCAGCCTTGCCAAAATTTATAGAACTCTTTCTGGGTTTAACATGAAGAAAAACCTTCTCACCAAGCTCAAACCTTCGATCAACCCACTTAAGGTCAGCATAGCTCTTCTGCCTATCTACTGCTTCCTTTAATCATTCACGAATCAACTTTACTTGCTTGTTCCATTTCAGTGAGGATCTCTAGTCCAATTACCACTCTATCCTCTACACTATCCCAGCTAACAGGGGTTCTGCACTTCCTTCCATAAAGTGCTTCAAATGGTGCCATTTTAAGAGATGAGTGATAAGTGTTGTTGTATGAAAATTCAACTAATGGAAGATACTCTTCCCATTTATACTGTTGATCCATGCAATACATTCGCAACATGTCTTCCAACACTTGATTTACTCTCTCAGTTTGTCCATCCGTTTCCGGATGATATGCAGAACTGAAGTTTAGTTTTGTTCCAAGAGTTGTATTAAGTGTTTGCCAAAATCTTGACGTCATTCTAGGATCCCTGTCAGATATAATCAATTCTGGTACACCATGTAACCTGAAAATTTCGTGTACGAATCTTTTGGCCAGCACTGGTGAATCATCCTTTAGATTTCCAGCGATGAAATGAGCTACCTTAGTTAGTTTATCTACAACTACCAGGATAACATCATGTTTATTCCTGGACATAGGTAACCCTTGTACAAAGTCCATGCTTATTACTTGCCATTTGTACTGCGGTATGCTATGAGGATATAATAGTCCAGCAGGCTGCATGTGTTCTGCCTTAACCCGCTGACATTCCAGACAATGAGTCACAAAATCAATGACATCCTTTTTCATACCTTTCCAAAAGTATTGTTGTTTCAGATCAGCAAGCATTTTTGTGATACCCGGGTGTCCAGAGAAAGGTGAATTATGAAATTCAACTAACAACTTCTTTCTCAAATCGTTCAGCATAGGTACGTATACCCTGTTTTCATAACGTAAGATTCCTTCATTATCAAAATGAAAGCCCTTATACCTTTCATCATTAGGTTCTGCAGCAAGCACTACTTTTACTTGCTGAAAGTATGTATCAAATTCTGAGGCACTTTTTACCTCATCCTTAAACTAAGTTCTTAATGTTATAAGAGCAGAAATGTGCCTCCTACGACTTAGAGCATCTACTACTCTATTCTCTTTCCCTTTGATGTAGCTAATATCAAAATCATATTGGGATAAAAAACTCTAACCACCTTCTCTGTCTGGCATTTAGATTAGGCTAAGTGAAAATATATTTCAGTCCTAATTGATCAGTTTTCAACTCATAAGGTTTCCCAAGTAAATAGTGTCTCCAGACTTGAAGCACATCAACAATGGCAGCAAGCTCCAAATCATGAGGAGCATAATTCAGCTCATGTAACTTAAGTTTTCTACTTTCATATGCTATGACTTGATCATTTTGTAACAAAACACCTCCAAGGCATTCCCCAGAAGCATCCGTTACTACAGTAAAAATCCCATTAGGGTCTAGTACAGCTAATATAGGTGCGGAAGTCAACTGGCTTTTCAGACTTTTGAAAGTCCGTTTCGTCACTTATCATTCCAAATAAATTTCTTATCCTTCTTCTGCAATGAAGTCATCGGTGCAGCCACTTTAGAAAAATCCTTAACAAATTTTCTATAATAACCAGCAAGACCCATGAAGCTTCTTACTTCGTGCACATTCTTTGGTGCAGGACACTCAGTTATTGCCACTATTTTTGAAGGATCCACAACAATTCCTTCCTTGCTAATGACATGACCCAAATAGTGAACTTCTGAATCAAAGAAAGAACATTTGGATAACTTACCATACAACTTTCTTTTTCTCAAAATTCCCAAAACTATCTTCAAATGCTCATTGTGCTCCTCAACACTTTTAGAATAAATGAGAATATCATCCAAGAATACAAGTACAAACTTGTCCAAATATTCTTGAAAGATATTATTCATTAAGTTCATAAAAGCTGCGGGTGCATTCGTTAATCCAAAGGGTAGAACCGTGAATTCATAATGTCTGTACCTTGTTCGGAAAGTTGTTTTATGAATATATTCTTCTCTAATCCTTAACTGATGATAACCAGATCGAAGATCTATCTTAGAATAAACCACTGCCCCACGCATCTGATCAAATAGATCTTCGATCCTTGGAAGTGGGTATCTGTTCTTGATTGTTGCTTTGTTCAACATCCAATAATCAATACACAGCCTAAGTGTTCCATCCTTCTTTTTCACAAATATTACTGGTGCTCCCCAAGGCAAAACACTTGGTCTAATCAAACCTTTAGACAAAAGTTCTTGCAATTGTGCCTTAAGCTCGACTAACTCTGTAGTAGTCATCCAATAAGGTGCTTTGGAAATAGGTTCCGTTCCTGGTTTGATTTCGATGGTGAAGTCAAATTCCCTCTTGGGTGGTAACCCTGGTAATTCCTCTAGAAAAACATCTTTGAAACTTTGTAGCAGAGGAAATCGTTTCATGGAATCACCATCTTCTTCTGAAAATTCAGATATCTTTACTACATAAAGGGTGCATCCTTTGTTTTTAGCCTTTTTAAGCTGCATAGCTGACAGTTTTCTAACTGAAATTTCCTGTTTCACCCCTTGAATCTCTATTGTTTCCAGCCGATCATCTAAACATTTTATATTCTTTTCATAGCAGTCTACTTTTGCCTTATGGTCAGCTAACCAATTGACACCAATGACAATGTCATAAGATCCCAAAGGTGTAACATAGAGGTCAACTTCCGTGGAAAAGTTAGGTAAGTCAAGGACTGCCCCAAAAAGACACATACTCACTGTATGAACAGAGTTATTACCATACTGTACAGTCCAAGATTTATCCATTTTTCCATCTTTTCTCTTAAGTTTAGAAGCAAGTTTACTAGAAATAAAACATTCAGTAGCTCCTGTATCAAAAATAATAGTGACAGGTATGCCAAATAACTTACCCGGAACTTCTATAGGTGTCACCTGCTTTTCATCTTGCTTGTCTGCTACTGCAGCATGTATCTTATGTTGCTGAATACGATCATCCTTCTTCAAAGGGCACTGATTTATGTAGTGGTCTTTGCCACAATTGTAGCAACCTCCTACAGGTCCCTTTTTAGGCTCAAAATTTCCTCCAGCCTTGTAATTATCACGTTGTCCTCCATAGGGCTTCTGCCCATTGTTATAATTTTTGGCAAAATTATCCCTTACATTTCTAGCAGGCTTATTCGCTACTGCTTTCTTACTATTATACCCTGGAAACTTACTTCTGTTTCCAAACTTTTTCCATGGTCCCTTTTTGGGTGCTAATGAAGTTGAAGAAGGGTTTGCAATCTTCTTCCGCACTTCCTCTTTATGAGCAGAAATAGCCTTTAATTTTTGTTCTTGTCTTATGGCCTTTTCAACAACTCCTTCCATAGTGGTTGGACTGTGAACATCGACCTCTCCCCCTATCATGGGATTCAATCCCATGATGAATTTCCTTATTCTGAACTTCTCGTCAGTTTGATACTGCGGTACATACTTGAGGAGTTTTGTAAACCGCTCCCAGTATTCAGTTACCGTTAGCTTCCCTTGAGCTAAGTTCTAGAATTCTGTCATTTTCTGATCATAGAAAAGTTGTGGCAGCCAACGTTGCCTAAAATAGCCCTTAAATTGATCCCAAGTAATATTGGTCTCATCAATATTTAGCTCGGCTTTACGGCTATCCCACCACGAAGATGCTTCATGGGAAAGCTGATAGGCTCCCCAAATAGCTTTGGTTTCCTTTGAGAAGTTTCTTATTGCAAAGTACTTCTCCATTTTGCTAAGCCAGTTCTGAGCTCCATCACCTAATGTGGTGCCATCATATTTAGGTGGGCTTATCCTTTTTATATCATTAGTGAGTTCTGCTGCCAACCTGGCCTTTTTGTTTTCTGGTTGGATAGGTGCATTTCCAGCATTAATATCAACACCAATATCAGAGTTGTCCTTAAGAGGTTGCTGATTGTTATTACCAGCTTCATCTTCCTCCTCATTTCCCATTACTTGTTGTTCAAGTACAACTAAACGATCTCTTGTGTCCAACAAGGAAACAAGGATCTCATCAAGCTTTTGGGTTGTTGCTGCCCCTCCTTCAGGTGGAGCATTATTCGCAACGTTCCCCCTTGTTCTAACCATTTTCTGTTACAAGAAAATTGAGGTTTTTATCAGATTATGGACACAATAGGTCCAAGAGCTGCAACCTTCAGCTCTGATACCAAGATGTAACATCCTCATTTTTATACATTAGAACAAGTAATTTTTTTTTTTGATAAATGCTTCCTGGTTCTAAATACATAATTTAGAACTCACAAATCAAAACAACCATTCTTATAACAGATAACCATATGCAGCTGTAATGACTCAGAGTACCTCCGATCTATTCATTCCATGACTCGGTAATCTACCGATCTATTCATGAGTATCAAGAGTTGACATTTTTATTTTAACACATCACTCTTGCGGTTCTCTTCCCTAATCTGGGATTCAGAATGCTCTGTCCAAGGAACCTATCTAAATAATTGTTACCATTATTCATCGGCATCTCATCCCTTAGACTAGGTGACATAGGACAACGCAATCAGCAGCTTGCGATACTTTGGCCAAAGATTTGAAACATATTGCTTATGTCTCGTATTCCTTGACGGCATACTCGTCAATCTGGAATACGTCCTTCACCCCATTCCTTTGTTATGTAGAATGTCTTATACTGACTTCTGTCAGTCTCTCCTACCCCAAGTTATTCACTCAGAAACGGATTAATAATATGGCAACGTTATAAGGATGCTCTCGAGAACTAGGGATACTCTGACATACTGGGTCAACCCTAGTTAACCCTGTGTGTCAAGGTACCCCGAGTCTCCAGGGGAAGCCTCATAACATGACCATGTCGGTAACCAGTCCCAGAGTAAAACTTGTTTGAGTTTAAGGAGTAAATCTTAATGATCAATGCAAAGGGTGTCGCCATAAGTCACCTGCATTGTTGTATCTTTGAGAAGATCCTAATCTTCTCAAAAGTACAACCCTGCAATTGACTTGTGCCTTCAACCTTTAAATCCGCCTCAAAAAGATCTAATTAACCTTAAGGTGTTACTTACGTGGAGTTAAAATTATACTTTAAGATGCTCCTTTTAGGGTAGTCTTATCCCAATCCCCTGGGTTCCTCATCCTAAAATTGTCTTTCTTATTAAGACCCATTCCACAAAGAGAAGTTTAATGAGATTGAGGTCCCAACAAGGAGATCATTGTTTCACAATAATCTTAATCTACGAAATTGGGTAGTAACCCCAAGTCTTCTCATAAGATTGCTAACTTATCCCTTTTGGGTTTATTCTAGATCTTTAAAACTGAAATATATCTTACTTATTAGTGTTAAGATATAGTGATTTAAAAAGATTCATTACGTTGTCTTTACTTAGATCAAGGTTAGAGAGTAACAGATTACTATTCCCGTTCAGCTTCTTGAAAGGGTTTATTTTAACCTTAGCTTCTCAAAAATCAGTGATCTAAATTACAATTAGCTTTAAATAGAACATAATAGAACTACTAAACAATCATAAGTATTCACTCACATAACCTTGCAACGCTTACTTAGATAATCACAAATGTCTCCACGTTGTACAATAATAACAATGGTCTTAAAATCATTCGAATGGAAGAAGATAAAACCATCAAGATATGAATGCAAACACATAAGTAACAAATACCTCAGTTTATTCATTTCAAAGCTAATGAAATACATTTTATGCATTCAACATATTTGATACAATACTCAACAGCAAATAACATCTTTCTTCAAGTAGTACATTTAGAGAATCAAGCTGTAATTCATTATAAAACCAAATTAAACAATCTGAACATCATATCAGATCTGCGTACCTTTACCACTTACAGCAATCATCTGTAAAAATTATCAACACAGGTCAGTTCACTGAACTGAGCATGATAAGCACTAATTCTTAAAACAAATGCAATCCACCAATTGTTTTCATCAAAAAACCTGTTTAAATGAAATCATTTCTTCACATTGCAAACTTAAATCAGGCTATCCATCCTATATGTTTGAGACTAAGAACATATGAATACAGCCATTCTTAAGACATCAAAATTCCTACAAGATTGTTTCTACAATTTCCCATGGCAGTTAAAACATTCAACAATCCCACAGTCTTAATTCTTTGATCATCCTAACACATTTCAATGGTATTGACAAGTATACCTATTTATACAGCAGCACTCATTTTATACCAGTCTCTCCATACAATAACTCAGTTTATTCTTGTTATGCCCCTACCATAGAGAACGCAAAAAGGATGCAAGAAGAAAGCACACAATTTTTCCTGTCTAGGAGAGAGAGAATTTTTCCTATTCCATTTACCATATATATCAACATATAAATTACAGTCAAGAAGAAAGAAACAGAGTCCATCAGAATCCTAAGTCAATAACATTCTGAACTGTACCGATTAATGCAAATACATTTACGCATGCGACTAAACAGTCGAAATTACAAGAAGAGCTACAGTTCCATCTAATTCCAAATATAAAGGTCACCTGTAGCTACTAAAAAATTCAAGAGTTCACGCAACAAGCATTAATAAATAATCCAACTCTAATAGGCTCAATAAAACTTTCCATATTATTCAACAAACATGAAAAATATCCAACGCCATCGCCTATCATGGCACAGCCAAGAGCTCTTCGTTTCAGTCAAACTTGAAACAAGATCACATTAAAACAATTAACGTTTCCATTTGAAATACAGTGACATTCACGTAGAGTTGAAACACAATATACACAGCTTCATTCAACTAAGCAAATCCCTACGATTATACAACATGGGTGTAAATTAGAAGTCATTTTCAAGAAATAATAACCTCAACAAGATCTTCATAAAAGTCATCATCATTTCATTATTTTCAACAAAGTTTCATCCAAGCCAAGATAATACGAATACAGCAAGGACTCATACAGAGTTGAGTTTAAAAAGTAAACACAGCGTGGACTAGATCAATAGTCGAATTCATACGAAAACATTCAAGGTTTCTAACTAATTCAACACCAATAGTCTTCACAACTAAACTTCCACAGAAGTCTAAATACAAGATACATATTAAGGACTCCAACAGAGCCAATATCATTAAGTATTCACAACCAAGATTATACATAAGTCGAAACACTGGTTACATATCCAGGACTCCAACTGAGTCAATAACCACAGTATTCACAATTGAGCTTTATACAGAAGAGAAAAACATAATATATGCTTCAAGGATTCAAAAGGAGTCAAACCCATGTAGTATTCTTCAAATAAACTTTTACAGAAGTAGAAAGATACAAGATACATATTAAATTCAAGAATTCCAACTATATCAATAACATACAGTATTCACGACTAAACTCCTACAGAAGTAGAAACGTATGTTACCTTTCAAGGACTCAAAAAGGAATCGAACCCATATAGTATTCTTGATTATACTTCTACAGAAGTTAAAAAAATATTTATTCAAGGATTCCAAAAATATCCAAAAACATATAGCATTCATGTATAAACTTCTACAGAAGTCAAAACATACTATCATTTCAAGAATTCCAACAGTATCAGTCTCAACAACTGTAAACAACAAGGCTTCTACAGAAGTCGATATCAACCAAGAAAACTTTTCATGGACTCCAACAGAGTCTGTTTCTTACATTACCCTTGCAAGCATTTCTATGAAATCTAACCGAAACGTAAAACACAACAAGATAATTCAACTGAACGAAAAAAAATGTACACCCAGTAAGGGTTTAACTGAATAATCAAACCAGCATGAAGATACAACAAACTAATTCATACAATGCTACCATAAAAACCAACTGGACCAAAAATCATCTGAACAGAGTTGTTCTAATGAAATAATTTGAAGGAAAGTAAGATTTTTAAAAGTTAGGGCCTAACATGCCTGGTAATGTTGCTTAAAATTTTGAAGAAGACCTCTGAAAGAGCTCGAGCCTTCTCCTCTTTTTCCACGTTAGATTCAACAACAATAATTTTTTATTTCCATGCCTTATAAACTTTCCTCGACAGAGAAAATATCTAGTTATTCTCATAGTTGCCATGCAACACCAAGCAGATTGGTTCAAAGAACCAGTGATCAAACAGAGAGAAAACCAGAGTGCATGGAAAACCAAACAAACTAGTTTTCCATTTTGCATGCCTTCCCGAGCAATCTGTGCACAGAAATTGAGTTCCTTAATTGCATTAACTCCAAAATTCCCGCTCAATCTCCATTGCCACTGACCGCCATAGTTGGCAATGGAAAAAAACAAACCAAAGACCATTTCCAAATTTGACAACTCTGCCACATTGGATTTCACTAGCCGTTTGAAACTTCCACCAAATCCTTCGTCCTTCATACTTATCCATCTCATTTAATGCCATAAAAACCACCACCCATGGTTCGCACCCCTTCATAGGTCCCTTTCATCCATGATCATTAGTTAGGTTAGAAACATAGGTTAGACCTTAAGGTGATACTTAGTCTAACCTCCTTAGCGCTAGGTCACTAACCTTAGAACATTTAGCTTATAGTTTAGGGCTAGGTTAGATTAGCACTAATCCAACTCATAGGTTATAGTTTAGGTTTAGGTTATTAACCTTAATAGAACCAGTCTAGGTCTAACAAATAGAATCGTTCATTAAAAGAACCAACAGATACATTCCCGAAATGGATTCAATCCAGCGTTGATAATAAGCTAGCAATAAATATATCAGAATTTATTACCTGGCTCAAGGTCTAGACCTTCCTGATATTATGATATCGGGAACTAATTCATTTAACACGATAAACCTGAGTTAGACTCCGGAATTGCTTATTCAACACATTCAAACCTTGCAACCTTCATAAGGTCTATAATTTTTGTTCATCCCGAATAAACTTAAAACATCTCTTGGATCAATGCCACTGATCCAAGGCTAAGTCATATAGACGGGTAAATCCACAATTCATTCTGAAATCAGATTAAACTCAGGTGTAAAAATGAAAGAAATAAAAGAGTCCAATCATATCCTGGCTCAGTCAAATATCTTCAAATTCAAAGAAGATACAATCTATATCAAGCATGACTTCACAATCAAAGGAACACATCTTTTTACAGAAGAAATCATATATCAACACTTGAATGCTCAGGAGGAAGTAATAATAGTTCAGGGTGTTACACCAAACCCAAACTCCCTCCACAATAATTTTTATGCCACTTGCATTCACTTATGCCCCCCACAAGAATTCCCTATACCCATCTCCTACACCATTCCTATGATAGTCTATCCAAATAGCCAACAAATAACAAAACATACACCATTCACACAAATACAAAAAGAAATAATAGTATAAGAGAATAAATTAGCTCCTACCTCTCCATGGTAGCTTTTGTTTCAAAACAACAAGCTTCAATGCAAAAAAATAGTCCCAAAACAACAATGCCAAGTATGAAATTATCTCCAATCACCTCCAAAATCCACAAGAGCTCCAAACAGTAAAAAAATGTGCCCCCCAAAGAGGTATGTAAAATGATTCAACAACCCAAAACAAGAAGAGAGTTTGAATTTTAGAGAAGAGGGAAGGGAAGAGGATGATGTGGATCCATGTACAATGCCACATCACACATCCTCAACTCCAAACACAAAAGAAAAAATTTCATTCTCCCAAGCACAATAAAGAGGTGGGTGAAAATATGACAAATTACTTACACACTCTAAAAAGCCCACACCCCAAAGGACTGTAAATTTAAAACATGCAGAAAGTGTAATTAAAACATGCAACATGATTAATACAAATGCATTATAAAGGGCTAAAATCAACCCTCCAACCATAGATATGGTTGGTAAAAATCCTTAAGAGGCATGGGACAAGTTTTACTTATCCCACAAGCCTAAAAAAATAGACCCCAAGGATAAATTCGAATTTCCAAGGAGGTGGAGTATTTCATACTCCAAAATCTGACTTACACAACTCTTACACCAACTTACATGTAACACTCTGAACTGTTGTTACTTTATCCTTTGTGTTCAAGTGTTGATATGTGATTTTTCCATATGAGGATATGTTCTTTTGGTATCGGGAAGTCATGCTTGATTTGGTTGTGTCTTTTCTACTCTTATGATTTTTGATTGAACCGGAATATGCTTGGATTCATTTTCTTTCATTTCTCGCATGAGTGCAATCTGATTTTTGGGAAATAGTAGACTTATCTATCTCTATGACTCATCCTTGGATCAATTGCATTGATCCAAGGAATTTTTTTATTATATTCAGGATGAAAAATTATGTATTGACATTTTGTGAATTATTAAGCCTAAATGAACTTAGAATATATATGTTCTTTAATCCTCCTTCATTTGAGAATAATTCCGTGCAATGAACAGTTTTATTGGATTCTAGAATTGACCCTGACAGGTCATTACAGTCTCAATTTGGTTTCATCCATTTATGGCATTGGAAAGAGATAACCTGGACCTTAAGCCAGGTAAGATGTGTGAATCTTCCTATCTAAGCTTTTATACTTAAAATGTGAATTCTAAATCCAACCTGGACGTCTTAGTATCATTGATTTGTCGAAATGTGATGTTAATCTAACCTAATTTAAAAACTATGTATCATTGGGATGTTACCTAAGGGTTGTCTAACCTATTGTTAAGGTAAATGACTAGGGTTATGTATTAAGGTGTTAGATTTATATTATCTAAGATCTACCCTTAAACATTAACCTATCCTAAAACTAATGACATGAAGGGGAACCTAAAGGGTCGCATACACATTGGCGATGGGTTCCAAGGAATTTATGAAGAGGATAAGATTGATTTAATTTGGCAGACTACCAACTTTGACAGTGGCTAGTTTTATTGGTGAAGGCCTAGGTGGTAACATCGCTAAAGATGGAAATGCATGTTATTTTAGTTTTGGAACTCGTCAAACTTGGAAAGCGGTGGAAAGTAAGATTGGGTGGGAGATTTGGCATTAATGCAATTAATGTGGATGGGTTTGTGATCCCAGATCACTTAGGGAGGCATGCAAAAATATTTTTGTGTGGTTTTTTAATTTTTCATTCACTTTATTTTTCTCTCTGCATGCACACTGGTCTTTCGAACCAGCAGTTTATACTTCATTGCATGGCTATTTTGAGGTTTCCATATTTATTTCTATTTCGTGGAGAATATATGATGCATGGTGGAGGTGGAATTTTGTTGTTGAACCTTTCATGGAGAAGAAGAGGAAGAACGGGCTCAGCTAGAGGTCTTATTTGATTTTGCAGCGACACTATGAGGCATGATAGGCCCTAACTATTAAAATATTTTATTTTATTTAAGTGATTCATTAAAACAACTCTATTCTAATGAACTCTAAGTATTTATGCTTGTATGATAAGAAGAAGATTTCATGGGTTGTGTGTACATTTAAATTCTGGGTTAAATTGGAGGTTGCTTGATTCTTTTGGAAATTTGTTCGCATCTCTTTCCTCTCTCTGTGGTATGTGAGTATTAAGTACCTCTGGTAATTGTAAAAGGCTCACAGTGGATAAAATTTGTAAGTGATTTAGACTTATTTAGATGTCTTTATGGTTGAAATCGACCCATTTGTTCTCGTATGTTGGAAGTTTAAAACTTGATTTAGTTGGACGGGAACAATGTTGTTTTTGTGTATACCAGCCTATGTTATTCACGTTTAACTAGTAGTTGTTTGACCTGTGAATAATACCTGAAAGGTTTTTTGGTAACATCCTATGAATCCTTGACTAATATAAAGTTTTCACATTCTGAATACATTATATTTGCATGCTAGTTTTTACTTCTCTAAGTAAAGTGATTGACTGTTTCTCTTTAAAGATCACGGGCATTGTGGATAAGATAGTATTCAGTTAGTCATTTAGTTTTGCATAAAACCTTGTATGATGACTACACTGGCATACGCAAGAGGAACAATATGAGAATGAACTTGTATTCTACCTACAAAGTTTTTGTTGTTTGGAATAAGCATTAAAAAGGAATTTGTGTTTATTATATGAGAAAACAAGTCTGTAGCTTGTAGTATTTTCTTGCATGTTTTGTGAAATCTTGTTTTCATGACTGTATTAACGATGGTAGAAACTCTTTTGAATCTGACTTTAAAAGTGGATAGGTTTTAATGACAACCAGTTCTTACATTTTGTTTGAAGCTAGAAATTTGGTTGAATTGTTTATGATACAAATGGGAAACGTAAAATTACCCTGTCTGGATTTTAAACTAGAATGGTTCAAGTAGATGAGAAATATAGTCTAATTCATTCTGATTAGAATTACATTCTGAGTCTTGATTGGTTTACAATGTTTATGTTAAATATAGATCTTGATTTTTTGAGTGAAATTAAGTATTAGAACTGTTCAGTTTCTCATTCCTAGTTGGTCAAATAAATGTTATTTATATCTTAGGAACTTGATTTCATTCTAAACTTGTTTCCAGTAGGGTTTAGATCATTACAGTTACCTTTGAAATAAAATGAGAAGAAGCAAAAGGGGTTAAAAGGAAAAAAAAATGGAAGTTGGTTAGTTTAATACTCTTTTCCTTAATGGGTTTTTTTACTCCTTCCTTAGAACTGACAATATACTCAAACTGAGTAGTTATGAGAAGACAAAACTATTTATCAGTTGATAGAGATAATTGGGATGGGGGTAAATCCTAAATCTTATAAGACTCCTTCACCATCTAGCTAGGGTAAAATCTTGTTTTAAACCTCATGTTTGTTATTCTAAATTGTAACAAGGAAATTAGTGTTTATTGTCTTGTATTCTTTTCATTGATGAACATTAGGAAGACTAAGGTAGAAGATGGGATGACAAAAGGAATTGAAGGTGGTAGATAATCCATGAATTCTATTTGAATTTCTTGTATGACCTTGTTTCAGATGAATACCTTAAAATGGTTAATTCTTTTTAAATAGAAGACACTTTAAGAACCTGTTTAAATCTTGGTATAAGTGGTATTAACCTTTCGGATGGATATGTACTGGTAAAATGAATAGTCCTTCCTTTCTTGCATAAGGTGAGGAGAATCATCCTAAAAATATTGTTGTGGGACTTGTTATCCTGTAAAATTGGCAAGGGAAATTTTACAGATAACCCTACCGAAATTTTGTTCCGATCCTTCGTCGGGGATTTCTTACGTTCGGAACGTTGTAAAATCCGTTTCTGGGAAATCTAGTTTTTTGAACTTATCTGTTTTTGGTCTTTTTGGGCTGGTGCATATAATGACTATGCAATATCAAATGTTCATGTGCCCCCTTTAAAGCCTTTGGCACATGTTTTCTTGTGTCAACAGGTATTTTGGTGTGCCTCTCTATGTTGAGCCTTTCCTCCATGCGCCAAGACACGTGCGCCTTCCTCTCAACATATCTTTTGTTGTGCCCCTTTTTGGTGCACCAAGGGCACACATATTCCTCTATCGACACCACTTTCAGCATGCCAAGGGCACACATATCATCGTGTTGGCAAGCATTCTGGTGTGCCATAGGGCACATGTTTTCTTGTGTCAACAGCTCTTTTGGTGCGCCACTTAAAAAGTTGGTGGCACATTTATTGCTTCCTCGCCTATAAATAGGCGCGTCTGCGCTGTCATTATCACCAACACAAATCACGTGATTTTCTCTGTACCTGTCTACGCACCAGCCATGTCACTTTCGAGTTGCTTTGTGGACCCATTTGCACATTTCTTCGTTATAAATATCCGGGTAAGAGGTCCTCTTTCTTTTGTGCTTCGTGTTTGTGGTTTTTGGCTGCTTGTGGGTATGGATTGGATTGAAAAGAATGAAATCATGAACTTGCCCCCTACTATCTTTCCACATGATCTTCCCCCTCTTTCCAGATCTATTGGTAGAGGAAGCTTTGTCCTGAAATATTAGCTTGGAACCCTTTGTTTAAAGCCATTTCTATCACCCCAAATGACCCTGCAAAAGGAGGCTTAACCACATAGAAACCCCTCAGAGAGAGAACTGATGCTTGAAAAGAAAACTGTATTTTTTCTTCTCCTTTGGTGCATTGGCACACCCTACAACATTAAGAACAGTTGTGCCAATGACACATCTGTCGCCCCTGTTACACAAAGAGCAGCCGCGCCAATGGCGCACATTCCCTACCTGCTGCATCATGAAAGGTTGCGCCCTCAAGGCACATTGCCTTAGTTTGTTACAAACACTTTCCTCACACCCCCTCATGACGCACCGAATTCATTTGTTGCATTGCTAAAACTTGCACCCTGTGGTGCACCCTGCATGTGTGCAATGTAGAAATTATCCGTGCCAAGTACAAAGCTTTAAACGGTGCAGGCGCATCCATCATTACAATAATATCATGTCATGCAGACCTTTCATGCACCACGCCAAGTTCCCTTAAGTGCACAAAAAGCATATGTTACATGAACCTTATATGCACCTTTGGCGCACCAAAGTTCCATGCAACATGAAAATTATATGCGCTTCTGGCACATCCTGTTCCCGTGCAACATAAAGAATCCATGCGCCCTTTACAAAACACATACATATGGCGCAGGCGCACCTGTGCTTACAGTAACAAAGAATGCACCCTGTAGTGTCCATGCGCCATGCACCCTTTGGTGCTGATTTATCCCCTGCAACAGCCCTTTCCTGTGTGCCTTACTATTTAGCCCTGTAGCCTGTAGTATTCATGCGCCCTGCGCCCTGAGGCCTTTAAATTGCTAACTCTTTCTTCTGTCAACATTTCAATGGAAAATCAGACAGCTGACATGGCTTTCTTGTGTTGGGTTTCACTTCTTATTGTTGCAGATCAGCAACTAAGTTTAGAAGAACATGTGTCAACATCAAGCAAGAAACCTATCAAATCTAAAGGCAAGGCCAAGCTCACAGAAGAAGAAATGAAGTATAAGTATCAGAGGGTCAGAATGCCTGAGTCCCAAGTAGAGTGTGACCTAGACATCAGAGACTCAGAGCTGGGTCATATTGATATGGAGGAATTTTGGGCCAGAACCCAGAGGGTCACGAGAAGTCCATGGATGGACAAGCTGATAGGTAGTGCCCTGCACTTTTTTTGTGGGATCCCAGTTAGTGCCGTAAACAATTAATTTATGATGGTGGTATCCCGATGCTATTAAAAAGACACAAGATGTGTCCATGGTGAGAATGGCGAGGTTATAATTAACCTCACTGCCCACCACTTTGAGATAATGCTCGGCATTCCTCATCATCGGCACTTTGTGGCCATCAGCCAACAAGATTGCATCAAGGCCTAGGACGACAGTGAAGATCAGTGCATGCAGATGATGAATGAAGTTTATCTCAAGAACAAAAAAGTAGTGACTCGGTGGCCATAATTCATTCATCGCAGTGACTTTTCAGAGGAACTCAGTGACACAATTACGTTCCTAAGTAGAGTCTTCGGGCTTCCTGACACCCATTATTTTCACAAGTGGATGTTGCGGTACCTTGAAACAATGAACAAAAATGTGCCCGATCAACGCTTTGAATGGGAAGAAATCATAAGCAACACAATCTCAGAGTAGCTACAACAACTCAACACAACGGGGAGGTTCTATATGAACTCCTACGTGGTCTATGTTGCAGCTTCAGAAAGGGACTATCCAGCTCTGATGCGGTGTGGGGTTTGGCCCCAAGTTAAAATCTATGAATACTATCCAGAGCTGAGGCTGGAAAATAGCATCCCCCAAATCACAAAGATCAATGATGCATTCTTCTACTCCATCATCTACCTATTGAGGTCGAATATGACTCACGGTCGCACGACCAAGAGCATAGTAGCAGCTACTGAGAAGTGGGGGCCCTATTCACTCAGTTCCCCACATTCACCTATCTGAGGGCAGTCAATTTCTTGGGGGAACTGACTAGATTGCCAAGGTATGCTAGGCCCAAATTGATCATGTTGGAGCTGTCAAGGCAGCTTGTTACTTATCATGAAAAGTGCCTAAAGAGAAAGAAGGGTGGAACTCCTTTCCCCCTCACAGTGGGTAGATATATGTGTCTCACTCACCACAAGGCAAAAGATATGTTTGCAGAACTGGAGCTACTGAATCTGAAACATGACTTCCCAGTAAGGCCTACCTTCGACCCGAGAAATTTTTTGCCTAGGGCCAAGCTCGACCCGATCCATATCCCTCAGATCGAAGATATCTACATCGACATATATCATGAGGTTGAGCTCAGGAGGAAGGATCATTCTTGCTTGGCCTTAGCAGAAATTATCCAGTACGAGGTAGCCATCATCCCCAAAGGCTACCAAACTACTGAGAAAGAATTGGATCAAGTGTATCTTGACACAGGTGGGGACGATTGGCCTTTCATGATAATTGATAGAACTAAAGCCCCTTAGATAATTGAGGAGAGAGTCAAAGAAACTTTGTGTAGAACAGAACATTGGTGCCAAATGAACGGGCTCATCTACCTCGAGGTCGATTTCACAACTCTCCATTGGGAAACACACCTCCTCAGGCTAAACAGTAGCCAAAGGGTAAAGGAAAAGGCAAAGAGGGTGAATCCAGCTCCACCCAAGAGGAAACTCCTGAAATTCTTCCTTCCGCTGCACCCGAACAAGTTGTAACTCTGGCTTCCCAAGAGAAAGAAACAGCGGAAGATGTCCCAATAGGCCCATCCACTCAGGATGTCACCACTACTATAACAACTGAGGTCCCTTCTATCCCTTCTCCCTCTCCTCCTTCCCCTCCTTGAGTGACTCAAGCGACCATTCCTTTGGTCGTGTCCTCTCCCCCTTCTTCTACTGTTCCTCCTGCTTCTTCATTTATCTTCTCTTCTCTCACAGATCTGTACCCCTCCATTTCTTCCCTCATCTCTGAGCTCCCTTCCCTTCCTACGTCTTCCTCCCTATAGTATCTCTTCCTCCCATGAGTGCTTCCTCGGCCTCTCTCTCGATGCCGCCTCCAAGTGTCTCCATGTTTTTCCCTTCTACTACGGTAGCTGCCCCCTTCTCTGTTTCTGGTCCTTCTCCCATAAGTCCAGCTTGGATCTCCCAGCACCTGAGTCAGCAGAAAATAAAAGTTCCCATCACACCGATGGACTTCTTCGTGATCCCGTCAAAAGGGTTAAAGAAGTAGAAGCCCATCACACGCTTCTCTCAAAGTGTTTCGGGAGAGAGGGTAATGGAGATCACATACCCCAATCCTCTGAAGGATAAAAAGGATCTGTCCTCGACAGATTACACAGTGACTCAAGTCACAATGGGGACATCTTCTGAAAGCCTTCAGGGAGAGGCCCTATCTGCAGTCGACACTCTCTGCAATAAGCTTCAAGAAGGAAAAGAAGAGAAAAGGCTACTAGAAGAGCAAAATAAACATCTGCTCCAATCCTTACAGAAGATGGGCAGTGCACCTCCCACAACTGCCGCCGAGACTCCTGAGCCTCTAAGCCAAGATAAAAATAATGAATATGCAAAGATCGGCGAGCAGGGTATGGCAGTTTCCGCCTGGAGGAGCCAAATCCTGAAGGACAGTAAATAAGTGATCGCCAAGTTCACCAATTTGTACTTGAACATCAAAAAGGTGAACAAAGAACTCCAGGCATTAGCAGGACCCATATCAGAAGAACTGGACCATGCTATGCTACAACGTGAGACCTTTCAAAGAATGTTTGACTGTTCAGTCGAATATCTGGTCAAGTTCAGAATTTTCGGTCATCCCATGGCCCTCAATAAAATCCTTTCCACTCTGGATTACCGGATGGATCAACTGGAATTCATCCTTGAAAAGATTGATAAGGTAAAGGAAGAATCCCTGGACGCGATGCACCAAATGGAACAAATCATTCTCAACATGTCTCCAGGGTTACTTACTCCTTCCTTCTCCTTAAGGAAATTTGATGAAACCATCCAGATCTTCAAGGAGATCATTTCACAAGGGCTGGGGCTAGAGGTCACTTTTGACGCAGAGTCCATCAACAACCTACTAGCCTGTCGGGACTTCATCGGGTTCCTAATAGAAGTAGAGAAAGAATATTCCAAACTCCCAGAGAAGCTCATAGAAGAGTGGGATACTTGCGAGGTGATCAGCGAGCGACATAAGGATCCTTCCCAGGATCAACTAGATCCCATGATCAGCAAGTTCATGGAATACCATGCCCAATTCCACATCTCGTCACCTGAGCAGTAGCAGAAGTAGGATACCCCCTTTCGGCCGTAGGATGATGACGATGAATGAATTCTTTCTCTTCTTCTCTCTCTCCTTCGACTTTCTTTTTGTAAAATGTCTAAAGTATGTTGGCACAAATGATGACATCATCCATGTTGCACCATGGGATGATGTCATCCATCAAGTTGTCAAAAGTCAACATGACTTTGAGATATTTTTGTAGATATTGTTTATATTTTATGTAAATAGGTGATTGGTTCCTTTTTGCCTTCCTTCTTCTCCTTCTTCTATAAATACTCAAATACTTGTTGTATTTGTGTAGTGGATATCTTTTAGATGAAAAATAGAAGTGAGAAGAAAAGACTTTGAGCTTTTTGTAATAGGAAAAATTAATACAATATTTAGACTTTGTGCTGAATACATGTGTTATTTGCACTAGATCTTTCTTATGTCAGATCTGTGTGTTTATTATGTTGGATCTACTTCTGTTTTATTGTCATTTATTCATCAGTATTGCTTTGTGCATTTATGCAAGTAGTTTTGGCTTTGTTTACTACCAATCCCAAAACATAAACCCTCTGACCTTTCTGCTTTGGAATTCATTTCTTTTCTTTCTTCGGATCTGATCTTTCTTCATCCTCTCTTCCATTCCTTTCTTTCCACAGTCGGAAACACCCTACTGGGATGAGATCCCAAACCCCCGAAGGAAGAATATTGTGAGACTTGCATAGATTCCTACTGGTAGAATAGCAATAAACTAGTTTCTCTTTGCTGACTCAAATAGGGGCTATGCCCTGCACACTGTTGCCTCGTCTGTCCATAAATTTGCCCAAGTGATAGATTTTCGAGCCAACAGGCCTACCCTTGTAATATTTAGGTTATGATTTGAGTGAAGTTACAATTGATAGATGAAAATCAATGAATTTTATATCATTAGATTTATCATGAATGTAACTACTGGAAATAATCATACTTAATATCTAGGGCTAGTATCATAGAATTTATCCTATCTTCTTTGTTGAAACAGTGTGCTATGACTCTTCTTATATTGATATTGCGTAAAGTTTATAGAGTATGAAGTTATTGTTGTCATTACAACAGGGTTATTTTTATGAAACAGTTATTGCAATGCTCTTGGTTTTAATAATTAGAGTTTATCATGCTTAGTTCAAAGAACTAACCCATGCTAGTAATTTTTGTAGATGGACTTCATAAGTGGTAAACGAAGGCAAAATGTTATATGATGTATTGATTTCTCCAAATTGATTGATATGAAGAATTATGATTTTATTTCTAAATTGTATTATGTAAAGAAAATATTCCTCTTTTGCTGAAGGCTATTGTATTAAAGTATGCCGAAGTGCATAAGTTGTTATTGTATAGGTTTGGAAATGAATGAAATAGTGGAAGAATTACCTAAGTGGATTGTGTAACTTATCTTGTTGGGATGATTTTCTTATTATCTACATGATTTAGTGTGCATTCTTATTGTTATTATACAATGGAATATAGATGAATTTATTAGGTAAGCCATAGCTAATTATGTGGCTAAAGACTACATTCGTGATTAGTGATTCTTTATAACTCATGACTGTGTTTTAACCAAAACTATAATTAAGAACACTGTATTTATAAGGAACATTGAGAATGTGTTATGCCCTAAAATGTAACTATAAGAAGAAGAGGAAATTCCTCTTTTGTAATGTAAAAAAAAAAAATTGGTTATCAATCACTAAGACTTAACAGTATTATGTCTGATACATTTCAGCCTATTAGGTTGATATATTTCCTTCGCTGGATAAGTTAATTAAAGACCCTTTTGTAAATTTGGACCCTAATTACAAAGGTAACTTAAAGAGTGTTGGACTCGGGGTTAGGGAGGGCTACAAATATATGAAGTCCTGTAACCCAAATATAACCTAACATAAGTAAATTTCTTAGAGGTATGTGCATATTTTCAAGGTTGTTTCGTAGGATGCTGACACATGTCAACTGCCAGATTGTACCATAGAGAAGATTAGGATCTTCTCGAGGATACAACAAGGCAGATGACATATGGAAACACCCTTCTACATTGATCATTAAGATTTACACACCTGGAACTTGATCAAGATTTCTCTCTGGGATTGATTAGGACCATAATCAGGTTATGTGGAAGCCCTTTGAGACTCAGGGTACCTTGGAACATGGGCTTAACTACGGTTGACCCAGTATGCCAAATTATCCTTAGTCTTTAAGAGCCCCTTCATATCATGGACTATGATGTTAATCTGAACTAGAGTGAAACCTTGGGGCAAGGGGACTGACAGAAGTTAGTATAAGATGTTCTATATAACAATAGAGTGGGGTGAAGGATGCCTTCTGGATTGACGAGTATGCCATCAAGGAATAAGTAATACGAATAGTATGTTATAAATATTTGGCCAAAGTATCACAAGTTTCTGATTGCATTGTCCTATGTCACCTAGTCTAAGGATCATGATGCCAATGAATAGTGGAAAAAATTATTCAAATAGGTTCCTTAGGCAGAGCACTCAGAACCCATAATAGGGTAAGAGAACCATGAACATGAAGTGTTCAGTAGAAAAATTCAAGCTCAAAGTTACACATGAATCGATCAGAAGTTCACCGAGTCATGGAATGAATAGATTGGTGGTACACCGAGTCATTACAGCTGCATATGGTTATCTGTTATAAGAATGATTGTTATGATATGTGTGTTCTAAATTATGTATTTATAACAGAGAACATAGATTGTACAAAAAAGAATTTTTTTTTTCCTTGTTTCTAAAGTATTAAAATGGGAATGTTACATTACACATCCCATACATATTTAATACAAAGAGCTAACAACTTCCATTATTACTTTCCCATATTCCAATTTGATTTATTTAAATTTTAACCATATGATTCCTCACATTAATCTACCATAATAATTGAATAAAAGAAAGGGACACATTACTAATAAAATACATACAAACAATAATAAAAGTACCCACATTAATAAAATACACAAAACCCATGGTCACATATAAAGGTGATCCCCCCATGGTCACATATAAAGGTGATCCCCCCATGGGAATCCCTAACAACAACAAACACAACACAATAAAACAAGTTGCCATGGTGACCTTGTCAAATTCACCTAGAATTCCATTATGGTTGGTCTCTAATCCCCTAATGTTTGTTCTGATATTTAACCTACAAAACATAAATACCTCCTTCGGCCTCATGGCCATATCAGAACATCCAAAATGAATATAAATATAGTCACTAAATCAACTATACATATGAATCACAACAACATCAAGGAAATTAGCAATAGAACTTACAATTTATATCAACAACATCAAAGTAACAACTATATCATCCTCATATAATGTCCATTTATAAGTCTCACAATATCCAAAAATCACATGCCCAAAAAACATTAAAAATATATCCACGTCTAAAGTATATCATCATCCACATATGAAGTGTCTCCAATAATCATCATGCATCATAATTAAATCAAGATCAACAATGATCCATGGTCCTACATCTAACATCATACTAAATCAAAGCATAATAATGTCCATAACATAATCAACAGTATCAACATAAGTATCAAAAGGTGTCAAAAGGAAGTGGGCACTACATCTATCTGCACTTGATTCTCTTCTCCTTCTTGCAGGAAGCTGGAGTTTGGATGATGATGTTTAAACATATGGGTGTGTCAAGTATAGCTTCTAGCTCCCCATTTTGGGAACACCATACTCAGACTCCATGTTGTATGCCTTTTCATGGTTAGGACACTTCCTCGAGGGGGCAATATGTACGTACCCAAAATTACATGTGCTACATTTTTAGGAAAATGGTTACAAAAGTCCCTAGTGATGATTCAAAATCCTTTCAAGAAGTTATTTGAGTTCCAAAAAACCATTCGAAGTATATATTTGTAGCCTATATAGCCTTATTAAGATTTTCCATGCATTTTTCCATCTCCATGTTTCTTTCTATGCTTATTTTGTCCTTCAGTGCCAAGACCAATGCCATGCCTAGGTGGTGGTTCATAAACCACCACCATGCACACGGCTGTGGTCCTGCCCACTTTTTCTAGAATCTTCACGCATGTTTTAAACATGCAACGATTCACTTAAGTTTGCTTTTTTCATGCATTCGTGAGCTAAATTGGCTAAAAATGGCTTTGTTTGCAAGGTTCCTAAATGAGATTTAGTTAGTTGGAACTTCTTCTTCTTGCCTTGTGCATGAAGTAACCTCCTAGCCTCCATTGTTATATATTGCATGCTTGTATTCAAGCAAAAGGCCTGAGAATTTTGTGTATCTTGCATCGTTGTGCTGTCATAATCTTGCTAGGAATTGCATAGCCAAGTACAAATATATTGTGTTATCTCTCTTCTATTTGCATTGCATTCAGATTGCTTTCGAGCTACCCTTGCTCAAGCACCATCCTCTTGTTTTTGTTCTTTACATTCCCAATCCTTTGGACTCACATGAACACTTAGAGAATGAAAGGAAAGAACTGAGGGGATAGATACTGATACTACTAGATTTTCCAAGGTTCATGCTCTTCTAGGTTGGAGTTATGTATTTGTTTTCTTTGTTTATCAAATTGTAAATTATGAATTGTTAATTTCAATTACATATCAAATAGAGTAGAGAAACAATTCATTTCAATTAGCTAGATAATTGCAAGTAAATAAAATCAGTAGGAAGATTTCTCTTCAACATTGCTAGGGAAGCTATGGGGGAACAATAGCTATATTAGAGTCATGATTTGTTCTTCACTTATGAGGTAGGGTTGGAAAGATTTTGATTGAATTAGAATAGATATTATATTTAGATTCACAAATATGCACAGATAGTTATCTACATCTAGATAATTATTTATTTTAAAATTTTTCATTACATTAGATGCATTGCCTGAAAAGTTAGAAAAGAAAAAAAAAAAATTTTCCATAGATTAGCTTATTTTACTACTTTTCTCTGATATATTGAGAAAACACCTATAATATAGGTTAGGTTTCCTTTAATAGATAGTTTATTTACTGAAAAAAATCAATTCATCTTGCATGACCATCAATGGTCCACAACAAGAAAAGACTTATAGTTGTGATCCCCTAGTCCCACAACTCCATGGGCCAGAGCTAATAACTGACATTGACACAAGTTTACACTTAATAGTATTACATACACCTTCCACATATGTTGAGAAAATAAGATAGTTAGAGACATTAAACTGTTTCACCTGATTCTTAGAGCACTTTTTAGAATGTGACGAAACATATAAGGGTAAAAAGGGCTAGGAGGAATACCTGTTGAAGATGGTTGAAGGTTGTTGTGTGCGTATGAATTCTTAATCCACAGATGATTGTGAGAGCTTCCTTTTAGCTAGGAGGAACTACCTAAAATAGACAATAAGACCACCAAATAGAAGTTAAATAGTATATGTAGTGGACTGCCTAGTGTATGCTAGCTCCGAGAAGTATGATACTCCCTAGAAGGTTGTCAATCCACTGTTGTAAAAAAATTATTACGAGAAATAAGGTAAATATTGTCCTACTATAGTCAATATGATTTAGGCATCTCATAAAAACATAATAAGAAAAATCTAATCTAACATGATAGGTTAGGATTAGATCCAGAGGTTGGGTAAATAGTTCTGGATTTCTGTAGGTCTAATCGAGATTTGATAAAGGTCACAGGTGATTATAGGTATCTTGGGAATAAGTAGGTAGGTTTCTGGTCTGTACTATGTTGACACATACAGAGACCGATGTTGGTCTAGTATTGACCAATGCTGGTTAGTTGTGACTATTTTCGGTCACTGGAGAAATGATAGGGAGTCAAGAATAGAGGCCGAGGTCTATTTTCTAGGTTGATGGGGAATTGGGTGAGGTTTCTAGGAGGTGTGGGTAGGGATGCAAGTCAATGAATAGGTCTGGTGGGGTTTTAGAGAAGTTGGCAGGAGTTATAGATCAAGTTGGTCAATGGTAGTAAAGGGATAGTATCGGGTAGGTAAAATGATGTCGGTATAGGCTCAACCGATGAAGTTTTAGGGAGACCAACGTGGATGACTTTGGGAAAGAGGGAGATGTTACAGAATGGATTTTGGATCTTCTTTGTGACTACACAAAGGGTTGGGTAGGTCGAAATGGATTTTTGGATTGCTAGGAAGGGATTTTGAGGGGTTTTGGAAGAAGTATAGGGGGATAGTTTCCAAAGAGGACTTGTGAGTGGCTAGGAAAGCAATAGCTCACAACAGAATCTAAATTCTGAAAGTATTCAAACAAAACTAGACTAAATACAGTAGTATACTTACATGGAATTTTCCACTAGTCAACTAGGGGTGAAGAGTAGAGATGGTGGTGAAAGATTTATTATGTGAAGTTCCATTAGTTGATGGGAGACTCTTGCTTGAGTTGCCTGATATTTTCTCCTTGCTTGGTTGAATTATATCTTCACTTGGATGGTTGTGGATACCTAGGTATAAAAAGATGCTCACTGTGATTACATGTAGATGTGATTATTCTCTCTTGCTCTTAGAAATGTGCCAACCTCAAAATAAGGTTACCAAAGGGAATTAAAAGGTAACCGATGATGGCTCTGAGTTAACTGGCATCGGTTTAGGGTGACCGATGTTAGTTAGGGTGGGATTTCCTAGGTTTACTAAAATGGATAGATTTTCTTAATTTCTTGAATCTTGTTTGTTTCCCTTCGCGGATTAGAATGTAAGCTTCTTTTCTAATAGGTGGGAATGTGGTTAGAGGGAATGTAGGCTTTGATTTTTAGGAATTAGTTAGGTCTTAGTTAGTTATGGAAACATACTAAGAATAGATTTTGGGTGAGGTGGTCAGGTGAGGTGTGGGAATTATCTTAATTAGGAGAATTAAATAATAAATATTGTGAGCAAATGGATTAATTAAATTAATATTAGAGTGGGGTGAAAGGGGCCATGGTTAGGTGAGTCTGCTCAAGGTGATTATTTGACGAGGGACCAAGGGGAGTGTGACCCAATTTTGGTGTCTACATTTTTCCCCTTTTTGTTGTGTAGTTTGTATTGGTAAGTGACACTGACAAAATAAGTTGTGGTTGCCCCATGTGTGGGTGAAGGTGATCCCCCTCAAGCCAAGAACTGATGAGGCAGAAGGTAGAATCAGTAAGTGGTTTGATAAAAGGTAAATGTAATGAGGAGGAAGGTGGATAATGGTGGTGAGAGGGTAAAGGTACAATTGTGTAATCTAGGTAAGGGGTTAGGGTCAAAGGTAGTAACAGTCAAACACACGCACACGTATAAATTGCAGCATGGTACCAGGTTGAAGAGTAGACAAAATATAAATTGTCTAAGGTTAAGGTGATTATGGTATCTAAGGTATAGGATAGGGTTAGGAAACAAAATGTAGGTCAGGTGCAGGAACGTTTAGGTATGTTCCGGTACACCAAAGGTTCACTCATGATAAACTGTCATTACAAGAGGCAAGGTAAGGTCATTAGGTCAAACAACACGGGTAATATTGTCACAAGGTATAGTGAGTACATGAGGTCACATGGCACTAGCAATGTTCCAAGTCCAAGTAGCTAGGTCACGACATGGGTAGGGCTGAGGTATGAGTAAAATAACAAGTTCCTAAATGATGAAGAGGTTAGGTGGTAAATGATGAGGTCAGGAGGGTAAAGGGAAATGTCCAAGTTAGGTGTGGGTAAGATAGAAAGGATTTAGGCCAGAAAATTAGGGGTAATGGGTAGTAATAAGACTGAGAAAGATAACTGACAATGGTCATAATTAACCTATGTCATTCATCATGAACCAATCACGGTAGGCTAGGGCATAAGAATGATGTCGGTCAAGGTGAAACCATCACCGGTCAAGTTGGGAAGGCTATAAAAAGAAAAAGTGCCACATTTTTAAAAATCATTTATCATTAGCCACACACGAGAAAATGACAAGAGAGAGATGAAGAGGTAGAAAGTGACCAAATTACATGAAGATCTGAGTTGGTGAGCTGCAGAGTGAGTGATCATTGGTTGATAGGTGGGTTTATGAGCACGGTGATTTGATTGGGTGATTGATTTGATTTGATTGAGCCAGTGGCAAATTGGTGATAATAGAGATAGGAGAGGGATCGGGTGGACCTACGCAGTGGCCCAAGGTTCCACCACGCAGATGGTAGTGTGATGAGGTAAGATCCAATTCTTATTATTTTTTTTGAGTACGTGGAGGATAGAAATCAGGTAGGAGGAAAGTGGGTTTTGGGGGGGGGTAAATATTTAAAATTTTAAATACAAGGAATATAGTGAGACAAGAGGAACAAGGGAGGGTATATTTAGGTAAATGAGGGGTGGGAATAGGTATTGGGTAGACATTGGTTGGGGAAATGGGTAGAAATGAGGGGTGTGGGTAGAAAGGGCAGGGCATCATGGGTTTGTTACCGCGACAGTTACCGATGTTGGTCCACTCGTAGCTGGAGTTAGTAGGTGAGGATTGGTATTGGTCATAGATATAGTGACCACTGTCAGTTATTGTTGGACCACGGTTGGTCGATGATGACCGATACCATTCAGTAGGCTAGAGAGGCAGGCCCACAAGGAGCTCAAATAGATGGGTTACAGACAGATAGGTAGGGGTAGGGAGGGTTAGGTAGGGGTAAAGTGGGTTATGGGTATGGGTAGGTGGGTGAATAAGGAAGATTAAGGAGAGGGGCTAAATGTAAATAGGTGAGAGTCTGCAGCGTGGGTAGATAGGTGATGTTGATTTATGGCATAGATATAGGGGAAATTTTTATTTAGTTAGGGTAAGCAATATATTGGGGGAGGTAAGGTTGCATGCAGGTATGGTCAAGTGTTAATAATATGATTGGTTATATGTAGGCCAATGACCAACTACAAATGAGGGATAGGGTACCTCCCTTTCTCGTGGAGATACGTGGGAGTATGACACGTGAGGAGTGGAGCCATGTTGCAGATGTGGGCCTGATTAGGGTTAGATGCTACCGGCACGTAGTCTGGGAGGAAAGTTTGATGGTTGCTCTCATTGATAGATGGGATTCGATGACCAATACATTCCATTTACTGATGAGTGAAATCACAATCACCCTAGAGGATGTTTATAGGATCCTGTGACTACCTATAGCTGGTACACAGGTTTACTCAATCTCCTCATAGGCATTCGAGGAGTTATTGTTACTAGTGTTTGGAGAGAGGTTGGCATTGTTAGGATTCCATAGTACTAGTATGAGCTACAGGGAAATGTAATGAGCCTACCTCGAGGAGATGAGTCAGGTAGTGCTTTTGATGGAGGCAGTATACTTTTTTGCACTTCCAGATGCAGAGGGTGGGATATTCCCATGGTCACTGATGGGGGTCCTACACGACATGGTGGAGAGTAGGAATTGGTTTGCATGGGCATCGGTGTTCTTGGTATAAGTATATTGGGAGTTGTGGGCTTATGGGTGACTATGGCAATTCACCATGTGTTGCACATTCCTATTAAATTTTTGGGCCTATGAGAAAATTGTATTTGTGCACTCAGTTGATATGCCCCGAGCTGATGCATTCGAGCCAAGTTTTGTTTGAGTAGGCTATAAAGGATGGGTACTGGTGATGGGAGAGATTTGAGCAGCGAGAGCTACACATGATGTAGCTTATTACAGGTGATTACTAGAGGGGTTGCTAGTGTGGACATCATTTGGAGGCCATATGTGGGCTTCCCTTCATATAGGCAAATGGAAGCAGAGTAGGATGGGTTATAGATTTACAGGTGGATAAAGGGGCGGTGGGAAGGGGAGCATGAGATGATACCCATAGACCAGATCAGATGGCATTTTAGGTTGCTGTAGGATATACCCCCACCCTTCCTATAGTATAGGAGAGATAATGTGGAGAGGCCTATGTCTCCCCCATGACCTACAGTTTCGACCGAGTAGGAGGAGCAGCTATTCGATTGATAGATAGATGATGCCAGGGTGACAGATAGCTATATATAGTGGTGGGCTGCATAGCTACAAGCAGTACCACCAAGGCCGGGGCAGCTGGATTTACCCACCATCACAGTTCAGAGAGAAACCATAGAGGGGTAGGTAGCTACCCTAGTGACCCAATTGGGCATAGTACAGGGACATTTGACAAGGGTCGAGGCACAGGTGGATACTTATTAGGTAGAGGGAGTACAGGGACCAGTACCCACACTGAGGGGAGAGGGAGAGGGTGGAGATGGAGATGGGGTGTAGATATCCACCTTATAGGTGTAGGTGACAGGTTTATAGGGCTAGGTAGCCACTACACAGGCACAGATAATGACCCTTCAAGGCTAGATACAGGTGCAGGCTCCAGGACTGATGACACCACCACAGGGGCAAGGATAGGGTCCTGTTATTTAGGAAAGAGCAGGGTAGGATTAGAGGTAGATGACACCACCAAAAACAATACCTGTAGCTAGATTGAGAGATGCCATCGGTGAGGTGAGATACTATCAGGATCACTTGATGGCAACGAGGATATATGTCTTTTCATATTCCGAGCACAGAGCACAACAGACCTCGAGTGAGAGGAGAAGATATCACACATAGTGTGGAGAGTACAGGGGCTAGTGAGCCCAGGGGTTGGGTCATGGTGAGGCCACTAGCACATGGAGGTAAGCTTCAAAGGCAGGACCATCAAGATCTAGACCAGGGTGAGGAAGAGGGAGGTCATTTGGACACTAGGCTAGAGGAGCGGAGGAGGAGATAGATGAGATAGGATTAGATATCAAATGGGGAGATGATTGAGCTCCATGTATGATTATTTTGTTTTTTACATCATATTTTTGACATATATATCGTCCTACATGTCGAAGATAGTGAGGATGTACATTAGATTTTTTTGATATTTTGTTATATATATCTGGCCTACGCACCGAAGATATTTGAGAGTCATGTATATGGATACACATGTTAAGATGATTGATTTATAAAGATGATGGTGATTATGGCATGATGTATACATGGTTGTGTTTAACTTTCTATTTTGATTTGTATATGTGATGGAAACTAAGTAGTGTAGGCATGATAGAGCCAGGTCATAGGCATGGATCAAGTCAGGTCATAGGTATGGATTGATTCAAGTTATTGGTTTAGGCATGGATGGAGTTAGGTCATAGGTAGGGATTGAGTCAGGTTATTGGTTTAGGAATATATGGAGTCAGGTCATAGGCATGGATTGAGTTAGGTTTTTGGTTTAGGCATGGATTGAGTCAGGTCATAGGCATGGATTGATTCAAGTTGACTTAGGTATGATCAACTTTAGGTTGGTTTATGTATGGCTGGGTTGAGATTGGTTAAGTTTTTAATTCATTAATTTGTGTAATTAATGATGATATGGGTTACGTTAAAATGTTTTGTAGTAAAATGCATGATAATGATAAAGAAATGGTAGACATAATGAATGTATGAGTGATGATGGTAAATATTTGAACTAATTGTTTTTTTTTGGTTTAATTTCCAATTATTAATATAAAAAGGAAACTAACCAAGGTAGAATGTGAATAGGAAAGGGGGAGAGGGAATTGGTTAGGGTAGAGAGTGGTTGAGATAACCTCTAAGGGCCCCATGCTCTCGAAGTGGTGCTTACATAGTCCCTGCGAATAGGGAGCGCAAGCCGATGTAGTTATCCCATAAGCTAGGGAAAAATGTGAGAAGGTAGGAGAATGGGTTGGTAGCTTATAGGCATCATTAAGTCTAGGTTTTGGTTAGGCGTGGTGGAATTGTGGGAACATTGGTATGGGCGATTTTAAGTTGATTGTGGTGAAAGAGGAAAATTTCCTAAAGATAAACATCAAGGGTCTAGTCCTATATAGAATGATCAATATTTAATGAAGAAGTTAAAAGATAAGAGGAGGAAAGAGAGCCACCTGATTGGTGAGGATCATAATGAGTGGATCATACCATAGATAGGCTGGTGAACATAAGACCCTAAAGACATTACATGATTGATTATTCTAAAGGTGAAGAATAGTCACATGATCACCAAATGTCATGATTCCAATAGGTCCCTTGAGGTGGTGGGAAATGAAGGTACAAATGGTGAGAAGGTAAAAAATTGTTAGGCTATATGGTATTAGGTAACATGCCCTTTCGCAAGAGATCCAAGATCACAATGAGTAAGTCCATGACAGAAAATTTTTCTATTTTGACTTGTATTTGAGATAGACTGATCGATGCAGGAAGTCTATATGGGATGAGGAAATTATTTCCTTGAGGTCTTCACAAAGCTGATCGATGCGGAAAGCTTCAATTTTTTTTTGTGAAGCAAGATTTACATATCTGTCCTTTGAGGGAGCAATATATTTATATCAGCAATGTAGAGAGAAAGATGTCCTTATTGAGGGAGTTATCTTTTTATTAGAAGTTTGACTCAAGGATTTGGATCCCATGTGGAAATTATGTGAGAGATTTTAAGTCATGGACAAGACTAAGGTGAAGAATTGGATTCTTGTTCATAAAGAAAGGTAAAACCACCATGGTATCTCATATGAAAGAAGACAAAAAGTATCCATGAGAATCATGCCATGTGCAGAGCCATGGTACACATATTTAAGAGAGGGTAAAAGAGTGACGGGTATGCACATGATTCTTGTTTAATCGTTGGGGATGTCATAGTGAAAGGAGGGAGTGAATAGCGCTCAAGGGACGAGCATGAAAAGAGGCAGAAGGTAAGGTACGACTAAAAATCAAAAAAAGAATGGTCAAAGATGCAATGCATTAAGGGGCCCAGGTTCGGGTTTACCATCCAATGAAGATAAAAAATAAGCACCTGATCCATAAGCATGAGTCACGATGTATGGTCCAAGCTAATTAGGAGAAAATTTTCCCCATTTACTTTTTTCTGGTTTGGTTACATGTTTATCTTCCTTCAGGACAAGATCACCAACTTGGAAGGTTCATTCATGAAAATGTTTGTCATAGGCATGTTTGATACATTTTTGGTAAACTTGGAGATGGTCAAGAGCATTAAGATGACATTTTTGTAATAACTCAAGTTTTGATAAACGGTCCTATAGAAAGTCACCATCATTGAGCATGTCATGGAGAGAAATACAAAGGGATGGAATCTAGACTTTAATAGGCAGAACAACCTCTGTACCGTAGACTAGAGAAAAAGGAGTGGTAGTAGTGGAAGTGAAAATACTAGTATGGTATGCCCATGGAGTGAAAGAAATGTGCGTATGCTAGTCCTTCCCAGTATCATGAATCACTTTCATAATAATTTTGTTTAGATTTTTATTAGTGGATTCGGCTTGGCTATTGGTTTGTGGGTAATAAGGTGACGAGAAACTTAGTTGAATACCAAAGGCGTCACAAATTTTTCACAAGGTTTTATTTTTGAATTATTTTCCATTATCAGTGATGAGGTGATGTGGAATGCCAAAGCGATAGATAATGTGATGATTGATGAACTCACATATTTTCTCAGCTTTCGTGGAGATGAGAGGTATGGCTTGAACCCATTTGGTGTAATATTTGGCAGCGGTGATTATCGATTGATGTCTTTGGGAAGAATGGGGATTGATATCTCTGACAAGATCCAAACCCTATTGAGAGAAGGGCCAAAGTTCACGGGTGACCTATAAGGCATGACTGGGTGTATGATGAAGGTTGATATGTTTTTGGTATTTTATACAATGCTTAACGTTGTCACAACAATCATGGTTAAGGGTCGACTAGTAATAGCCTAGGTGAAGAATATGCTTAGTAACCATGAGGCCACTGAAGTGACCTCCACATATGTCATCATGAACTTCCTTAATGGTATAGGGAATTTCAGAACTCGTAAGGCACCGTAAGAGAATACCATTAAATTTGTGCTTATAGAGGAGGCCACCCATGATGAAATAACAAGATACCCTTTTAATAAAGTCACGTTGTCCATTACGAGTGAGGTCAGGAGGTAAGATGGAGAGGGAAAGATAGTCTAAGTATTTTTTATACCAAAGGTCACTCGGGTCAAGAGCAACGGTTTCAATAGAGTAAACTTCACGAGGTAAATAAGAGGGTTATTAGAGTCTTTGTATGGTGACAAATATTTTAGAGTCAGCCGGTGAAGCATGTATCTGAGATGCCAAGTAGGGCATGGTATCTATAAATTTGTTCGTAGACCTTTGAATGGTTTGAAGGATGTAACGGTTGAAGGTGGTTAAAAGTATGTCCACATGATGCTTACATTTTTGAAGTATCTCATTATGACACTGGTATATACCATTGACTTGGTTTATGACCAATTGAGAATCACCAAAGATGTAGATTAACTTGATATCTAAGGCATAAGCAGCTTGGAGACCTAATATGAGTGCTTCATATTCAGAAATATTGTTTTTACAATCAAAATCAATTTTGAAAGATAAAGGCATGGGTTCACCATCAATCAGGATGAGGATAACACTAGCCCGACCCCCACGCTGACACTTGGAACCATCGAAGAAGAGTTTCATTTGGTAAGCGGGTTCGTCTAAGGAAACGGTTCAATAGACTCATCTGGAAAGTCAAAGTTAGATGGTTGATCTCCAGAAATAGGTGCATTAGCCAATTGGTCGATGATAGCTTAGCCCTTGATGTAATTTTGATGGATGAATTTGAGGTAGAGGTTAGCTAGAAGCATAATCCAACGTATGGCATGTTGATTTTTGTAAGGTTTGGCATACATGAAGTGTAAGGGGTTGTTGTTGGTCACAACATAGGTTTTTTGGTTGAGTAGGTAATGGCGGAGTTTAGTGGAAAAATAAACTAAGGCTAAGGAAATTTTTTCAGCATGGTTGTATCAGGTTTCATAGTCCAAAAGAGTATGACTTATTTAATAAACCACCTGCTCCCTATGTTGTTCATTGTGATCAGTGAGCATGGCCCCTAAGGAGTGAGCAGTAGTAGAGATGTATAGGTAAAAGGGTTAATCGTCTTTAGGTGGAATGAGTATGGGTGGTTAGAGAAGGTATTGTTTCAAGGCCTCAAAATATTTTTGGTTGTCATCATCCCATTTAAAGGAGACATCCTTTTTGAAAAGATGATGAAATGGATGACATCGATTGAAAAGTTGAGAAATGAAACAACGAATATACTGCAACTTACCTTGCAGGCTACGGAGTTGCCACAGGTTAGTGGGCAGAGGCATTTCGAGAATGGACTTGACTGTAGCAGGGTCAACCTATATACCACATAAGGAAATGATAAATCCTAGGATATTTCTTGAGAGAACCGCGAAGACACACTTCTTGGGCTGAAGGCGAACACAATACTTAATGAGGTGGTCAAAGATGGTTTTTAGGATGGCGAGGTACTCAAAGTGGCATTTATATTTGGAAAGGATATCATCTACGTAATCTTCCAATATACAGTGCATGATGTCATGGAATATGTAATTCATATTCTGCTGGTATATGGCACCAGCATTTTTAAGGTCAAAAGGCATGACTCGATAGGAGAAGGTCCCCCAAGGGGTGAATGAATGTGGTTTTGTGTTGATCCTCTGGGGCAAGAAATATTTAGTTATATCCTGACAACCCATCCATGAGTGATAACATCTCATGACCAGTAGTAAGTTCAACCAGCTAGTCAATACCAGGTAGAGGAAATTCATCTTTGGGGTAAGATAGGTTGAGCTCATGGAAATGTGTGTAAATGTGAAGTCCCCCTGTCACCTTAGTGATAGGGACAATGTTAGAAATCCATCAGGGATAATCAATGGGTATGATGAAAGAAATAGAAAGAAGGTATTGAAGTTCTTCCTTAACTAGAAGAGCATTGCGAGGGTGCATTTTCCTCAAATTTTGTTTCACAGGTTTGGCATCGGGAATGGTTACAATCTTGTGAACCACTATGGTGGGGTCAATACCAGGCATGTCAGCATAAGACCAAGTGAAAGAATTTTTATGATTTTTGAGAAAAAGAAGTGATGGCTTCCTGTTCAGCAGTATCTAAATATTGGTCGATCTTTAGAATGTGTGGGTCATCTTGAGTATGGATGTTGATTTCGATATTTGATTCATTCAACATGGTTTGTGTCTCAAATGGTAATGATAGATTAATATAAGAGTCTTCTGCACCAAGATAGGTGAGTATAGATTCATCATCCTAACATTGAATGACATTAATAGAAGGTGTATCGTCATTGATCATTTTAGGATATAGGAAGGGAAGAGAAGAGAGAGCCTCACCCTTGCATTGATAAGTCATAGCCCCCAAGGAAATGGTGTTTATGAAAAAAAAATTTAGGAGGAATGGATTTTGGATCCATCGACTCTGTCGGTCAAGGTGGTGAAGAAGATGGAGGAGGGTTGATATCCTCAATGATTTCAATGTGGGATTTCTTGATAGGTAGTTCAGAAAAGTAGATACCACTACGGTCGTTATGTTTGCGGGTAGTACATGGAATAACAGTGTGATGGACTTACTCATAAAATCCAAAACCAAAACCTTTCCACACACATCGGTGTAGGAAGGTGTGGGTGAAATGGCGATTGGTGAGTGGCTGGAGGTCAGTAGAGAAGGGGTGGGTTTGTGATGGTGGTTTAGGTGTATAAGTGGAAGTATCAAGTCCCTCATAGGTGAGATTGGTACGAAGGTGGGGAGGACCATAAAGGAGATGCTCTCCTATGTGGTGATCATAGTGAGGGTGTTGGTGAAGGCTTCCATACTCTTACAAAGTAAGGAATGTGTTGACATGATATAGGTGATACTCCCCCAAAGTGAGGCGTTGAAAAACACCTTCCAAGGGATCGGTGGTCAATATGTGGGTAGCTAGGATAGATGATGTGTTAGAGATTGGATTGGAGGTGGAACCAGCTGATATGGAGGCTAACGGGTCGGCCGTGGAGGTTGTGGCAGTGGTAGGAATGGAGGATTTAGGTGTGGTTGAGGCAACAGCGGCACTGGTGAGTGGAGGTGTAGGTGAAGAGGAAGTGGTCATGGATGTAGATGCCTTAATGGGTACAAGCATGTCATTGGGTCGATAAAGCATGTTATAGGTTTTGAAAGGTGATGGGTTAGTCTGAATGGTATAGGTGTGTCCTTCATACTTGAACTTCACACAATGATGTAAAGTGGAAGGAACGTAACCCATAACATGAATCTAGGGTCTACCAAGCAATAGGTTATATTGAAATTCCCCCTCCAAGACATAAAATCACTTTAGAATAGTACGGGGGCTCACATAAAACATGGAGGATGACGATACCAAGTGTAGAAGTGATAGTGTCATTAAATGAACACAATATGACGGGATGTTTATGGATGTAAGTTTTAGGTAAGCACATTTATTCGAATGCATGGGAGGATATGATGTTAATGCTAGTGCCCCCATTGATTATAACACGTCGTACATATATATTATCAATATGGATGGAGATAAAAAGGGTTGTATCAGGGTCATCAGTTTTGTGTGGTGCGATCTCTTCATCTAAGAAGCTAAGGGTGTCTACTTGGTGAGTAGGTGGAGGTGTAGAAGAAGGTGGTAATTTGGTGAGAGAGGCTACATGATGAGATGTAATAATGAAGGATACGAGTGTGGGGTCATTAGATAGAACCTCAATGGAATTAAAAACCTCCATGAGAGCTTGACGATGGGATTCAGAGGTTTGGATGAGGTAATATAAGGACATTTTGAGGGAGGATTGGTGTAATTGTTGGAGCATCACACGATGCGTAACCCCATTAGAAATAGGATATGTGGGGTTATAGATAGTGACTTTAGGTTTGGGTACAGATGGTATGTTGGGTATAGGGTTGGTTGGTGGGTCAGTTTCCTTTTCCTTTCCTTTTTCCTTATGAGTGTGGATAACAATGTAGACCATGGTGATTTGAGGTGGGGAAGTAGATGAAGTAGGTGAGCCATGAAAGGTGTAATTATAGGAAGGGAAAAATCCAAGTGGTGGGAAGGAACGTTGTGAAATGAGTTTGGCACACCGACATTTAGGTGGAGGTTTGGAAACTTCTCTGATATGAACCATGTTAATTTTGAATCTCAGGGATGACTCTAAGAGTTTTGGGGGTGGAGATTTTGGTCACTGATTAGGAAATGAGGGAAGAAATATGGAAATTGGTGCTAGAAAAATGGGTCCTCATCCAAAAGATCATCATTGTCAAAACAAATTTAGGAGGACACAACTGGACAAGAGTGGTTTTCAAATCCTTACAGTTCTATACATCATGTCCTAGCACACGATGGTAGGTGCAAATTTTTTTTTCTTCAAACCCTTTTGGTTTGGGTTTGAGTGGGTTGTAAGGTATAAGAGGTGGTAATGTGATGATGGAAGTTTTGAGGAGATTGGTTAATATTTTGGCATAGGATCGCGCTAGTGGATCACAATGGGAGGTGAATGTGGGTTTGGGTGCAGGTGCAACTGACTATATGGGAAGAGTCTTTACAAGAGGGCGAGCAGGTTGGGCTACTAACCTTGTGTGTGGTGTGGTCCTAGGTGTTGGTCATGTCTACCTAGGTAGGGACATGGTAGATGAACTGACAATAGAGTGTGTGGTTAGTTTAACTACCTTATTGGAGGGTAACAGATTTTTTCCGTTAGGTTGCACCTTCTTGGGTAAATTTGATATGGGCACACGATATGTAGAGGGAAAATTGGATGGTGGAAGAGGGCGGGTTACCCATGGGGTAAACTGAGGTGCTGTGGAGGTAGATGGTGTAGGTTGGGTAGTAGGTGTGAGGGAAAGGGAAGAAAGTTTCATGGGTAGTGAAGAAGTTATTGATGGTATTGGAGGTGTGGGTGGAAAAAAGATTACAGGTGTGGGTGGATGTTGTGTGGGGTGCTTGGGTATATTAGAGGTCTATGATGGGGAAATGGGTTGTTACATCCTTGTTTTACCAGTGGATGGAGGTTTCTTAGCCAAGGTTGAGGGGTGAGGTCCTAAGATGGATGGAAGGGGTAAAGGTGATAAGGGTGTGATTGGTGAGGTTGGGGTATGAGATCTAGGAGATTGGTTCTTCTTTTTAGGGGTCAGGTTAAATTTGGTGTTAGTTTTGGAAGATGTAGCTAAATCTAATTTGATGGGTGGATGAGTAAAGCTAGCCATTGATATGACCCATAAAGTAGTCATAGGTTTAGGCAAGGAAGATGATGTAGGTGTGGTTTTGGATGTAGATGCCTGTTGGGTTATGGGTAGAGATGTGGGTTGATCCATGAGTGGTTTCATGGGGGAATTTTTGATATTTTTGGTTGTGTTTGGTTCAACCATCTCAAACACTTTTGGATAGATAGTGGAGGTGTCAATGAGTGACATCTGCATTTGTGTTGATACATGAAGTATAAGATACCCCCAAAGTAAGACTCTATCAACATAATCAAGGTGATCGGATAAGTTTGATAATGAAACTATTGTGGGTGAGGTTGATGTGGATCCAATGGTGATTCCTATAAAATTTGTTTTAGAAATAGGGAAATTGCTAGCTTCAGCCTTTTTGGGTAAGAGATCTGAAAGTAAGTCAGCAGGATCTTGGGTGGCTAATGGAGAATGGTCACCTAGAGGTAACGACATTTCTACTAGATATTTGATAGGTGGAGGAGATGATGGGTACTCATCTATGGATGGAGAAGATGAATAAGTGTCTCCCATGGGTCAGAGAGGTACTGCTGATGATGGCTCCCTAGGTGGAGAAGCCAAAGGAAAAGTGGTCTCGATGTTAACAGAAGACTCCTTCATAGGTGAGGGAGGAGATGAAGGGTGTTCCTCTATGGGTGGGGGAATAGGTGAAGTGTGTTCATGTGTAGGTTGAGGACTTCAAGATAGGATTTCCTCTATGGAAGGAATATGAGGAAATTGGGAAGCAACTAGTGTGTCACTGAAAATAGCATGGACCTCATGGGTGTTGCTATCATTAATTGAGGTCTCCCCACTTTTCTCAGAAGAAGGGGCGTGATTAGGAAATGGTTTCTTAAAACCGTGCAAGTTTTTGTTGGCAAGTGCATTAGGATTATCCAAGACTAACTTTCCATTCTCGAGCATTTCCTGGACAATGTTCTTGAAAGTGATGCAATTGTCATCATTATGACCTTTTACCCAATGATAGTTACATAAGTCATACTCTTTGTACCACACAGGTGTGGGGTGAGTAGCATCAAAACTAGTGTGTGGCTTTATAGGAGGAAGGGTGATGGCCCCAGCTTTAATGAGCTTTTCTAAAATAGAAGAATAATTCTCCCCAATTGGGGTTTATTTCCATTGTTATCATCTTAATTGAAAAGTTTGGACGGGGGAAAGATTAGATGAGGGCTTAGCCTAATTGGATGGATGAGCTGGGTCAGCCTTGAGTGCCACCGCATTAGCAGTTCCTTTGGCTTTTGAATAATTATTCTATGGTTTCGAAGAAGAAGAGGTATCATTTGACTTAAATTTCACGTTCTTATTTCATAGTTGGATTTTCTTTTCGTATATGGCCCAAATCTCTAGCTTTCGTGCCATGGTGAATGCCTCATTAAAGGTTTAGAAATTTTGCACCTGTAGGGTAAGTGAATTATGTCTAGCACAAGCCCGTATAAAGATCTCTCTGAGTTCGGTTTGTGGTAATTAGAATGTGAGTTGATTGATCAGGCTACGCCAATGAGCGACAAAATTTGCAATAGACTTGTCTTCATATTGACACATAGAGTAGAGGTCAGTCATGATAACCTTCTTAACAACGTTGATTGAGAAGTGATCCAAGAAGGCTTGGGCTACTAGATTAAATGAGTAGATAGAATGTCTAGGTAATCCACTATACCAGTCTAACATGGGCCTGGTCAGAGTAATGGGAAAGGTCCTCAGAAGAAAATTGTTATCATTGGCAATCAAATAACACCCATGTTTGAAAGACCACAAACTGTATTGCTGGTGCTCTTTGTTGTTGAGGTGGTTAAATTTAGGCATTTCCCAATGTATGGGATATGGATGAATAGGAATGGATTGGTGTATGGTCTTATTAAAAATTTCATCTTAGGTGAGATAATTGTGTGAGCTAGAAACCGATGCCTCTAGTGTTTGCATCTTGTCCATCATTAACTTGATGAGGTCATTGGTAGGTGGTGATGGATGGGTACCTCTTGTAGCGTAAGAGGGCTGGTTTTGGACATATGATGGAGGTGGAATTCCAGTATATGGCAATGTCACATAGGTAGGTTAAAAATGAGGGAGTGAGATAAGGGGTACATACCCAAAATGAATGATAGATGAAATGGGAGGCTACTGATAGTATGTATATGAAGGTGGAAGGGTCAAGGTGACTCTAGTAGTGTTGTGGGCTAAGGACTACGAAATAGAAAGGACAATTTTTTGAAATGGGGTAGAGGTTGTAACACCCTTGACAATTGTTATATCCCTCTTTTGTATTTCAAGTGTTGACATGTGATCTTCTTCTAAAGATGTGTTTTTTTGGTTGTTGTAGATCATGTTTCATATGAATAAACCTTTTCTTTTCTTAATATCACTAGACTGAAATGGAATGGCTTCCTTAAACCCATTTTTCACTTCTTGTAGATGAATTGTAATATGGTTTAAGAGTTGTAAACTTATCTCCTTATTTGACTCATCCTTGGATCAATTGAATGAAGGGTAAATTGATCCAAGGAATGTTTTAAATCTACTCAGTTGAATGAAGGGTAAATTGACATTGAATCAAATTGAGGGACATATCAGACTGAACTTTCATGTTACAAGTTCTTAGATTTTGTGTGAACATGTTTCCATTCAGTCCTATGTTGTGCTTGGGTCTTTGGAGATCAATCATGGCAGGACATTGGTGATGTAAATGAAATGCATCCTATTCATGACATTGGAAGCATTCAGAATCCTAGAACTACAGGATTATCCTACGAAATCTTAAGTTGGGTAAGAATATATATATATATATATATATATATATATATATATATATATATATATATATTACCCAGCTATGTTACTTAATTGATTTTATTTCTAACCCAAGCCTTGTATAAGGGAGTATGAAAAGGTTACTAGGCTATTTAATTTAACCTAAAGCCTAATGCTATAAAATTATGTGATGACCTAACCCAATGCTTAAAAATACTATGTTGTGAATTAATCTAACCTATGTGGAAACTACCTAAGGTAGTGTGTAAGGCCTAAGGTGATTAATTCTAAACTAACCCAAGTTCTAAAGGATCTATCCTAAGCTATTTCAATGGGAACCTAATGGGTCGCATGCATCAAAGGTGACGGTTCCAATGGCATTAAGTTGTTGGTAAGGTTTTTAAGGCATAAATTTCTACCAATTTTGGCAGGGGCTAGTTGACTTGGCGGAGGCTTATGTGACAGTTTCAATAAAGATGGAATTGCATGTTAAATGTGAATTGGCATTCGCTAGGTTTGGGAGGCGGTGGCAAGGAAAGTTGAGTGGGAAAATTGGAATTAATGGAATTTATTGGTCTCATTTTTTGTTCACAAACTGTCTAGGAAACTTAGAATGTGGGTTTGTGGGAGGTTTTTGATTTTTGCATGCTTTCCAAATTTTTCTCTACATAGAGAAAACTGGTTCTTTGAACCAATAGTTTGACTTGCACTTCTTTTCTATTTTTAACTCACCTGGTCTATTTTTGATCATAGAAAGGTATATGAGGCATTCTGAGGAAATTTATTTATTTGTTGATCTTTCATGGAGAAGAAGAGGAGTTGAAAGCTTGGCTGAAAGTCTCCTTCGATTTGATTGAAGAACTATCAGGCATGATAGTCTCTAATATTTAAGATCTCTTTCTTTCTTCTAAATGTTTCATTAAAACAAGCCTGTTCTTTTGAGATTATCTTCTTGCATGTTTTATCTGGTTATTTTCTTGTTGGGTTTTATAAATATCTAAATATTTAGATACGAAATCCTTAGCAAAATAACTTTAAGTTTGGAAACTTACCTTGTGTTAGTTCTTTTTAAAAAAAGAATGCATACAAAACGTATTTTTGTAACTCTGCTTCTCATTCTGGAATTGGTAATTGAAGTTTTCTGTTTTAAATGACCTTCATTGCTATTTAAATATGGTTCTGTTTTTGTAGGAATCTTGATTTTCATCTGATCTTGTTAGAGTTTTTGTTTTGTTGATCTTGAGCTTGTATTGAGCTCATGTTTTTCTTAAGCTTGTAATCGAGCTCATATTTGGTTTGGATCTTGTTTTGGTATCGTGTTTGATGAAAATTGGTGATGGAGATTCTTGTTACCCTAGGACCGTGTTTGGAATCTTGGATAATCCTTGACTTTTGTTGAAGACCGTATATATCTCGGTGCTTGTGTTTTATTTTCTTATGATAATCTAGAATATTGTTTGAAGTCCATATGTAGCTCTGTACTCATGTTTATTCTTGTATTATTTGGGACTGTTATTGGGAGTTCATATCATATACAACACTCATATTTTATTACTTATATGGTTTCAAACTTTGGTGAGAAACTTGTGTATCGTTGGAGTTGGAAATAGGGCTTTTGATAAGATGTAAACAGATAATGGAATCCCTCTATTATTCTAAACTATTAATAGGTATTTGTATTATATACTGCCTCATATTAAGATACTTGTGCATATCTGAGCTCATGTATGAGACCTTGTGATGCAACATTGTACATGTAATTTGGTACCTTGTGTCTGGAATTTGTAGCTGGAATGATGTGTTGGTTCTATTCTGGTATTTTCAAGTTTTCTTTATTAAAGATATAAACTAGAATGAGAACTTGTTGTTTCCCTGAACATGTGAATATTTACTTGAGTAGTCCCGAACCTTTGTGAAAATATTGTGTTCAACATTGTGCTTGGATTTTATACTTTTGAGTTATGAACTGGTAGCATTATCGACATGCTCGATTTGGTTTTGGTATTTGAGTTGGGTTTGTAATTTCTTAAAAAATTTAAAGCTCAGAACTGTATTAATATGAATTACTTACTCAAAGGAAATCTGGGAGAGTAGTTTAATCGAGCTATTTAAATATCTTTTGGAGATTAAACTGGAAACATTTTCTTAAGATAATGGAATTGGAACTTCTCTTATGGATTTGTTTCATCTTTTCTGATAAGGCACTGGAATTTAATGTGGGATAGTATTTTCCCCTCTATTTTGAGGAAACCCATGTCTCGGGTTGACTGTTTTGTTTGAAAAATTGTCTCCTCTGTTGGAAGCATGAATATGAGATAGTGTTTGTTTGGATATTGTTCTCTTGAAACCATGAACTGCTTACTCTTTGTAATTAGATGTAGAAACATTGTAACGAAGTTAAAATTGTTGTTAAGTTCATGGGTAATTCAGAATTGTTAGTTTTTTGTTCAGAATTTTCTATTTCTTGATTGGATTTAGTAAATGATCCCTTGTTATTTTTATTGAGAAAAGAAAATTTGATTCATTTGGGACAGTATGTTGTCTTTGAACTTTATTGTGTATTTGTTCTAAAATGAGATGGGAAATCATGCTTTATTGAAGGTAAAGATAGTAAGGGATTTAGTTCCCTTTTCTATCTTTTCTATCTTGTTGATATTCTTCATATTATTTATATGATTAATTAGTTATCCTGGATAAGTTGGATAAAGGGATTTAATTTAATCTCCCTAATTATGATGCAGCTTGTTAAGTTGCATAATATGATGTTCTTATCGAAACTATATTATAAAGGTATTTTAATGTGATTACAAATTATTAGACTTCATTTTTTATGAATTATACTTTATATTGTATATATGTTTGGGTGTTGAACTTTTCTAAAAAGTTATTGTACTTTTTAAATAAGACATATTATAACGTTGTACAGGTATGGTCAATTAGTAGTTTAACTATGTGATCAAACATTAAAAGTGACCTTGAATATAACAAAGTTATTAATGGAATAAATGAAGAAAAATTAGGAAAATAACTTATTGAGCGTTGGATTAGGGTTTGGAAGGGTTGCTGTAATCAAGAATTAACTCAGACTAACAATGTATTAACAATCCCCTTGGGGGTATGTACATCTCGATGAGGTAGTTTCTATAGGATGTTGGCACATGCCAACAACAGGGATGTACTTTCAAGAAGGCTTGGGTCTTCTCGAGAATACAACATTGTATTTGACATGTGGCATCACCCTTCTGCATTGATCATCTAGATCTACACCCAACGGGAATTAGGACTTGAGCTTAGTTTCCCTCTAAGTCTGGATAGGATCATATTTAGGATATGAATTATCTTCCAATGTCTCAGGGTACGTTGGCACATCTGGCTAACTTAGGTCAACCTAGTATGCCCATATACCCTAAGCCATTATGAGCATATAATTATATTAGGTTATGTTCCTACCTAGGTCTAGGGTTAAACCTAGAACAAGTGGACTGACAATAGTCAGTAAAGACCAATCATGATAAATGAGGAGTGAGGTGAAGGATGTATTCCAATATGACAAGTATGCCATCTAGGAATAGTAACATACATAGTATGATATACATATTTGGTCAAAGTTTTGTAAACTACCGGTTACGTTTTCCTATGTCACCATGTTTAAAACAACGTGATATCAGATGAGTATTGGTAGTAGATATTCAGATATGTTCTTTAAACAAATCACTCAGTACTTGGTGTAGGGTAAGATGATAAAGTATATGAAGTATACAATATGTATTCAATACATAAGATAACATAAATAGATCGATAGATTACCAAGTTATGGAATGAATAGATCAGTGAGTCACCAAGTCATTACAACTGCATATGTTTATCCATTGAATTTGATTGGCATGGAATGTTTGTTCTAAATAATGCATTATTTAGAATAGTTAACACTATATATATATATATATATATATATATATATATATTTCCCTTGTTTCTTAAGTCTTAAAATGGGAATGTTACATCTTGGTATCAGAGCTGAAGGTTGCAACTCTTGGACCTATTATATCCATAATATGAAAAAACTTAAATTTTCTTGTAACAGAAAATGGTGAGAATAAGAGGAAACGTTGCAAATAACCCTCCACCTAAAGAAGGAGCAATAATATCCCAAAAACTTGATGAGATCCTTGCTTCCCTGTTGAACACGAGATCGTTTGGTTGTTCTTGAACAACAAGTAATGGGTAATGAGGAGGAAGAAGAAGTTGATAACAATAATCAACCACCTCCGGGGGACAACGCCAATGTGGGTGTTGATAATAACAATGTTAACATACCTGTGGAGCCTGAGAACAAAAAGGCTAGTCTAACAGTAGAAATCACTAATGACATAAAAATAATAAGTCCACCCAAGTTTGATGGCACCAAATTAGGAGATGGGGCTAAGAACTGGCTCAGTGAAATAGAGAAATACTTTGCAATAAAAAATTTCTCTTAAGAAATAAAGGCGATATGGGGAGCATATCAACTTTAACACGAAGCAGATTTGTGGTGGGACAGCCGCAAGGATGAGTTGAACATTGATGTAATCATAGGTGTTAATTGGTTAGCAGAACATAAGGCTAAAGTGGACTATTTTAAAAAACACATTAGTTGTTTAGACAACCTGCAGAAAATAACAGAGATTCAGGGTGTGAAACATGATATTTCTGTTAGAAAACTGTCATCTATGCAACTTAAAAAGGCCAAAAATAAAGGATGTACCTTATATGCAGTAAAAATTACTAAATTAACAAAAGAGAGAAGTGATATTATGGAATAATATCCATTGTTACAAGACTTCAGTGATGTATTTCTAGAAGAATTACTAGGTCTTCCACCCAAAAGGGAATTTGATTTCATGATTGAGATCAGCCCTAGAACTGAACTTATTTCTAAAGCACTGTATCGAATGACTACTACATAATTAGTAGAGCTTAAGGCTTAGTTGCATGAACTTTTGTCTCAAAGTTTGATTAGACAAAGTGTTTCACCTTAGGGAGCACCCATAATTTTTGTGAAAAAGAAAGATGGAATACTTAGATTGTGCATTGATTATAGAATGATAAACAAGGAAATAATCAAAAATAAATATCCACTCCCTAGGATTGATGATTTATTTGACCAGATGCATGGAGCATCGGTATATTCTAAGATAGATATTTGATCTAGATATCATCAACTGCGAATTAAGGACGAGGATATTCATAAAACATCTTTCAGAACAAGGTATGGACATTATGAGTTTAGGGTTTTACCTTTTGGATTAACTAATGCAACTGCAACATTTATGAATTTAATGAATAATATCTTTCAAGAATACTTGGACAAATTTGTGCTCGTATTCTTAGATGACATTCTCATATATTCTAAAAGCATTGAGGAGCATCATGAGCATTTGAAAATAGTTTTGGAAATTCTGAGAAAGATATGGTTGTTTGGTAAGTTGTCCAAATGTTCATTCTATGACACAGAAGTCCACTATTTTGGTCATGTAATAAGTAAAAATGGAATTGTTGTAGATCCTTTAAAAATTACAGTTAAAACGGAATGGCCTACACCTAAGAATGTACAAGAAGTTAGAAGCTTCATGGGACTTGCTGGCTACTATAACAAATTTGTAAAAGACTTTTCTAAGATAGTTGCACCAATAACTTCCTTACAAAATAAAGATAAAAAGTTTTTTTGGAGTGAGAAATATGAAATTACATTTAAAACCGTAAAGGAATAGTTAACTTCAACACCTATTCTTGTAGTAACATATCCTAATGGAGATTTTATGGTGGTAATTGATGCATCTGGTGAAGGTTTAGGGGGTATTTTATTACAAAGTAGTCATGTTATAGCATACAAAAGTAGAAAACTTAAGTTACATGAGTTGAATTATGCTCCACATGATTTAGATCTTGTTGCCATTTTTCATGCCCTTCAAGTTTGGAGGCATTATTTTCTTGGTAAACCATTTGAGTTGAAAACTGATCATCTTGGGCTGAATTACATTTTCACTCAGCCAAACTTGAATACAAGACAATGAAGGTGGTTAGAGTTTTTGTCTCAATATGATTTTGACATAAGTTACATTAAAGGAAAAGAAAATAGAGTGGCTAATGCTCTAAGTCGTAGGAAGCACATTTCTACTCTTATAACACTTAGAACACAGTTTAAGGATGAAGTAAAACATGTTATGGAATCTAATTCTTACTTTCAACAAGTAAAAGCAACACTTGCTTTAGATTCTAATGATTCGAGGTTTAAAGGTTTTCACTTTGATAAATAAGGAATCTTACGATTTGAAAACAGAGTCTATGTACCTTTGCTTAATGATTTGAGAAAGAAATTATTAGTTGAATTTCACAATTCACCTTTTTCTAGACACCCTGGCATTACTAAGATACTTGCTGATATAAAACAACAATATTTCTAGAAAGGAATGAAAAAGGATGTTATTGATTTTGTGACACATTGCCTTAAATGTCAATGTGTTAAGGTGGAACATATGCACCCAACCGGTTTGTTGTATCCTCATAGCATACCGCAGTACGAATGTCAAGTAATAAGCATGCATTTTGTACAAGGGTTACCTATGTCAATAAATAAGTATGATGTTATATTAGTAGTTGTGGATAAAGTAACAATGGTAGACTTTCTTGAAGACATTTTAATAAGGTTTCGCATTTCTCAAACCATTATCTCTAATAATGCAAAATCCTTCCTTAGTACTAAAATTTTTGATTGGGCACTTTGCCTTGGAATCTACTTGAATAATTCTTCCAACTATTACCCTAAGGAAATGGCTTGGTTTAGTCTACCAACAAGAACCTGTTCAAAATCATGAATCAGATAATAAATATCAATTAGAGATAGTGGCACATGAAGGTATCACACGCACTCTGGGAAGATATAATAAAGGTGAAGAAGGCAATAGTTACTTCACCTTACAATATTGTTTATGGAAATGAAGCTAGACTTCCTTTTTCTATTGAATTTTCCTTATTAGATATTTCCCAGTAGTTAATGTTTAAGGGCGTGGAACAAAGAGAAATCAGAATGACAGAGCTATTTAAACATGAAGAATTGATAATTTCTACCATGATCAAGCTAGAAAAACACCAAAAATTGAAAAAGAAATGGTTTGACAGAAAGGCTAGGCCTCAAGATTTAAAATTTGGTGATATGGTCTTAAAATGGGATGCTGACAAAGCTAAACCAGGATGCAATTCAAATTTTGACGCACTTTGGAGTGGCACATACACTATTAGTTATTGCAACGAGGCTAAATCTTTTGAGTTGTCTCACCTTAATGGAGGTACACTTTCAATCCCAGTTAATGGGATTTATCTCAAGAACTTTCATTGATTCTTCTACATTATTGTATATATTAGGTTAGATTAAATTCCTTTAAGTGCAATGCACACACAGTTTCCTATTTGTATATAGTTTTTTCTTATCGCGTGCTCCCTATGTTCACTCTTTTACTTCTATAGGATGTTAGTTTAGTTGAGGAATCTTATAACAGTTTTGGTAGTGGCTCAATACAAATTCTAGATAGTTCTTCAAGTGACTCTAGGGGTAGTTCTTCAAAATTGTAGATCAGAAATTTCATTCTAGGAAGACTCTATACCCAATGGATGCTTCAAGACTATTGATATCCTTCATCTAGTAGGAATATGGCCTCAAAATTCACCAAAGTGTTGTCTAAAATAACTCCCCTAGTTATTTTGACAACTTACATTCTCATTTTGGCTCTGAAGATCAATACTGTAGATTGCACGCTCTTTGGTTGTTTCCTTGGCGCATTATTTGGTTACAGTTCCCCCACGATTCCTTCCTTCTCAATTCCTTTGTTTCCTTCTATTCTCCTTTTTCATGCACCCATTTTGTGCTCCCACCTTCCTTCTCATATTTTTTGGATCCTCCACACACACCCCTGACTTGCCATTCAAATTGGATAAGTCCCTCACATGCTTCTTCCACATTCTTCCCTGACGTATCTTACCCTCACTTTTACACATTGAACACTTCTATCTTGGCTTGTTCCACATGCCCCTTCTCTCTTGTCACCACACACTCTCATTTTGAATAGCCACACCCAACTTGGATAATTTTCTCTTTTAGTTATGCATCCATTCTTCCATGCATGTTGCCTACGTGCACTTGTCCTTCACTTTCATATTTCATGCATCTTGCTTTCACCTGTGTTTTTTGTATTCTTTTATGCCAAGTCACTCTAAAAAATCATCACATGTCAGACTTTAGTGTGCAACACATAACCTATCAAAGTGCACAAACTGGGCACCAAATCCTTGTGATGAACTGTTGTGTGAAATGTGGCAGAAATGAAAAAAAATTAGAACATTTATCTGATCACATGGATCAGTTAGTGCACACCACATATATTGTGTGTTCAGTTTGTAATGTAAACTTTAGAACATCATAAATTTTGTCACAGGGCTTTAATTCATGCACCCTTGGTCTTGTTGGAAATTTGATGACATGGGATAAGCTCTACATCATTCAAAAATATATTTTGGCAGGATTTGGTAGATGAGAAGCAAGGAAATTAATTTCAACCATTAATGTAGAAATCTAATTGACCCAACCACAAGATTTTATTCAAATATCACCTCCTTCCTTCTTCTAAAATCCAATTAGACATGGGGAGAAACATATGTTAGTATTGTAGGTGAATTTGCAAGAATTCAATGCTTACTATTGGTGGTTTTATTTTAAATCTAAGTTTCCTTCTTCTATCTTCCCCTCTTTTGTCCTTTTTATATAAAATATAGATCAAGGTTTATTATAAAAGGTTGGACCCCTTTATTTTGTTAAGAGCTCTACTCCTTAGTATTTTATGTTACAAGCCTTTAGATCTGGCTCTTTTCATATGGATATCGACCTTGTTTTCCATTGTAATCGATTGAGAATTTTATGGAAATAATAAAATATTTTTTTTGTGGCTATTATCCATTTTGGCCCATTTCTATTGCATATCCTTACCTCTATTTTGCATTATTTTTTTGTTGTGATCTCTCACATACATTGCAAGTTCCTTTTCTGATTGTTCCCTATGAAAATGAGTGTGTTTCAGGCTTTGATACGTGTGTCTATCCTCTTTGCACACATTTTCTTTCATTTTTTCTTAAGACTAACTATGTTCATCCCCTTTTTTCTAGTGCTATCACCTCCTTTATCTTAGTTTTCCATTTTTTTTCTTCTCCTTCTAACCCTGGTCCCTTGGATATCTTAGAGTAGTGATAGGTAGCTACATTTCCATTCATAGGAGTAGTTTTAGTGTTAAAAATAGGTAGAGTAACCGGCATTCTCTGGAGGTCTGTCTGAAGTGTGCAAGGCCCCAGAACTTGGAGATAGTACCATTTTTCCTCAAAAATCCCAGTTCATCCTGAACTGGGATGGGTACAATTTTGAGCTCCAAAAACTACCTACGAAGCATCAAATGAATTGGTGACTATAAGTATAGAAGCAATAAGAAATCTTCCAGTGGACCCTAGAAAACCAATGCCTCCAAATATTAATAAAGTAATTGAAGAAAATTGGGAGGAATTCAAGAATAAATATCCAAAATAATATGGAAAAATAGAACCAAGTAGATAAGGACCCAAAACATACAAAATAAGGCCAAATAAAGGGAAAATTTCTTCATCCCCAACTACAAAATGCCAAAAGGAGATGGCCACAACAAGAATAGCGAATGAAACATGGTTCAACGAGGAAGAAGATGAGATTCACAGGGAATAGAAAAAAAGTTTTGAATTAGAGGAGGAAGAAACTCTGTCTCCTCCACTTTTACTGCCAAATGTACCATAAGAAGAATTAGGACCATAATTTTCAAGAGAAGCTGAACCTCGAGAAGAGATTAAATTATGCAAACTTGCATATGGATACTATAGGACATGTTTATCTTGGGGTGATGTTTCCCACGTGGCACAACAATATGAAGTAAGCACCAAAATAGAACAAGTGGCCATAACATAAGCTATAATTCAGTACATGAAGAAATTTAACTTGATAATTAGAGATATAATTCATCTCCTTCCACAAAAATTACTCAAGGAAATTCAACCACAATAATATATAGATGAGGAATATGGACAGAAATATCTTGAACAAGAAATAAAACAATTAAAACAAAATAAGAAGACCATCAAAGATCAAACCCGCATAGAGGAGATAGAATAATTAATAAGGATTCTTAACAAAACAAAGGAAGAAAAGTAAGAGGAGGAGAGGAAACATAGAGAAGCATATAAAAAGTAAAGAGAGGAGTAGAGGGAAGCAACTTAGAAACAAAAAAAAGAGTAACAAAAGGAAAATGACGCAGAAGCATATAAGCAATGAGAGGAGGATGATAAAAAAAAGAGGAGGAAAAATAGAAGAAGAAAATTAAAGAGGAGACAAGGAAAAAAGAAATGGAAGAAAAAAGAGAAAGATAGATGAATTCAAGAGGGAAAAACAATAATAGGAGGAGAAGGAAATAAAGATTAAAAAAAAGAAGAGGAGAAGGAAACAACGGGAAAAGAAGAAGAAGAAGAAAAAGAAGGAAGAAGAGAAAAAGGAGAAATAAGAAGAAGAGAAGGAAAGAAAGAAGAAATAAGAAGAAGAAAAAGAGAGAAAGGAGAAAGAGGAACAAATGAAAATGAAAAAGAAGAAAAGTAAAAATAGAAGAAGGAAGAAGAAAAAATTGGATAGCAGAAGAAGAAAAGGAACAAAAGAAGAAAGAACAAATAAAAAAAGAAAAACACAAGGAAGCAAGAAGAAGGAAAAAAGAAGAAAAGGAGGAGAAAGATATAAAATAACACAAAAGGAGATAAAAAGAAAAGAATGAAGAAAATAAAGTATAGGTACCACTACCAACACCACCTACACTAAGCAGAAGTAGCAACAACCTAGTACCTATACAGTCTCCCAGAGATCTATTAACAAAAATCAAGCAGGACCTCCAAAAAAGAAAGAAAGAATAATTGAAACGGTTACGATAAGGAGTTGTAGAGAGAATATAAGAAGGGTATATGGTACATTTAAATAAAATCTCACCCCTCTAGAAATCTACATGCAGTCAACTACTAGATCAAAATACAAAACAAGAATGGGTGTAGAGATGTGTAGACATGGAAGAATTGATTAATAGAATAGTCAAATCTATTTAAGAAAAAAAGACACACATTAAAATTGATTCTAGTCTACAAATAGAAATAAAAATAGAACAAGCAGTAAAAGAGATGATAGTAGACAATACTAGAAGTAAAGAAAATGAAGATAGAAATATCTAAGAAGAAGCTATAAAAGAATATAAGGACCAAGTCATATAACCATAAGTTTTGGAAAATCAAAAACACAGAAAGGAGATGAGGGAGGATATAAACTAATTAGAGACAAAATTCTACAACGCCGCAACATATTATGCATATACCATGGGATGGCCAAGTTTGACTCAAAAATTTATAGCAGAATTAGAAAGACTTGAAGGAAACAGCATAAAAAATCTATAAAATATGATATAAATAAAGACAAGGATGGGACCAAACGTAGAAAACTTGCAGAACTTATAGAACAATATCAGACTAAGAAAGAAAATCACATAGAGAAGATCTCAAACATGCAAGAATGAAGCAATACCATGGATGGGGAACTTATAAGGATGCAACATGAGTTAGAAAGGGGATAACAAAGATTCAATCAAATTAAATCAAATCCCCCTCTTTAGATATCATTCCATTGATAACTCACAACTTCAAGAATGGATACAACATATCAAGCACCATTTATACTTGTGGTACCCATTTGAAAAGAACATCACTACTTAGATCACAAAATAGATCCCCCAAAACACACCATGAAGAAGACTTGGAGAAATTAAATTTTGCAGAGACACCATGGCGTGCCATAAATCCAGTCAGCTAAGTAGAGTGAGGGAACCTTTCCTTAGACTAGACGTCTAAGTTTCTGGGGGTTGATGCCTATGTTTTCCTAGAGTTCATATATAAAGATATGTTTCTTCATGAATTGGTTGTCTCAAGGATGAGACAAAGTTTGAATTCCATGGACGATGTTGACAGGGTTCTTCATCAAGTTTGGAACAATCTGTAGAGTGAAGAGAAACACGAGAGACTAAGCAAGAAGCCACAAATAAAGGAGGAAAGTCATAAAATACAATAGATAACTATAGTATATAGAAAATCCACCGAGTATCAAAGAAATTTGTGGAAGCCTACATAAAGACATGTTATCCAATTTTTCCCCTTGGGGAAAAATTGGACAATGGGGTCCTATTGGATCTTGGGACCAGAAATAGTCATCCATGATCATTCAAAGTCATTTCGAGTAAATTTTTCCTTTAAGGAGCATTATGTTTTTCTAGGAGGTTGGATATTTGCTTAAAGTGAGAGATTTCCCTGATGGGTCCACATTCATCTGACACAAGAAAAAATGTCAAGATTGAAAAATAAAGTTTAAAAGGTTCTATTGTGCTCCCATAACCTCCTTGGTGTTGATAAAGATTCGTGAGGTTTACAAATCAGGGTAGGATCATATTGAGTGAGCTAAGTGGGGATTTGAGCTCAAAATAGCTTAGCGAGCTATGGGTTGTCTGATGGTTTTAATAATCATGTTGTATTAGGTAAGCTCAATTTTTTGTGGAAAACCGTTAACATCCTAAGTCAAGTATAGAGAATGGCTCAGATACATCTGGCTCAATGTTGAAAATTGAAATGAACATTTGATAAACATGCCAATCCTTTCTTGAAGTTTGGATCGAATCGGAAAAACATGCAAGACCACACCATTGGAGGGATTTTTGAATGTAGTGATGGCTGGTGGAAGCCAATGGAGATGGATCAAGCTAAACATGAAGAAGTTTGAAGTAGAAAAGAGTTTGAGTTAAGACGAAGAAATGTCAAGCTCAGCACAGAAGGAACACGGTGCTCATAGCATCTCGGGTCTACATGGTAGCGTAATCGTGGGTAGCTCTTCCTGAAATTTGGGGTCTCCGTTGAGTTAGATTCATGCTGTCTTGGCATGGAAAAGAATATGTAAAGGCTGGGACAAACTTAGTAGTAGCTCAAAATCATGTTGGAAATTCATGGAGAATACCTTGGAGAACACGTATATGTAGAGAGCTCTTTACAAATTCGGTGGGGTTACGTTGTGAACTAAGTTGACTTAGTGATAGGAGATCACAATGAGCCCAATGCATAACTCAAGGTTTACTAGGGGAAAGAAATATCAAATTGAAGTTTAAGGAGACTCGGTAATGCACAACTCATTGGAATGATGTAACAAAAAAAGCATAGAGAAGGGAAAAGAATGTCGAGAGCCAACTCGACTCAATGTCTCAACATTGAGCTCGTGAACATTTAGGGAAGGCGATGAGCTCAAGCAAAAATGATGAGAGAATTCATTGGATTCGAACCAGGTGTTGAGAAGACAGAATATGACACTAAGGATAACACACACAGAAGATTCACACACAGGATCAAGGCACATTTGAAGGTGTGGAAGGATAGGGAAGGAAACGCGTGTAAAAGACAAATTGATTTGGGACTTAGCCATTTTAATGGTTACAAGCTATTTTTGGAGATAGCATATAGAGAACCCAATGAGATGGAGACTTGCACGATACACAAATGATATTTTGGGAAGAGTGTCTACTAAGCACCATGCATGAGTTCGAGTTAATAATAGGAGTACTACTTCCAGTTAACTATAAGAGATCTATTATTAGCGCACTTGCATGTGTGCATGTTATTGTAAAAACTCCTGAATATTTTTAGCATTGGACCTATTTTGGGAAGTGCATAAGTGGTGAATGGAAAGTCCCCACCCTTATAAATATGTATTAATCTATGTAGTTAGAGAGACATTATGTATGAGATATTGTGGAGTTATGCTGCCAGATATAATGCATGCATAAACTTATGATACTATTTATTATAAGAATATTCTTTATTTATTTTGTTTAATATAATGGAGTGTATTGGGTGAATAATGACATTGGACATGACTGTAATTGGTTCTTACATGGTTGAGTTTGTTATGCTTATCATTTGATTCATGATTATTTAAGGTCTAGATATGGAATATGCTCCATGGAATGTTTATGCTATTTATGGATATGAATACATTAAATCTTCATCAAGTTAACGTCCTGCACAAGACCCTCTAAGGAGGGGCCTAATACCTTTACACACTTTGGGTGAGTGCTCAGCTCAGGTTGGGTGATGTGCTAGTGCGCTTGGGTTATTTGTGGTAAATTCTAGGTTGCATCATTAGTTCAGTTTCCAAAGAAATAACATGTTGGAGTCAGAAGAAAGAAAAGGCCAGGCATAAGGCATGACATGACAGGCACATTCGAGACAAAAAGATTTAGATGGGATAGATGGTGCTTCTTTATGACTCTAAGTTTTTGAGCCATCCAGTCAAGCTTAAAGTGTATTGGTTGGGACCGTATATTATCACTCATATACTTGAATCAAACACTCAGTTAGAGACACTTGATGGAATACATTTACTCAATTACTTCAACGGAGTAGGTTGAAGCCCTACTATAAATAATTCTTCTTTCTATTTGTAATAAGGAAGTGTTTCCATTTAGTCTAAGTTTTCATTTATGTATTTCTTTAATGTATTTCCTTCTTCATCGCTATGCTTTGTCAATTTAGTTGGTGTTTTGTGTAATAAACATGTTTGCGCACTGGAAGCTAATTACCATTTGAAGAATTTTTATGTGTAGAGGACTACACATACCATTGGTGTGGGGTAGCTATTTACAAATGGGTACACATAAAGGAAAAAATTGCTACAGGTTTTATTTAAGTTTTGAAAGAATTTGTTAGAAAGGAGATTGCTTTAAAAAGATGACCGTAGATGGATATAAATGAGGGAAAAATATAAAACTAGGTAAGCAACAGTCATGGAGACTACCAGGGGAAGGAACAATAGCGAGGTACTTTGGCACATGGAAGCACATTAAAGAGATGTCTGTAGCTAGAAGTTAAGTAGGAGTGCTAGAAGGTTATAGCTAGGGCATGAAGATGTACCTTGAAAATATTGTGAAAATGGTCAATTAATGAGAGGATTGTTGATTGGTGAAGGAGAAATAAATGCACCAAATTTTTGAAAATATATATAAGGACATGATGTGGGTTCATTTTTACCTTTGTGATCAAGTATTTGAGTGAGCTAAGTACGATCGAGCCGATCAAACCGTATTGAGGTGCAGAGAGTGTGAAACCAGGCATAGAGAGTGAATTATTGCATGGAAGATGTTTCCATCCCCATTGGTGAAGGGTTTGATCGAAGAAGAGGCATTGAAAATAAGTTAGGGCATGTAGTTTCAAGTTAGGGCACACATATTCGATCTAGGGTTTGAACTTTCTCATTACAGAAGACAGAAGGAAGGATTTTTATGATGGCACTAAAGAAAGAACATGCAGTAGGCATGAAAGGAAAGAATGGCTCCCGAGAGTAATTTTTCAGAGATGCAGTACCCAAAAGGTGTGATAGTCACAAAAGAGTGGGATTCCCACATTCATAGGTGAAAAATAAGTTATTACAACCACCGTACATCTAAAAGCAAGAAAGAGTTGGATGCATTGTTGAATACAAAGACCAATAAGTGCATGATGGAGGATATGCTAGTTTATGACGATGCTGGGGAGAAATTTTTGAAGCAGGTAGGTGTCTATTAGTTGTATGAGCTGTTGTATTTTGGAAAGTATGAACCATTATACCAATGGATGATGAGTAGAGTCCATGAGGACTTCTTCTATTTCTCCAGATGAAGCATTATAATCACATCAGCCCTGATTTTGACACTGATAGGATTGAAGGGCACAAGGGTAGACCTTGATAGTGATATGACTAATAAAGCAAAAATAGTAAAGAGAAAAAAGGAGTTGGGGTATACTAATGGTCTGTGCAGAATGTACATTGATAAATTGAAGAATTACCCAGTGGTGCAGGAAGCCACGCATCTAGTAACCAACTTGAATGATCAAGAGAGATGGTCATAGGTGAATACCATGTGGTTGTATGTTGCAAAGGAATGGTTTCAGGGAGTATTCTATAACTTAGTAGTTTACATTGTAGACACCATTGTTGAGGAAACACACACAAGAGAAAAGATAATTTTTGGCACTATCCTCCTTTCCCTTGTGTTTGTAGAAATTAGTGCCATATGGCACAAAGAACAAGATCTGGGAGTATCCCATGGAAAAGAAGTCCCTCATGAAGAGATTTGACAAATATTTATGTGAAGGATCAATGAGTGGGCCATTTAAGAAGAGGGTGGAGATGTGGTATAACTGACTTCACACAACATTTAAGGAGGAGTGGAAAATTCCCTTGGAGCTACCTTTGGTGGTGGGAAAGGCGGTACAATTTACAGTGTACCAACACTTATACATCACGTGATTTTCTATGAGGGATGGGTCATGGAGCCCATGGTGAAAACTACCATATGCCTTCACAATTTGCTACTTCAAGGCATCAATCCATCGATTTACTGATGTGCGTTGCCTGAAATTTAATGTAGACAAGGTATACTATGACTACCACACTCTGAGGAAGGCATATGTGTATCCGAGATGGACTGTCTACATTGAAAGGGTCATCTCAGATGTCATAAGTATGAAGCCAGTAAGCTTGGATATTGGGGATAGTGGAGCCACGCTCATATACCTTTAGCTTAAGCATAAGCTAGAGAATAAAAAGTATGTAGAAAATGAGTTCGTGCTCCCAGGCCACCTAAAGGAAAACATACAATAGAGAACATACCAGCCCCATAGCTTGTACAAACTATAGCGGTAGATGAGGAGGAAAAAGAACACGAAGATAGTGGTAGCTTAGATCATAGAGGCCGAAGACAACCTACAAATACAGTAGATATTGAATGTGTGGGTACTCCACCTTAGGTAGAGGAAGAAGATGAAGACTTAGATGTGGAAGCATTCCATGGAGAGTGGTAATTTAAAAGGGTATTTAGAAGAACAAGGGACCAAGGCACAGAAAATTCCCAGCGTGTAAGAAGATCACCACGACTCTCTCCTCAGAAAGAGACAATTGAGAGGAAGAGGAGAAAACTAAAGTTGAATGAGGAGGCAGAGGAGTTTGCAGAGAGAGCGCTTGGAACCCCTGTACAGCCAGAACATGTGGAAGAACCTAGGGATGAGAATATGAAGGATGGAGAGGAAGGTACAAAGGAGGCAAAGGAAACAAAGCATGATATTGCTTAAAACATCAAAGATCCAACTCCAAACCTTAACACTCAAATTCCTAAGGGGAAAAGAATGAGGAGAACCAGTGAGGAGTATGTCGTGCCAAGTATGGGCTATGCTAAGGACACAAGTAAAATTTTCTGCACCCATTTCCAGAGTACAACGGACCTTAAGGGTTTGTATGGATGGGAGTTGATGGACCCAAACATGTCCACTAAGCGCACGAGGAAACAACTATCCTAGTTCATGAAAAATCACATGGATGAGCCTGATTTTGATGTGTGTGAGGATTCATGTGTTTCAAGAAGAATGAAGAAGGAACCACAAAGCAAGCACATGACTAGAAAGCCCACTCTCATGTCTGATGAGAAGGTGAGTAATTCCTTGGTTAAGGTATTTACAAAGGTTACGCTAAGGAACATAGATAAGGCTGCCACTATTAGAGCGCTACAAGAAGATAACAAGGAAAAGCTATAGAAATAGTGCATCTAAAAGGAGAGAAGGAATTAGAATAAAAAAATAATGAATCCTTCATTAGCCTATTAGAATAAATTAACGATTATGTCCTAAAAGTAAGACAACACTTAGAGTCTAAGGTACCTGAAAAGTTTCCTTCGGCTATGCATTATGTGTGTATGTTAGTTGATTTGGTGCTTGAGGATGAATAAATTCACTTGCCAGTGCAAAAGGACCCTGAATAGGAAGTAGAGAGAGCAAGTGCCTCCATGGTTAGAAATATTTCATCTTACGAGGCATTGCTCCAAACTTTACAAGATGAGCTAAAGAAAGTAGACCAAGCTTTGAACATATATGTAGCTCCAGAAGCAGTGATTAGGATTAGAACTATATTAGAAGATAATGAATTTCTAAAGGCAATGAAGGATGAGAATTTAGGGCACACAGAGAGATTGGCATTAGTAAAGAAAAATTGAGAAGATCTTGTAGCAGCACAACATCCACATAAGGAGAAGATGGATGATCTTGGAAATCTCATAACAAAAACTATGGATCTTCTGGAGGGAAGGATGTCTGTTATGGATAACATTTTCCTAGTATTACATAATAAAAAGGGAGAGATGACCTAGGATGTGTTAGAATCCATCACCACAAACATTCCAGAGAAGACCAGAAACATGTTGGATGATTGGCAAGCCTTGAAGGATGAGATTAAAGGAGAATATATGGAGTTGATCCTCCCATTTGAAACATAGGGTGCTACAGAATAGAAGTCCATTATTTGTAAAGTAATTATTTACATTCTTTCCATTCTTATTATTTATTCTTTGGGAACATTAGGATAAACCCGGTTTTCGGGATGACAATGTAGTTTAGTGTGGGGTAATTTTAAGCAGACAAAATATGACACTAAGGATAAGACATACAGAAGATTCGTACATGGGAGTAAGGCACATTTTCAAGTGTGGAAGGAAAGGGAAGGAAATACATGTGAAATACAGATTGATTCAGGACTTAGCCATTTTCATGGTTACAGACTATTTTGGAAATAGCATACGGAGCACACAATGGGATCAAGACTTGTGCAATACACATGCTATTTTGGGAAGAGCGTATATTAAGCACCATGCATGAGTTTGAGTTAATAATAGGAGTACTACTACCAATTAACTATAAGATATCTATTATTAGTGCACTTGCATATGTGCATGTTATTGTAAAAGTGCATGACTATTTTCAGCATGCCATCTATTTTTTGAAGTGCGTAAGCGGTGAAGGGAAAGTCCCCACCCTTATAAATATGTATTAATCTATGTAGTTAGAGATACACTTTGTATGAGCTATTGTGGAGTTATGCTGCTAGATCTTATGTGCGTATAAACTTATGATACTATTTATGGTAAGAATCTTATGTATTTATTGTGTTTAATATAATGGAGTGTATTAGGTGAATAGTAGTGTTAAACATGACTGTAACTAGTTCTTGCATGGTTGAATTCATTATGTTTATCATTTGATTCATGATTCTTTAAGATCTAGATCTTGAACATGCTCTGTGGAATGTTTATACTATTTATGGATCTAAATACATTAAATCTTCATCACGTTAACATCATGCACAAGCAACTCTAAGAAGAGTCTTGGTACCTTTGCATGCTTTGGGTGAGAGCCCAAATCAGGCTGGGCGATGTGCCAGTGCACCTGACTTATTTGGGGTAAATTATAGGTTGTATTACTAGGTTGGGCTCAGACGGGTGATTTTTAAGTTCATGCAATGAGCTTGGTTTGTGGAAAAAGTGTGCAAAAAAGTTCATGGGAAATAGGTCTGAGTTGAAATTGGGAGATGTTGAGGAGAGAGCTTGTACTTTAAGCATACCACATCAAGCGAGCCATTGGAATGTCTCAATCAGAAGCAAATGGAGCTAGTGTCTTTGAAAGGATAACTTAATAGATAAGGAGATCAATAAGATTCACTTGGCACCATTAATGCATCGTCTGGCCACAAGTGAGCTCAGGCGAAGAGAAGAACTACTCACAAAGCCTAACAAGCAACAAGTCGCCATTTGTGGATGAAGATGAGCTTAAGGTCAAGCTTGGTACTGAGCTCACAAGGAGATGACCCAACCCCATGTATGAGCCACTCAGGGTGAAATGAGCTGATCAAAGTTGATCTTGAAATGGTGAGTAAGAATCAGTATGCAACCCAGATTGATGGGAGAATTCAACAAGAATTAGCTCGCTCAACCAAGTCAAGCCAAGGTGTAGGACAATGGGAGTTGGATATATTTTCAGTTTTTCATCTGGGCTCATGGGAATTTCAAGATGTCGGGCACGTTCGGGTAGGATTCAAATCTGTGTTGTGGGGATTTGAGTCATTCGAGCCAGGGAAACTTGGATTCTTTTTTCGGAGAAGGATGTCGAGCCCGCCAAATGAATGTGCAAGTACATAGGTGATGTGATGGAACTTACCCGATGATCTGTGTCATGTTCATCCGAGTCAATTTCTGAGTCATCGATTGAAATGAACCGGTCAAAGAAAAATGTTCCATGAGGCTCAGTCAATGAGTAAAGGGAGAACCCATTGATTAAACGATACGTGGCAACCAATACAAGCAAGGTGGGTGAGTGGTGAGTTAAGTGAAGATCCTGAGACCTTGTTAATGTGGAAGCCAAAGGGTTGCAATCGAGGTATTTTCAATGTAAGTGATGATGAGGTGGATGCATAAAATAAAGAACTCATTGAGATTAATGCAAAAGTTGACCAAAATTAATAGAGACATTGAGTTATGAGGGCTTGACATGTGATAAGGTGGTGGTCGTCAAAACTTTAAATGTTTGGGCTATACATGTCAAACGTAAAACATGCCAAATATGCAAAAATGCCACGTAAAAGGAACGTGGGGCTTGTCAATGCCAAATGTGGTGGGAAGTATAAAACCTAACTCTACGGAGGATATCGGGAGATCACCACTATGATCAATGCAAGGAACTTTCCAACTAGCTCTGTAAGATCCACTTTTTGTCACTTCGTCACTAGAATTTTTTTTATGTATAATAAATATCTTTATGCAGTTGATTTAAATACCCATATATTTAAATCTACATAAACCTTAAAGCAATCCATTTCCGATAACTGTCATGAACCATATGTAACTACATGAGAGAATGTTGAGCCTACTCATTCTCCCTCAATGCTCTATACGATCCACACATAAAATGTATCCCTTCGGTTCCCCTTTAACAGGATATGATATATAATTGAAAACCCCTAAGTGTGTACCTAGATTCCACCTATGAAAACCACAGGTATCACACAGCTTAGATAATGGTGAAATCTCGATAGTGTAATCAGCAGCTTACACCACTTTACACAAATTTTATGAGTCATGTATGTCATACTCGATTCTATGATGGCACACTCGCCATTGAAATCTTGTCATCTCACCTTATTCACTTGTTCAATTATATGTATTCACAAATGTTAATGATGTAAACAATTACAAGCCTTGAATGAGGTTCAAACCAATTTAACCTACATGAAGACGTACCTCTATGTCATCCTCTAATGCCTATGGGAAAGAAAGTTTACTCATAACAATTCACCTTGTTACTCACCCTCATATCTTCCCGTAGCCATCATAGGTTGATATAAGGGTGCATACGTAGGAGGTCCAATCTATCGTGTAACTCTATCAAGGTTTGTACTTAGGACAACACCATACTATAATCTAGTCTCTTGATGAGATAACTCATTACAGATGCTAAACGGAAATATCCTAATGGTGACAATCGTCACCATAGGGATACAACTGTGTAGTATATACAGTGAGTTCACCCACCTAGAATCCTATATTGGTGCATGGTGTTTATTGTTTTCAAGGTAATCATTAGAGAACAACCTAGGACTTACAACACCTTCATGAATGGGTCGTACCTAACGTCCAGTTTAAGTTAATCCCAGGACCCCCAATCTCTATAACATTTTAATTACCTTTCAATATCTCATACCCATGTTAACCATTAATAGAAACAATACTATCAATGTCTATGATTATTATTACAATTTCAAAAATTGTCCCATCTTTAACATCAAGGCTCATGTTCCTTATTTCATACTCTAGGGATATGTAATTATATGAAGCTAAGTATTTAGGTATGATTCATTCCTTGAATTAAGTGTCATAGGCTATAAATGCCAACTATCCATTCAGTTTAAGCACATCACCTTTCTTATTTGCAGCACATTAAAGAGCGTTCATTTATTTTACTATCTCCAACAAGTAATATATATTTGGGGTATCTGATATGGTAGATTTTATGAACCACTTGCCCATTTATCTTTCCCTATCATGTCCTTTTTAAAATATCACTCTAAAATTCTCTTTAGAGATAATTACAGTATTGACTAGGGATGAGATTCAAATGCTATGTTCTTTTAACTTAGTAAGCATGTTCCATATTACTTTCATTGTATCCGACATGCTTATGTGCTCATAATGATGCATCATGGGACAACCCCTAATTAAAAACATTCCATATCTTTGAGAAAAATATTTCATAACACAATTACCACAATTATGTAATTCTCGAAAAGTGAAACCATAATCAATATATAGTCATGTTAGACTACCATAAGCTTGACCTCTTGTTACGTATGTGTACCATCCTAGTATAGGACTTAGTGTTGATTTCAATTAGAAATCAATATTAAATTATTATATATTTGATAGGATTTAATATAACTTGTATTTATAAAACAGCCAGAGCACAGAATTACCTGATTATCATAACCTTTCCATGGTTTCATGATAATCTAGTTGCTTTCTTAGCAGCGGCCATTAATATTAGACAATCTTACTTCTAGATATATTTTATTGGTTGTGTACATTCTATACAAAACCTGTGGAGAACTTAACACAACTTTACAGGTAGGTTGATATATTGCATTTTATAATGAGGCAGTTATCCACTAGACACCTCGACTATTTCCAAGTATGCTTAACATATAATTAATTAGAACAAGATATTTTTAGGAAACGTTCCTCCAATAGTCCCTTATATGATCCTTAGAATCTCACACATAAGATGTGTATAGTACTTACTACATGCTAGATACTAATGATTAATACAATAGTATTGTAGATGTTGATTTCTTAACTTGATATATTTATGACTCAAAACTCATCAATCGACAATCAACCACTTACAAAATAATATATATATATATATATATATATATATATATATATATATATATATATATATATATATCAGCAGGAAATTTTTCTTAATAATATTTATGAGATAAATACAACTCATGCCTTTATGCATGACCAAAATCTTTCTTTTAAATGAATAAAACAGTTATATTCAGTACAAAGCCTTTCCCATTTCTAAGAAGATGTATTTCATTTAAGAACATTCAAGTCATTCATATCTTCAAACTTTCCTCGATCAAAATAATATACAAAACTAAATACTTCACCCTTCCTTCTCTGTGTTTATCTACAAAATTGTTAGCATGAGTCAATTCATAGGAACTGAGCATGATAAGCACCAACTTACCATAATGACATACTCTACTTAATTATTTCATAGAAATAACCCATATTATTTTTATGAATCAATATTGCAAGGCTTAAGTAGATAAACAATTCTTTCTATAACATGACAAAAAATAAGTAGTTTAATGATCCATGTAAGAAATCAATTTCAAACTTACTTTTCCATACAACTACTTCAGTCGCTCAGAAACAGTCATACAATTCATAAGATACATGAGATTTATAAGTATTTGAAAACTACCATATAAGAGTAACAAGATTTCACTCATGCAATTCCCATACTTGCATGCCTAAAATCATTTTACTCAACCATTAAATAACCATATAAATATAAATAACACATTCAAGCAATCTCTCAAATTTTCACAATAGATCTAACAAGGGTTTCATACACCCATAAGGATCGCTAAGGTTTAGGTAATAATATCAAACATCAAAAGTATTTGGTTAACAAACTACGAAATTAGAGCATTTAACCTTGAGGATAAGAGCGAGAGAACATTCATGACATCCTATCATATACCAATTAGGTATAACTTGAGTAATAGGCTACATATAAAACTTACCTCAACTTAAACACTTATATGAGCATTCCAAGAATAGAAAAGAGTACACAATTCCTTCTTCAGATATGTTTCATCATATCAAGACCTAATAAACACTAAGGTCTTTAAAATTATGGAAGAGAGTAGGCACCATGAGTTGATGAGATAATATAATTGTTACTTAACCCAAAAATTTCATCTAGACATTTAATATCCCATGAGTTTTCTCAACATGAAATTCAACTTCTAGCAAACCACTTTTTCCCAGTAAGTCAAGACTTCACTTGACTTTGAATTTAAGAATGATCTCCTAACCCATTCTATTCAACAAGGTTAGATCATACTGAACTAAATTCATGACACAACTAGGAAAGGTCAATAAGGAACTTTCAAAACATCAAGGAAACCCCATATTTAATAAATGAAACTGAGTACAATTTTCTATAAGAGAAAGAGTCACTTCTGGGTTTACTGAGATACCACATAATTCAAATAAGAATCATTACACCCAGAGATGATCTGTCACATCTCACGAACTTAGTTAAAGGATGAATCTAGTTATCATCTATTATAGGAGTAGGAGTATATAGCTTACCATTTTGTCCTAGAATGGGTTATCATAAAAAATCAATGCCTCCAGTTTCTTAATAGAACACATAGTATGACAATGTGATCAACAAAATTGTACCATGTTAATTAATACAGAAGGGTAATACCACCAAACTTTACAACCCTAAAGCCAAGAGACTTCCTATTTTGGGACAACTTTAATCCCCGTCTCTACTTAATGATTCAGTTTCCATCATTTAGAACGTAAACCCAACAAGCACAGATAAGAGCATAAGGATCAAGAAATCAAAATCTACTATCATTACTGGATCATACGTTGAGATGAGGCATGCCCAGTAAAAGGAACTATCTGACACCTTTTCAACCATAAAATCTAATGCATAAACTCTTAAAATATCAGCTCACTTTTTAGGATGGTTTCCTAATGTACAAAAGTGACCTACATCTCTTATAAGAGGAATGACATTCTTATTCGAATTCGAAATCACTTTTGAACTTAGAAAGAATTACAAGAAGAACCATGCTTTAGTAATAATAGTGAATAAATTAGCCCACCAAGTATCATACAAGGTTTTACAGGAGAATGTCCATCCTCCATTATAAAGGCTATGATGGAACATAAGTGACGAGATTGTAACAAGTTGGACTTAACCATCATAGTAATCAAATCTCAATATAACCTTTCTGCAACTTGCTTTAGACCCTGAAGGAGTTGGAATAGTTCTATAGTTATTAAGAAGAAACTAAGAGATCAACATGAAATAATAGAATGAAGTACCTAGAACTTATACAATCTTAAATTGTAAAAAAGATAGAATAGTTAACTATTAGGAAACTCAGCTATTCGGCCAAGCCATCATAGTGGCTCTGGAGTAGACAAAAGGTGTCATTCATAAATACCCATTTAAGGGTTGAAACGAGTAGGCCTTGAAAATATTACAACTGTTCTTATTATCTATAACTCAGTGATAATATTAAATTCAGTTGTGTTTCTTCAGTGTAAATACTTATTTTAAATAAAACTAGGTCGATTATAAGTATCAATGATGCCTCCTACAAGACCAACATGACTCCACAGGTATATATTTATTTAACTAATCAAACCCAGTTGCGTAAATCCCCCAAACACTAGGTCAAGGATAGACATTTATAACAAAAACTCACACAAAACAATTTCCAACATACTACAATAGCTTGCTATATTTATTCATATCCATGAAGAGATGGGTAACAAATTAAACAAAGTTTTCTACAACATGGGTAGAAATATATTCATAGCTGCAAGAAGATTTTAAAAATGTTGGCGTATCAAATCAAACCTAGTAATCATTTTAGCAGCAATCCTCAAATATCTCAAGATTATATTCTTTTCTTAACGATAATAACCCTCATTGAAGCATGTACTTAGTTAATCAATTTTAACAACATACATCATGAAGCCATAGCAATTCATGCTCTACAGAGAAATTATTAAATGATTCTATATCTCTGAAATTATAAACACAAAATTTCTCACAAAACAAGGTTATTTTTGTGAAATTACTAAATAGAGCAAGAAATTATGAAAAATTTAGAGAGTATCATGCCCTTTACGGCGGTGTTTTCTTTCCTTGCAAAAATTTCATGATTACTCAAGAAAATCCCCAAATCTTTGAAATGAGTTCCTTCATTCAACAGATCACAAATTTCCCATGATATTTTAATGAGTTTGGGAACTTCTTGTTCCACCTACTTCACTATAGTTTTATCTATGCAAACTCACATCAACACATAGTTCCACTTTTGCATGCAAAGCTTCTGCAAGTTTCATGTAATGAAGTGATTCAATACCAATACTAAACTTTTTTTCTCCCAAACCACTCACACACTTTATAAGGAAGGTGGGAATTAAAAGACATTAAATGCAGAGTTAATAGAGTTGCCACCAATTTACAAACCAACTATTCTTAGCTTTCCCTTAAATTTAGCAAGTCATACTTCATGCCATCCAAGGTGATTTAGATTACTAAAATACTTCACCCCAAAATCAGTTGGAAGAGATAATTAAGGACTGTGAGTAAAACTATTAGGCAGTGGCTGCCACCTCATCAATCGTTTGAATTTGAGCAACCTTATATCATTTTTAAATGACCAAACAATATTTTATACCAATATAAATTCATGTATCCTTTCTTCACATAACTCAAGGCTTCATACAATTTTCATATGCATATACATCCTTTCAAATAGATAAAGTTATTGTCACATCTAGCTTTGCAAGTAATAGTTTTTCATGTATAATTTATTGTCACATGTATAATTATATATATAGATGTTACAATTTTAGCATTGATCAAGAAAGTTGCTCATGCATACTCGTAGCGGTTGATGCCCTTAATTCTTAATAATTAATTCCATGACTGACGACTATAGCCCCTTTATCCCTGGAAATATGATCATGATGACATTAGTCATCAAATGGGAAGACTATTAGATGATTAGTTTAAGACCTATTATAAACCAACAGGAAGTCTTGATCGCATTTCAAATTAAGTCGTTAAGCGAACTATCAAAATCATCAAATTCTTAACATTACTTAGTTATAAAAGCTATAATGTTAACAATTTAATAGAGATAAGAAACAACATCACAAATCACTTCCGAGGCTTAAATTTACACCAAGCATTTTATGACATACAACATTACAAATGACATAATGGCACCTTAGCAAGAATAGTTCATTAATAAGATAGACCCCGGATTAGCAGGGTTCTCATCTAGGGAGATCATCCTTAGCTTATTCATGATATTTTGATTTCGTGTTCACATCAAGTTTTCATTTAATTTTTTATATGCAAGGGTGCCAACAACATAGGGTAAAACCATTTGTCATATCATTACTTTGAGAACAGTAAGGAAAGCACGAGGCATTACATACCTCCCCTCTTAAAAGCATCATCATCCCAATGATGTGATCCTTGCCAAATCAAATCAAACAATTCCATAGAGGATAAGAATAATTCTTGCAGAATAGTTACTTTTCCCCATAAGTTTATGGTTTTTCAGATTCAAAACTTTAAATTCAATAGCTACATCAGCTTACCAGACCGTAAATAGTCACACAATCTGAATTATTTCATGATTACTTCACTAAAATAAATCATTTTTGTATAATATAAATCTTTGATATATAGAGGATATAGTTAAAATAAGCTTACCTGGTAGCTTTTAAGGAATACATATTCCTTTCTGCTAGGATTACAGCGTATGGATCTATGGTAGTTCATTTAGACATATCTCTTTCCTCAGCTATGTTAAAGACTTTTTGATTTGAGGTTCTAAAACTATACAACATTGGGTCAAAAAGATAAGGTACCAACATTCATTCGTTCAATTGAACTTGAATATTACTTATTTCAGTTATCAACTAACTCAACATATCTTACACTTTTTATCCCCTATACTTGGTCCAATCAAATAATGTTGTCAACATGGTTATCCAAGCTTATGGATATACCAAAAAAAATTTACAAATATTAACTCATGAATGAGTACTGACAACACATTTTCTTATCCTCAAACAAGATATCTTCAAGTTTATAGATGTTTGAGAAAACCAGTTTGCTAAAAACCTCTCAAAGTGTTAAGTAACAAAGTTACCTTATTAGATGTAGACTTTGACATCCACAACATTTTTACTCCACTATTAAACCTCCTCGGTGGATTCATAGAATCAGTATTGATCCTAATATTACCAAGGTCATGAAAACTTTCCAATCAGTTTGCACGAGGGTTTCACATAAGTAGTGTGTTGTTTGTATTACTTTTTACTTTAATATATAAAAGTATGTAAACGACTTACATTTACAAAGAGTTCCCTCTGGAATAACTTTGTCTGGACTATACTATCTTTTCCCTAAATAAAGTGTTTTCAAGCTAAGCCCTATATAATACTCCCACACTTAGTCATTTTAAAACATTTACAAATTGAGGTTTTATCATGCCATGTCCATCTCTTGCTCCCATAGACTAAAGGAGGTATTTTTATCATAAATTGGTATTTTCTCTCCCAAATTAAAAAAATTGAGTTATGTTGGGAGTGATGTGAAGGTGCCTTTCTTTCTATGATAGAGGTGTGTGGTTTTATCCTTCCTCTATCTAGTTTGAAAATAATTTATGTTTGTAACCCTCCCCTTTGAATAGATATTGTAATCTATTATTTAGAATTCATTTTCTCTAATTTTTACCTAATCCTTCCACCATGAAGTTCCAATATGCGGAGTAGAAACACATATCATCTCTAGAAACCTATGTGCCTTACATTGGGGACAATAATGTCAGACACATGAACCTGAATGAATTCTAGGTCCGAATATTAGAAGATAATCCAACTGTAATTACCCAATGTGTCAAAAATAATGGAATTGCTTATGGTCCTGGCTTCCCCATCTTAGTGCAATGCATTGATAGAGTCCTGGCTTGTACCTCAAATTTTGATCCTTAAACAAAAGAATTAAAATATCCCCAAGGAAACATTATTACCAAATTAGATTCCCATTATATTAATGCGGCCTTGGGAATCCTAGGCTTTGAAGATTCCAAAATATTGACCAAGGCTAAAACCTTAAGTCTTTTTGACCAAAATAAAAATAACTATAAAACTATGATTGTTAAATATTGGCTTAGGACCTAAAAAAAAGGACCTTCCATGTTATCCAAAATCCTATACATAAGTGATTTAAAATAAAATATTTCAAATATGATCACACAACTATCTAGGATAATGGGCATGTAATCCGCCAATGAGTTTAAATATTGGATGTGTGTGTATATTAATGCAATATGTGAAGATAAACAAAGGCTAAACTACGGGGAAATCATATTTGAGAACTTGAATAAGTAATTGATAAATTTGCATTAGAGTAAAACATTTCATATGACCTCATACTTGATGTACACCATAAAATCCTATAGGGTATGGATAGGGTTGTTAGGGAAAGATGAAAATAATAATGCACCAGTGTATGAGTTTTACACTTAAATCGCCTATGAAAACAACAAAACTCATCAAAAGAGAGTGAATAATGACTTCACAATGTTCTTGGTCAAAATGCTAGAAGATAATGTGATTGAAATGGTTTCTTCAGAGCTAAGGAAGATAAATGTATATGTATGTGTATATGTACATATATATATGTATATGTGTGTGTGTGTGTATATATGTATATGTATATAGATATATATCTTTATATGTGTGTGTGTGTAAAGATATATATATACATATATAAAATATATATATATATATATATATGTACATATACATATATGTATATGTATATGTACATATATATATATATGTGTGTGTGTGTGTGTGTGTGTGTGTGTGTGTGTGTGTGTGTGTGTGTGTGTGTGTGTGTCTGTGTGTATACATACATATATATATGTCCACACACACACACACACACATGTGTGTGTGTGTGTGTATACATATGTATATGTACATATATATATGTATATGTATATGTATATATATACATATATATACATATACATATACATATATGTATATGTATATATACATATACATATATATATGTGCGTGTGCGTGTGTGTGTGTGTGTGTGTGTGTGTGTGTGTGTGTGTGTGTGTGTGTGTAATATGTATACATACATACATACATACATACATACATACATATATATATATGGCAGCATCTTCATTCAATTCAGGGAGCTAGAATCGAGGGAGTACCAAACAAGCTTACAATATATTGCAATAGAAAATTGATTTTGATGGAACTCTGTAGATAGTTGGATGTACTACATAGAACCTATAAATATAATAATATATCAGGGCTATAATTCCCTATCTCACTATGAAATTACACATGTAGGTGTTCCCTTGATGCCCATAATGTCAAGAAAACCATTTTAGAGTTCAAGTTTAATACTTACCAAAAGAGGTCTTCCTTTGATGGAAAGCTTTTATTTTGAATAATGTAAGAATGTACTACTATCATATGCTAACATTTGAATACTAATAGGAATATTATGTTGATGAGTATGAGGTAAGGAAGAGATTATTTTGTAGACTATCATTGTAAAAAATCGGTGATATCAATCTATTCATGGTTCCTGACGGCATGAAAGATGATGATTATGAATTGTATAATGTAGGATACATAAGGTTTATTTAGTAAAATCATCTTCCCACCATTCATTGGTCTCAAAGGGAGAGGGAAAATCTCAATGAATTAAACAATCTAGTGCTCTTAAGAACTAGGCATTGGTATAACATGAGGTTAAAGGAGTTAAGAGAATCAATGAAGACATATTCCTCTCATGAAGCTTCCACTTACCAGAAAGATGTTCCAACACAAAAAATTCATTTTTCCTCAACCTTAGACTCAGGAATGAAGGTGTACATGAAAAATTACAAATCAAAAGAGCCATAGAAGATGGAAGAAACATATGAGAAAAGGGTGGAACAAGAAAAAAATCAAAAAACTGGCTGATGAAACTACATCTGCTCCTGAGAAAATATCACAACCATTTAAAGAAAAAGAAGCAGAAGAATAACAAGATAATGAAGAAGAAGAGGAAGGTGAAGAGGGTGAATAATAATAATATGAGGTAGAAATAATTGAACTAGATACGTGGAAAATAGGGGTATGTAGGCCTAAATTGGAGTTTAGAAGACCACCCTCTTCTTCTGTTGATACTTCCACTCTCGAAGTCCTTACTTCTCAACTTCCTAGTTCTTATAATTTCCTTGTATTTCCTCCTCCTCTGTATCCTTCTAGTGATTCCTTCACATGTGTCCAACCCATGATTGATAGAAAGAAAAGGAAAGATCAATCTTATATTGAAATTACAAGGTTTGATGCAATGGCTACTCTTCTTGGTAGAACTCATCCTCCTCCTAGGAATACCAAGAAAACTTATCGTATAGTTTTAAATTCAAAAGGATTTCAATTATTATAAATTTATAAACCAAAAGTAAATAAGAGTGAAATAGAAATATTTATTTCAGAATTGGATCTCTCTATAATTTCACTCAGAGAATCAACTCGAGGAGGAGAGGTGCACAATCTTTGAGAGATTGTCTCCAAAGTAATCGAGAGGGTGGAAAAAGGAAAGAAAAGTCAAGAAAAACTTGAGGATAAGGTACAAATTATTTAAAATTAAATCAAATATTTCCTCACATTAGACAAGACCCATCTTAATCCCACTACCCTCTCTTCACTTCCACCCTGCCACTTCCAGGATTGATGTCAGAACAGTTATAGAAATTTATAAACATAAAACATTCGAGAAAGCTTCGGGGGCCTAGGTCAAGGGAATTATAGTCTCTTGTTTACAATTTATTGATGAAGCATACATGGTATATGATAATATCACTTTTTCTCAAGAGAAAATAAACTCAGGAGTTAACACAATTGATAAGGAGCTAAAAATCTGGGCAGATTGCATTCAAGATCTCCAAACCATAAACTCAACTGATGAAAATATTCTTATTTCTCACAATGTTTTTGATGATTTGAGAATCAACCTATCCATGACCTATACCTATACTGTAGAATGTATAATTAAGGTTCTGTAAGAAGCTGCAATTGATCTAAGATCCATGGTAAGGAAAGGTGAATCACTAAAGGCTGATATATTTGCTGATTTATAAGCCCTCCATTGCCAATTCTACAAAGATAATTATGTGGAGAGGAATTTAACTGATCAGATCAAAGAAAAATTCAAATCATTGATAAAATAGGAGCTATTCAAAGAAGAATTAGTCATTAAGGAAAATATAGAGGAATTATAAGAAATGCACAATGTCGTTGTTAAGGAAACCAAAGGAATTATGTAGAATGGCGGAATTGTAAAGGATATGGAGTACTTATTTTGCCAATACGTTGTCCCTAAGAGCATGGAGATTTCAACTACTATAAAAAATTTAGAATGCAAGTGCTCAAATATAAATTACCAGCCATATTTGTTCCCACTACTCCTTCCTCTTTGGGTTCATAGTGTTTCTTAATTGTCTTATTTAAGTTTGGATTCATTATTCTAAAAGTAAAATTTTAAAATAAATTCAGATTATGTAATAAATTCATTATTTTTTTAACACTTAATTAAAGACACTTATTTATAAAAGGTAGTTACATCCTACTCTCAACCTATATAAGGCCTCATTCTCACTTGTAAAAGGGTTGGATATTGGTGTATTTGGATGTAATATACATTTTTTTTATTAATACAGAAGAAGATTTCCCCTTTCTCATCCAAGTTATTTCCATTCCTCTCTTTTTCAATCTGATTAATGTGATATTTTTTTATAAAATAAATTTGAAACTTTGTGTTCAAATCCATAAAGTGAAATGTGTTGAATTTTATTTCAATTTTCATTCTATGTATTAAGGTTTTTTAATTTATACAAACAAACATATTCTTGAGTTCTATTTGCATGCATACGTAGAATGAAAATATGTAATCTCTCTATTTGAAATTTTTGCTTCTTCCTTTCTCTCTTTTGTAGTTAGTTGGTAATATTGGATAACCAAGGTGGATTTGTTTATCTTTGATGAATTGGTTAGTTGCAACTGTGTTTCTCTAACTAACTTGTCTTACCCTAGTCATGTTACTATAATTCCTCCATGCCTTTTCCCAATTTCTATTATATATTGCAAATAATGATTCAAATTCCATGGTCACCAATATCCTCATCAGAGATTAATTAGTTTGTGAATTTGTAAATAATTATGGTTTTTGATTATGAATAAGGGAACCTCCCCAATAAAGAGGAGGGACTGTAGTTTCTTATATAACTGTTGATTGTTCTCACAATTTTTTTTTCCAGCCAACAATTTTTCAATTCCCATCATGGGTCATGTATTGTAATACCCACATAATACCTTTAACCACAAAAAATTCAAAAATATTGTCACACTAGTTTAGTGGAGATATACACAAGGATAAAAGGATCAAGGTGTTGAATATCCTTCTTTCCAATTGCAGAAGCAATGTGGTTTTTAATTATCTTCATAAAAGAAGGATACAAAAGATCTTAACAATTATACCTCCAACATAGAGAAGACTTGGTTCACCTTCACAAGCAAGTGCTACTACTCAAGCTCTAATATTAGCAGACGTTGCACTTCCTTTGTAAACCAATTTTCCCAGGATGGTTATACATTTTCCCTGGGGTCAGAATATTGGTCCCCTATCTCTTACACAACCTAGAAATTACCTACCAAAGGGAATTTGGAATAGCTTTCAAAACTTCAGAGGAGATGGAAAAGTTCATCAAGATCAAGATTAGAATTGAACACGAATGTCTCATATCAGATTTGTATACAAGATCTGTGGTTGGCCTACAGGCCATGGATCTAACAGACACACTCCAATACACTTGCATAAAATTCTTTCAATTTTGTGAAAGGGAGGAATTTTATAGGAAGGATGGAATGTGGGAGTGAGAAATTAGGAGAGGGAGTTAATTCTGCAAGTAGTAAAAAATTAGATTATTGCAAGGATTAACTAGAGATATAAACACACGCAATAGGAAAGAATAACAACTTTGCTAATAATTTTAAGACAAGATGAAACCATGAACATAAAATATTACTTATTCACTCATCAAGAAAATATTAAACTCCTTTCTTTATTGACATTTTCACAAAGCTATACAATGAACAAATGAAAGAAAAAGAGGAAAAAATATAGAGGGAAATAGAAGAATTTTCTATCTTTTTAATTCTTGGTAGTTATCTACTCATGAAAAAAATTTAAAAACCTCTTGGAATGAGGAAGTCATTACAATATATAGTTTACCAAAGAGACTCTTCACCTACCCCACACATGTCATTTCACTTGTCTTTTACAGCTTGTGATTATTCACATTCCTAGGAAAGAAATTAAGTCCCCTTTTTATTAATTGAGGGAAACTTATTAAAATTTTCAACTACAGTCATATTAATGAATGAGAAAAAATTGAATAAGATGAAAATAAAAAGTGTAATCTCCCAATGAAGAATTAGAACATGAAGGAAGAGAGGAAGGGGAAGTGAAGAGAGAGAAGATAACTATTCAATCTGAATAATATGCTTTTGTTGATGGAGATATGCTTGCCGATGGAATTTTGGAAAATTATTCAAGGGAGATCTCAATGAATTTGAATTATTTTCTATATTGTGCCACTGTAGGTGCAAATTTCTCAGCTTATGGGATGTGGAAAAAACTCAAAGACTTGACCCAATTTTCAGAGAGAGAGAGTTGATGTTCTTGAATACCATGAACTAAAACTGATGATCCCTCGTAGTGTTTTATATGACTACACTTATGTCAAAGAGGGAATCCAATGTGTCTTCATTGAATGAAAATGGATCTTCAACCTCCTTCCTGATAAGATCTTTAAATGGATTCAACAGATCATCCACCAAAGTATTCTCACCCAATGCTAACACTCCAAGCTTATATATCTCATTATTTATATCCCCTTGCATATTTGAAATGTGTTCCTCATATGAATAAAATTCACCAAGAGCATGGTTTATCATTTTGTAATGAGTAACCAAAGTTCTAGCCCATACTTGAGAGAAGTCTTCCAATGCCAAATTGAACACACCTTTACTCACTAGTAGAGAAGAGTTAGTTTTTCCCATATAAATGAATAGTGAAAACACCTGGTCCAAATGTTCTTTCTTTGTTTCAATATCCTGTCTAGTCATACTTAATTTCAAGACTATTGCAATCATGTACTTGGAATAATGACATGATATCTAGAAGCAACACCTTACTCTTTTTAGGGTCTCGTTCACCCACTTATTGTTTTCTCTACCCTGCATGGTGAAGCCTTGTGATTTTCTGATAGATTCTTGGCTGAAGCTATTGATTTGAGTAACTTCCTCAATAGGAGAGATGAATCAACATTTATATCCATAAATTTTTGCATGTATGAGGTAAGATTCATTATATGGTCTTCTAATTGATCAATGATCTCCTTATACTCTTGGTTTCTTACGAGAAGGTGAGTGAAAGACTCATGAAATAGATGATCATATCCCTCATGTGTCTACTGGTCCAAGGAGTAATGGTGTATGATCTTGTAATATAATATGGAAATCCATCGCAATGATAGGATTGATGATTTTAGGCCAAGATAGCTCCACATATTGGTTTCCTGAAGTGTTGCTAAAAAGTGGGAGGTAATTTGAGCTTTCTTTCCCTTTTTTTCCTTCCATTGTAGATATATCTTGGAAATCTGGGATCACCGCCTATTTTCTCATGCATGTATCTCCTACAATATTATCTTATACCCATGATAATGTTTCATTTTCTTCAAGATCAATGTTGGGAAAGATGGTAGTTTCTTGCTCTAGTTTATAAGGTAGATCTTGGGCCGGTTGAATCAGTCCAGTTGCAGAAGAATAAATTCTTTGAGTTATTTAAAGAGTTAGTGGCTTAGGTAGGTAAAATTCACCTTTTTCTATGCCTTATTTAGGCTCTTGAGATTATTTGATGTTCTTGTGTTTCCTCCTGTAGTGAGTCCACTCAGATTCCATGGACTTTATTTTTGAGAGATTTTCAGAATGGACATACTTTGAAGCTTAGTCAATTACCTCCAAATAAAATATGGGAAATTACTATTTCTTGATATCCTAAAGACTTCTTGACTCAATGAATGCAATTATATTATTCTTTAACCACTCTATGGACCTCCAAATCACTACCTTAGTCTATTCATAGATATCGATCGATTCCTGAATTGTCCAAGAAACTTGTGGGAGAGGCAAATCTTTCATAGCCTGATACTCAGGTTGTACAACTCCATTTCATCATCATAAATTCCCATCCTAAAAATAATCAAATATAAAATTCCTCATTTTATCTACCATCATCCTCATGTCATCCCTTTCCCTAACTTCAAGATCGTTACAACAGTTCACCCAATAGTCCACAATTTTGACACATGGTGCAAGTCAAGGATATCTAACATATCAGGAGTGCTCCGGATGTCAAATTTATCCCTCGAAGTGTAGGAAAATATATTAAACTGAGAGAAAGAGGATTCCAAATTTTATGCATCAATGAGATACTTATAAGACAAAATTCCCAAAGACATAGGGAAAGACACACCTTTCTTCTTCCTGCTCTTTAATTTTCTAGTGACATGGACAAGTTGTCTACAAAGCTTGAACATGAAAATATTTTCACTGAGATACCTTGGAATTTTTTCATGGAGAGAGGTCAAATCTTGATACCCTGATATATGAGAAAGTAGAAAATTGTGTGAATAAGGACTTGTATCTTTGGATAAACGTGACAATGTATGAGGACAATCTCTATTGTAGATTTCCTTCAAGTAATTTCAAGATATACATGATGAATGCATCATTTACCCTTGAAAATTGGTGATTACTCTCCTTAAGGTTTAATAGTGGATATCTCTCATAGGTGGGGACATTTTTGGGATATGTTCGGTGTGAGAGTCAAACTCTTGAAAGATATCATATTGGATCGAGCATACACCAAGTATGATGTCATGGAAAATTTCCTTATTATTGGAAGCTGTAGAAACTAAAAATAGAGGTTGTTACTGATGAATTGACCCTATTCAATCATTTAATTTCCCTAAATGATATTATGAATTAATAATGCCATCTAATCTTGGAACTCCTTGGTAGTTTCCTCTCCCTTCACCCTATTGAAAAGAATGATAGCATATAAGAATCCTTCATAAAACTCATGTCTATACCAAGAATTAGGAACATGAGATGGATTCCTCACCTATTTCAACCATGACCCTAGTGTAAGGCCCTAAAGTTATGAATTAATATTTGATCATTCTCCAGATGCAAACTCCTTTGGGATGATTACCATATTGCTCCAAGTTGGGATTTACATACTTTGAGATATTGCCTTTAGGGGTGAGCACCGCCAAGATTGAGCTGTCATCTGCCCTTATGATTCAAGTGTATGGTTTGTAGTGTTTAGAAAAATTCATTAACAATTTTTTGCTCTGGATGGATAGTGGGTGGCCACCTGCTCCATACAAACCACTTGTGTATATCCTTTCTTCTATAGGTTCCCTGGGTCTATCAAGCATCTAATTTTTCAGATCCTCCAAGTCCATGTGAGTGACATCATTGTCTCCCATATCTAGATACTATGATGTAATGGTTAAAACGGGATATAAACAATAAAATTTGAAATTAATTATGGAAAATAACCACTAGGTGAGAGAAAATGAGGAAGACAACTTTCTGCACCTAAAATAGACACTTTCTATTTTTAGTAAGTAGGAGCTAGGGACTCTTTTTTTATTTTTCTTGGTTTTTTCAATCTCTTGAGGCTCCTAAAATAGTACATAAACTTTTTTTATGTCCTTTTGATTATATTTGATAGTTACTATTTTTTAGAAAGTGATATTTTTCTTTTTTTCTTTTTTACCTTTTGACCAAATTTGCCTACTTTGTCTTCTTTGTTGATTTGTGAGTGTAGTGATTAGAGAAGGTTTTCCTTTTTTAGAAAATTTCTATTTATAATAAGTATAAATAATAGATACTTACTATATTTATAAATGGAACTTCCCCTTGTCAGTTTTCCATGAAAACAACTTCACTGGAATAGTCTCACTCTACAGATCTCATGCTCAAAATATCTTCTCAATCCAGCCACTAGAATTCTTGGAAATAAAAAAAGTGTAAAATAGGGCATGAAACTAGGGTTTATATATATATATATATATATATCATCATATGGTTTACAATCATTGTGTTCTTGAAGGTGTCTGGATTGTAGAACAGGTGAGTAAATATTGTTAGAATCTGATCACTAGTTTGAGAGATACAAAAAATTCTTTGTTTCAACATACATGGTTTCCCCAGATGAAATTACAGGTATGTTTGATGAATTTTTAGGTGTTCTTGATATTTTAGATGTCAACAATGGTTTTCTGGGTTGACTTGGTGGAGTAATGGAGTGAAACTAGCTTATACAACTCTTTAAAATCTCAAACTAGTCTATTTTTAAATAGTGAAAGAACTTTAAAGTTTTGCTTGAAAGCATGAAGGGGGTGGGGCGAATTTTGTTTTCCCAACTATACCCACTATCTCTGGGACATTTAGGATATTTGGGACAAGAAAAGGTGCCCCCTTCCTTGGGCTTGAAAAGTGGTAGGAGATGAGTGGAGAGCTAGGAGGATGAGAGAGATAGATTAGAGCACTCGGGAGACAAAATGTGTGGTCGCATGATGAACTTGAACAGGGGATAGGGGTGGGGTGTATTTTATTTTCCCAACTTTCCCCACTATCCTAGATATTTGGGACAGCTGGGATACAAAAATATGTCTAAGGGTTAGCATGAAAAAACTTAGCCAAATTTTCACCCATGACCATTTATCACTTTCTGAGAAGATATAAGGTCACATGAGGGTCCAAGGGCTATAACTGTGGGATGTGAAAAAAATTTTTGTCCCTACTATCCACACTTTCCCACTATCCCAGATAGTTAGGACATTCGGGACACCAAAATGCACCACCCATCCAACTGTGAAATTGACTAACTCCCAAAAACATGAAACCACTTTTCCCAGAGGTCCAAAAGGTGATTTTTGGAAAAGTATTATATCATTTTGACTCCTAATATAATTTTAGAGAGGTGAGAGAGTAGCAATTTTACACATTAAATGATAGGACCATGAAAAAAACTATTGAGCCTTGCTAACAACAAAGCATGTGCTTTAAAATCTGTGATATTGTCATGTTCTCTCTTCCATGTACAAAAAGTAAGCAATTGAAGCTAAAACCAGTTTTACAATATGCATAATAGCATTTCACCAAGCTACTAAAAGGATATATTGAAGACTAACAATTGATATGGTGACAATTGGGAACTTAAAGAGTTTTTCATGTTTTCAATCTACTCATCATGATAGAAATATAATTTCTTCCTCTAGAAACAAGAATATGTAGTTATATATAAGGTCGACATGCAAACACTAATATATCTAGGAATGCTAAAATGTGTTAGGAATATTCTATTAGTGCTCCATTATGTTAATGTGTGAGAAAAGTTATATTTTGTATTTTATAATGTGAGTATTACTCATGCAACTTATAGTAGAGATATTTATGCAGATCATAAGAATTAGTTAGTGGTATTGTTAATAGTTACAACAATACTACGTGAATAGTATTTATTGGTAGAGCATTTTCCTATTTTATAGGAAACTCACTTTATATATTTGTAATGGATTTGGTTGTAAGATTAAGCTAAATAGAATATCTTTCTAGTTTTCTTATTCAAATCCAACATTTATCCCTCACACTCCATTCTAGTTTAGGTTTAAAGTCATCTAGACTGTAGTTGGTTTTCACTTCTTTTTGTAAGTCATTCTATGTATGAGTACAATATATATCCTGTAGTAAATATAAATACCTGTCATGACTTACAAGAAGGAAAAATCCTCATGGATGAAGATGACAATGTGTACTTTGAGAAATTAAGGTTTCGTTCTTCCAAAAAAAAATCATCGTGGCTCCTTTCTAGGCACACAAGATATTTATATGCCTTTATTCTCTTATGTGCAATATATATATAATTATTCATGAGTGATGTTTAAAAACAATTAGAATAATTTTTTCTTTTATTTTATAAGAATTAGATATATTAGTGTTCATTATACATATCAATTATTTGTCGATGGTGTTAGATCATGAGTTTTTTATTTCATGAATCTATACTCAAGTGATCATGTGGAACCATTATGCGATATTAGGTTTTATCAATATATTAGTAATTTTTCATTAAAAAGAAGTTGAACAGAGAAGTTGAATGTATTTTAATAATGACTATTTAATTATGTGTGTCATCTTGAGGTAAGAGTCAAAATGTCTATTTTGTATTGAGATACATTATTGGTTAAAATCAACATTTTAAAAGTCCTTCTAAATTAAGATGGGAAGATTTTCCCAACATGCAATTGAGCTTCAAGATGGTTTCTACTGAGTAATTAAATTAATACATTGGAAGATAGAGGCACTAGATGTTAGAGGGAAATAAGCAATCTTTAATCAACCACTAAATATAAGGCCACATATTTGATATATTGGCATATTTTTCATTTTCAATGTGTGTGATGTATAATGTCATAGCTACAAATAGATGAGTAAGAGAGTAGTTGACTACATGGATCATTTGATTTATGTACTACTTCCATTGGCTAGTACAAATCTCACTAGAAGTGAAAGTGAGTACTATTTAGTTCTCATGTATAGCTGAATTACTCAAAGTGTGGTTAGCCAGTGAAAGAGTTCATTGGAGTGAAAGTATGATTGTTGAGTTCTTGTATGTAGGTGATCATGTGCAACAAATATCCACAATAGTAGAAATATAGACCTAAAGCTTATATCATGTTAAGGACACACATTTCTATTTCTAGTACCTATGGTTTTCTTGTTCCCCATGTTCATAGAAAGAGAGGGAATGTTATAAATCATTAATGTTAGTGCTCCATTAAAAGGATATAAGAAATCTCCATATTAGTCATATGGAAGTTAGAGAGTAATGTCAATTAATATATTTGTATAGATTTTTTATTTTTAATAACTCACATAAGTTATAAATATATTTTTTATAATGTAAATTATTTAGGCATTCAATAAACTTGCATAAATAGAAGATTGTGAGATATTTTAGGGATTACTAAGTAAGCCTACTCCACGTGTTAATACAAGTGCAATGGGATAAATAATTATGATATCTACATATGAATTATTAATCAAATTAAATGAAATATTTACTATGTTAAAAATTTTGATACAGTCTTATCCAACTTTTGTTGTCCCTTTGGACTTAGAATCATTCAGTTAATTATTTCCTTATTTAATTTGTACATGGAGTTACAAATATCCATTTCAGATTTACAATTCTATAGAAATTCTCATTCTCTTCTCCCCCTATTCAAAAAGTCTTAGAGCTTATCTCTCCCCCACATATTCTAGTGCATGTGGAAGGAGAGGAATTTGAGAATTTTTTAGAATAGGAATAGCTCTCTAAGGGTTAGAGGGATGGTTATAGAAGCAATAAAGGAAAATTTAAAATTCTTTAATCCTAAGGAGGGCAACAAATTCTCAATCTTAGAGGTATTATAGGAAAGAAATTGGAAGTTAGATATTGATACTAAGGGAAATTTTAAGCAAAATAAGTACACAAGTAAGGTTAAGTGGAATATATCTCTTGATGGTTGGGTTTATCTGATTTTTTATGGAGCATCGAAAGGTAATATAGGTTAAGCTAGTGGGGAGGGTTGATAAGAGATGGTAAAGATAGGATTTTGGTGACCTGTGTTGGTCTGATGGGTACCTAATCTAATCATTATTTATAATATTTTGTATCTCCGTAGGGAATTCATTTGGCTAAGAACATCAAGGTTAAAAAAATTATCATAGATGTGGATTATCTAAATATTATAAATTACCTTAAAGAGTCTTCAAGTATTATTTGGACTGTTAGAAACATGATGGATGATAGTAGAAAGTTTTTAAAGAAGTTTGAGGAAATCTATTGCGACCCAATACACACCCATTTAATTTAAAAAAAATGGATCCCCCTTTATTATACATCAACTATTAAATGGTGTTTTAAGCCCCATTTATGATGGAGAAACCTATGGTTTTTCATTATAGTGTAGACACTAGTTTTTCAGAACCCCTAGGTGACCTATCCACACAACTCATATCCATATATCAATCACTATATCTAAGTCATAATTCATATTGTACCCCCATAACACCTATTTACTCTCAAAAATAGCCACTACTCCCCCTTAAACATCCTAAATCACTTAAACCCATTTTAGCCTAGTAAGGCCAAACATTCACCTCCCAACCTCCTCAACACACTCTTACTCACCTTATTTACGCCTCTGCTCAGTAAACTCCAGGTTTAAATCGTCAAACCAAATAGAACTCACCATTTGGATGTCATTCCAGCCACTTTCAATTGATTTTTCCCTACTTTTCCTGAATCTCTAGGGATTCCCAAAATTATTGGTGATTCTATATAAACTCAACAAATTTCTAGAATGAGGATCCTTGCACATTGTATCAACATTCTGCCAATTTGGAGACTCAAACAACATCACATATGACATCTTAGCACCTTATGGAGCCAAACCAAGAATTCTAAGAGTTCACATATTTGTAAGGCCTCTCTACAAAATGCATCATTTGCATTATGCATCAAAGGCAAGGTATAGTTATCTCTTTATATTCCTTGTTTATCTACACATCATTTCTAAGCACATCTAATCATTAAATCATTCGTTCAATTTTAAATCTACATTTTATTCAAAATTAGCTAATTACATAGTAATCACCAATGATTCCCTTGAATTGCCAACAATTGCCTTCAATCACCTGCGACCGTCCTGAATTGCAACTGATTCTTGCTTTTAATTTTAATCCTTTAGTCACATATTCCTTGTTTTAAATCCATTTTACAATATGTCTTTTGTTAATCTATGTGTATCAAGTGTCCTTTGTTTATAGATGACCATTCCAGGTGAAGGGCATGAACCAGACAATATATTTGATTTACCAATTACACATTAGCCATTTGTGTGCGAGAAGTCATATATTGCCTATGAATTAAGCCTTTGTGTCATCACCTTCACACCCAATCCTGACAATATCACCAAGTAATTGGAAGTCCTCCTCAAGCAAAGTGTTGAAGCCAATTGTTACTGAGAGAATGTTTTCAAACCTTCCCATCCTATCATCGAGGATGTCAACTAAGTTCCTTCATCCAGATCCTTTGATATTAATTAAATTTATATTATTTATCACTTAATTATCTAAAATGAGTTTACACCCATCAAAATTAGCCCTTTGGTTCTTGGGATTGGGATTTTCCAAACAACCCATCATATTGTTATCTAATATCTCTCTTGTCAATGATCAGATATAATCGTCTATTTTCATGTGCAGGTTTCCTCATTTTGGAGGGAGTATCTCGTGCCCATTTATACCCCTACATCTTGAAGTTGTCAACCTAGGTCATTAAACCTTGGTTTTTTTGAGTTTTGGTGATTTTTTCCATGTAATAAAAGTGAAACAAAATCCACCATAAACATTCTGCCATGCCCAGTGGGACCCTAGTTCCCTTTTTGATCAAATCTTACATTTCCATAGTAAAATATATTTCTTTTTTTTTCTTACTAAATTTTCAGTGTGGAGTCTCTGGTGGCTTTCTCAAAAACATGTAAAATAATTAAAAGAGTGTATTTAGCATAAAAAGGTATGCCTTTTCATTTTTTTTCAATATTCTTTCATAATTGCATCATGTGTGCTTTTTCTTCATCGAAATCATTTTTTTTCCAGTCTTAAAAATAATCTTCATTCTTGCATGTTCATCTAGGTAAAATAGGGGTTAAAATTCTTCATTCATACAAACAGGGAGTTCTAATCCTCCATACCACCCTGGCCAAGTAGATCTCCTCACAGGGGTAGGCACATTAGGCATGCCGCCTCACTATCCACAACAATCGCCAGCAAGGCCCACCATCTCTAGCACTATTCCTTCCGGTCTAGTGTCAAACAAACCATTCCTTGACAATACCCCATCATACTTAAACATGTACTCCAAATCCCCACAAGGAGATATGTTCTCCTCTCCCGGCATGTTTGCTCAAACGCAAGGACCTCCCTATGCCCCTGCCAATGCATACGCTGCACCGTATCAACAACCTATCCCACCACCACTCCCTCAGCAACCACCATCAATGGTCGAAAGCTATGCGATAAGGACTTATTCAGAATATCTAAAGGAACCCTTAGACTTCACCATACGAAGCGTCATGCTTCCAAGACCTCTCCCTAATTTGCCTAAGTTCAAGGGTGAGGGAGATCCGAATGCGCATATCAAAGCTTACGCTATATCCATACGAGAATTACTCCCTTGGGATGGAGTTGTTGCTAAAATATTTCCCAAAATGCTTGGAAGGCATCGCTCTCGATTGGTATTATAGAATACCTGAAGCTTCCATACATTCATTCAAACAACTTGTGTCTGAGTTCATCAAGGCCTTCGACATGAACAAACTATTAAGAACAGGAATCAGAGAATTCTTGCATATCAAACAAGAACACAATGAATCTATCGCCCACTTCATCCAAAGGTGGCGTACCAGTCCTTTATTCATCAGCAAGTGCTCCAAATATGGATCAGATGGAACTATGTGATTTATTCCTTCATTCTCTCAGTAGAGAAGTGAAGGAAGAAGTCCAGAAGTTCCCACTAAGGACTTATGATGAAGTACTCGAGAGTGCTCTGTGAATTGATCAAGCAGAGATTGATAGTGGTCGTAAGACATATGGAGACAAACGGGAGGTTAATCACCTCCAACTCAAAACACTACAACTTATCCTACTACAACGAATGTCTGATCAAGGACCCAATATCCTTAATGAAAACCATGGGGTTACAACAGATGGATTCACTGATCAAGTCAAAGGACTAAATGTTGTGAACACCCCGGCACCTGCTAACAATCAACGCAATAATAACTTCACTCCAGCGATCAATACTGGTGGATTCTAATCATCCTCCACAACAGATAAATCCAGCCACAAGGCCTTGCTCGGGGCCCAAATGGATATCAAAACCAAAGCCAAAGGCCACAATCTCGAAATTGCAACTATAACAACCAACAGCCCAATCAGAACTTTGGGCCACAACAGGATTCAAACCAACGACCACGGAACTATAATCCCAATCTATATTGTGGTTTCCACAAAATCAGGGGTCATGATACTAGGACTTGCCATGACTACAATAAATTCATGCAACGCTTGCTAGAAGAACAAAAACAACTTTTCATAGATATGTTCTTGGCAGATCCTGCGTCACCAGCACCAAATACTTTTGCAGGGTCAGTTTCCCCTCAAAATGCACCTCTCAAGATCTTCAATGATCCTTTCCCAAATCATTATAACAATAACAGGTTAGATCCAAATGGGAAAAACAAAGGTATCATAATAAGAAATAACAATCGAGACGCCTCAACTCCTGACAACTCTCAGATTGCTCCTAACCTAAGTTCAAATGGTAATACAAAAATCTTGGGATTAGTTGAGCTAGAGGTTGAGTGTGAAATTAATGCAATAACTCGGACAAAGGAGTATGTTTCACAACCCCTACCCGATATTTTCTCCACACGAGATGAAGTTCCTACAAATGCTAAACCGGTAGGATCCTATGATTTAATATACGAGGTGGCAAAGACAAATAAAGATAAGTCAATTTCTGTGGAAACAGTCTCCACTAAAACCACAGCAGGAATTATGAAACTCTTGGAGAATGACGAACCGATCTTTCTCCCATTTTAACCTCAAGGAATGGGTAGTCTTCTCGATATAGCATCTCTTCCCTCCGATGACCTAAATCTAGATATAAACATGATAGAATTAATAAACGAAGAAGGGCAATTTAAAATTGAAACGTTGCCTATCAAAACCATCTCTAGGCACTAGCCCTATTCTAAAGTCTAGCTTCGACCCATGCGTGTCTAAAGCTAAGTTTTCCCTATCCATGGGGCAAGACCTCATCATTAACATAATGCTCACTATGAGAGAGAAGGTCGAGCAGCATAGTCATGCTCACCCACATGTCATCTCTCAAAAACATGACAAAGAGGTACGCGAATGCCTCTTTCAGAAAAATGTTTTTAATAATGGGACATATAAACCTCTGGGCAAGGGTTGTAAGTTCAAACCTAGAATGGTAGGCCCTCGTCAAGAAAATGAAAAATTTGAGGATAATGGTTCTCCGCTGTGTACTTCTAGGGGTGAAGAATTTGATATTCATCAACTTTCTTCACCTTAGACATCATGACATATGGTTCCACCTACATTTTCATATGTACATGGTTGCAGTTGCATTACATTAGTAATTTAGTTGGTTCATTTTGTTCACTCGTTTCATAAATATTGTAGTCTAAGAACTTACTCTTAAGTAATCTGTTACAAATTTCTAAAGATATTGGCAAAAATATTCAAATCACATCTCTTCAAACATCATCAAGTACTTTCAAATCTTCTCATCAAGTTCAATAGACAAACATTGACAGAAACCATACCAAGACCTGCATACTTGGCTTTGCTCTGTTCTTTCTACTAGGTAAAGTTGTCCTTGCCTACAGTCTGTTCTAGAAGCTTCTTGGTGTCACATCTTTCCCTCTTAAAATCTCTTGGAACAAAAGGATATCCCAAAGTCATAGATCAAAAATGTCAAAATCAAATGCAATCAAAAGCACCAAGCAAACAAAATATTTTATTTTACGCACTTCTTTGCCCCATCAACCTTCGGTGATAAGCCCACATCTCTTACTAGTGATGTGAGGTTGGGAAAGGAAAGAAGTGCCCTTACTCGCCTGTATCTTGCCTTTGGTGACAAACCCATGCTTCTTACTAGTGGCGTGAGGCAAGGTGTGGGGGGGTCCAGTCACACAAACTAACAAATCTTGGTATGCTAAAAACACAAGTCAAATTATGTTAAAAGAAGGCAAATATCCAAACATCCAAATTCCAAAGATATCAAATCCTCAAAACCAGATTTTGTCAACCAGGTTGCCATTTATGAATCTAAGTCTAGATAAACTGAAAAGTAAGTGGCCTTCTAAGTTTGGTAGTAGTTCTGAGTAGGGTAAGTGTGTAGGTCCAAATTTGGTTCTTGTTCTTGTTTTGTCTGTCTCTCATCATTCCACTCAAATCAAACTCATACAACTTGCGCCCTTCCCAATTCTTGGTGTTGAGCCCTCACATCTTACTAGTTGCGTGGATTTGGGATTGGGGCAAGTTCATCTCTTTATCACTACACATTCATCACGTTTTGCCAACATAAGAAGAAATCAAAGACATTGCCCAAAGAGGCCAAAAGTTCAATACTACAACATGTTTGTCATCACATATCAGCATTGCAAAAGCAAAATAAAGTAAAAACATTGTGTTTAACATTTGTTATCACTTGTCATCCATTGCATACATTCTGAAAAGCATGTGAAAGTTGGTGGCATTTCGACACACAGGCATGTCAGGTATAGATCTCTAACTCCCCATTTTGGGACCGCCATACTCGGACCCAACGTTTTATGTCTCTTCATGGCTAAAATGCTTCTCTGAGGGGGGCAATATGTACGTACCCAAAATTGTATGTACTGTACAGCCAGAAAGATGGTTACAGAAACCCCCAATGATGATACAGGTCTCCTCGCAAGGTGTTCGGAATCCAGAAAGTCTGTTAAACATGCGTTAACATCCCGCATGCCCTCGCTTTAGCCCCTGCGTGCTTTTTTTTTCTCCTTTCTTTCCTCTTTTCTTTGCCCCTTCTTGACTCTTCTGTGACGAAACCGCCACCCTTCAGGGCGGCGGTCTCGTAACCGCCGCCCTGATCAGGGAGGCGGTCCTATAACCGCCACCCTACTCAGAGCGGCGGTCCTGCGCGCATTTTCCAGAACACTGTTCTGACGATCGCGACCAAGCATGAAAATATCACGATTTTCACTCAACATTTCTTTGCAACTACTAAAGCTTGTATTTATGTTTTTTCCAACTGAACAGTGATTTATCTTTGTTTAATAGTGGGAGAGTTCAATTTGAACTTGCCTTCTGGTGTTTGTGAATGCTATAAATATGTAGCTTGTGCTGAGGCAAAAGGGGCCACCATTTTTCCTTGTTAGAGTCTTCTCATTTTCAGTGGTTTGGTCTGTTAGCTTGCTTAGGATTGATAGTATAGTTCATTACATGTTTAGATAGTATTGTTCAGCTGTTGGTAAGCCACATACCCATCTTGTGCAGGCAGTGCTGTTGTTTCACCCATGGTATGGTTTGTTTTGGTCTTGGTTCTTTGGTCTGGAGTCTTCATTCTTGAATTTCAGTCTTTAATACTCAGTCCTAGATTTATTTTATGAATCATTTTATCTTTAGCATGGATTAGAATTTTGAGTATTTAGTTATGCCTCACTGTACACCGACAACGATCCTGCTAGGAATCGTATAGGCCAAGCTCTGTTCTCTTGTGCCATCCCTCTCCTACTTGTACTTCGTTATATTTCTCTAAAGCTGCTATTATTCATTGTTTGAGTACCTGTTGTTTATCATTTTGTTTTATCATTGCTGCAACAACCCTGCTAGGAATCGCATAGGCCAAGCCAGTTCACTTGCGCCATCCCTCTCCTACTTGTGCTTTGTGCCATTTTTACTTCAAAGTAACTATCATCCCAGTTCCTTCTCTTGCTGATGTTGCTATACTCCTACTATTTCTGGATTCATGTGAACAAGCAAGAATGAAGAGATCACTCTGAGTGAACAAACTACAACACAACTGGATTTGCCTCTGCTCAGTAAACTCCAGGTTTAAATCGTCAAAGTTATTATCAAATAGAGTAGTGAATCATTTTATTTTAGTTAAAGCTCGCTTTCAATATTGCCGGGGAAGCTGTGGGGAATGATAGTTTCTGAGAAACTATGATTTGTTCCTCACTTCTGAGGTAGGATTGAAGGTTTTTCAATTAAGTTAATTAGCTGTCTTTTATTTAGATTCACACATCTGTACAGGTGAATAACCACACCGGGTTATCTCACTTGTTTAGTTTTAGTATAAAAGTAGTTTAATTGTTGCTTGTAATTATAATGTTTCAATCATATATTTTGTTTAGATTAGTTTCCCTTTCAGTAGTAGTATAAATTGTTATTTTTAGTTTAAGTTAATTTGGAGATTCCATAACTAGATTAAACGCTTAAATTCTAGTTAGGAGGGTAAATCACTAGGGAATTTATACTACCCGCTCATAGCCTCTAAATCTCCCCTTTTTCAGTTTAGCTACCAGGAGATCAAACTACCAGATCTTAGTCACTAATCCTCCCATGGTTAGCCATAAGAAATTTGCTTGCCAATTCTCATCCTCGCTTGTAGCTTTTCTATCATAGAAAACTGACCATAATCCCAGCTGTGACTTCATCTAAGTCACCTGCATTTCAAACCACCGGCTGTCTCGGCACGACCTTGGGAGGTCGGGTACGGGGAAGGTCACTTGTCGATTATCATCCTCGCATGTCACTTTCCCATCGTACACTAACCCAGAGGATGACTCAAGAGGGGCATAGAGAAAATTATTTTGACACTTGGGTAAATTTGTTATGTTTTCAACTTGATTTTTGACCTTACAAAAACACATGACAACACCCCCCTTTTCTCAAATTTTAACTGCCACATTAGTTGTTATCTATTGTAAAACCCCTTTTATTACTATGGGTTAGCCTTTTTGGTTGTTATTTATGAAATTCAAATAAGGAAACCATATATATATGACTTACTAACTATTATTAGGGGCTAGACAACTTAGGGCTATTACTTACTATTTACTACTTGGGAAAAGTGAAAAATTCAAGGACTACATTTAGGCTGCATTATTCAATTTATAGGAGGTGATATTTCTGAAATACATCTCACACATTCATCTTAGGGAAAAATTATTTGTAGCTTGTTAATTTTGTGTGACTGGAACAAGGGAAACATAGATTTAAGGGACACAATTCAATCACACACACTCACACTAGAACTACATAGAGTCTGAAATGTAGTGCAATGCTCAGTGACAATCACACTAAGGTGACCATTGAGGTCAATCTGACTTTAGCATATGCATTATTTATTTCATATAATGTTTACTTGATCCTTGTGTATACAACTAGGGTTTATTTTACAGGTTTGGGTGTGACAGTGAAACCCTAGAATGAATTTTATGCGACAAAGAGTGAAAGGAAGAAGACAAGTTCATACCCTAAAAAGATAAAAAATAGAGCTATTTCTAGGACACTGGCCCTAGTTTAGACACCAATGCCTAGGAATTCATATCCTCATATGGGAAGTTCTGTCCAAGGGAGCTTTAGGTTTCAGTTTCCCAGACGAAGGTTACTCATTCAAGATACAACATGTTATGCCATAGAATTAGTCCATATTTTTGAATATAAGCTAAGTCACTCATATCTTACTATTGCTTATACTTTCTTATTTCTTTCATGATAGATATTTCTTGTTAATGTTGTATTTACTTGATCTTAGTACTATGTTAAATATGGTCACAAATCCAATATAAATTGGTCATAGATGACACATCATTACAGGAACATCATTGTCTTGCATATACCTTAGGTGTCATTCTTTACTTAATCCTGAGAAAACTTGATAATTAGATCCCTTGCCTAAAGTATGTAACTTGTCACTGATTTTGTTCATGTTTTTCTTGATAGTAACCTATAACTGAGTACTTACTAATGAATTCTAGAGATTTTTACTAATGGAAACCTATTGATCATGTATTGTACCTATTTCTTCCCTTAGGATAGAACCACCCAGGTAGGACACTAACACCCACTGTTCCTATCTGTATTGGGAACTTGTGTCCCTATACTAAATTTGGTCCAATTCTAATTATAAACCTATTTTTAGCTCTTGTTTATTTTTATTTTTATGTGTACAATTCAATGTCTAATCTCTAAACTACTGAGAGGGTGAAATAGTCACCTGATGATTTACACCACTTGTTTAGGGTGCATGAGATGAACCAAGGAAAGCACATACTAAATGAGGAAAGTTGAAACTGATGTTTACATATGAAATAGAAATCCTATATGGGGAATAGGGAATGCACATGGTAACAACCATGGTTCATGCAAAATAATGGGAAAGTCTAGCTAAAAGTGTTAGTCACAAAAAAAACATGCCATGTTGCAATAAAAACTACTCAAAATTTGAAGTAAAATGGAAAAATAAACAATGAGTAGCTAGCTGAATACATGGGAAACCACTCATGATGCTGCAAGAAAATTGAAGCCTTCAATGCTATAGAATCAAAGACATCCAATCAAGTATAGGGCATAACCTATAAACAATGTTAATCGAGAATTAAATATAGACAAGATACAAGAAAGTTAGATAACCATGGTTGGAAGTAGGCCTATAAGACAAATGATACACAAGAAGCACCAATTAACATGTTAGAAAAATTTATAGTATGCCAAAATGTATAAAATTAGAAATATTAATGAAATTAGTAGATATCGTAACAATAGAACCTGAATATAGAGAAATAGGAAAGGTAGATTCCCATAAGAGCCACAGTGGTACTGGTAGAGAACATTGCCAAGAATCATAAATCATGTGAGAACCTATATGTATCCTACATTCACCTCAAAATTACCATGTGAATACGCATGTGTGTATGGAAAAATATAGAGCATACTATGAATCAAAGTAACATGGTAAAAAACGTATGACATATAATAGTATAAGCAAGAAAGAGTACATCCAATCAAGATATAAGCTAGATTTTTTGAATTTTTGCAAATATTTAAATGTTTTTGATTTATTAGAATATGAAATGCAATGAATAGGAGAGGGAAGAAAGGTTTCCCCTAGTGTATGTCTGCAAGGTAAGGTCCCTATAGGTAAGTGCACCCTCAAAAATCATGTTTATAGTTTGAACCTAGAGCAAGAGTCCGTCATCAGGTAACAGGGGCCTAGTATGCCCCCAATGTGGGTATGCCATAGTGATATATCTAGTGATTAATATGAATTAGTCATATAATATTAAAAAATATGTAATATGAAAATAGTTTATCTACATGTGGGTGTAAATTGTGTATCAAAGATGCAAATTGTGACACAAATTTTGTGTTAAAGATGCAAATTTTGGGCCAAATTTTGTATTAAATATGAAAATTTTAGTACAAATATGCAAGCTAAGAAATGGAAGAAATGGGTAGGGAATGAATTATAATTTTTTTTTCTAATAATTAAGAACGATCTTGACAACGCATATGTATAAGTGCCTAACATTTTGTAGATAAGTTTTTAATAATTCATTGTTTGTTATGTGTGTCATACTTCACCAGATCAACAATGATATATTTTATTTATTACTTTATTTAGCTATATGTGGATGTAAATTTTGTAAGCCTACATGGTATTGAGTTGGATTTATGGACCCCTAAACTTAGGGTGTACCATTACTGGCTCTTCTCCCTTATACAAGTTAGTGTTTTCTACTAATTAATTTGAATGAGATAAACATATGGTGTTGCTGGTAATAATTGACATCATTTATTGGGACCATTATTAGACTATAATGGTATATAACCAACATATGCCTTACAATTTGGGTGAAAATGAGAGGATGTTTTGATTGGGGAATTAAAAAACATGTAGTGGAGTGCAACCACTATAATGGTTCCTGACTGCCTAATATTAGCTCAGTAAAAATCAAAATATTATCTCATTTTACTGGATTGGTCATAAAACCTACAAATAATTACCCACCATATCTAATTAACATACATCTGTGCTAAGAAATAATTATTATACTTGGATACCTCAATTCCAAATGAAATACATTTGAAAACTAACAATCAATTATTATATGTAAAGGGAAATTTGATATTCTAAACCATAGATTTGAAAAATAACCTACAATTCATGATAAAAACCTGCATCCTTTAGAAATTAATATAACTATCTCTTAATACAAAATCAAAAATAAAAACCATGTAATGGATATAACCAATGTAATGAATAAGTATCTAATCAAAATGGATGACATGGATCAAGGTGGAGGGTATTTTTCATCAAAGGATGACAATGATTTTGGGAAGATCTTATCGCTACGATTATTTTATTTGATACCCAGGTCTATTTTTGACCTCCATGTTTACATTTTTTAGTTTTGTAAATGGAGGAATTTGAATCTTGACAAGATTTTATGGTTGTATTATACAGGTATGGATTTACGGCTGGATATGAAAAATTTGGTTGTTAAAAAAAATTAGAATATGGAAAGATAAGGATTAATTAGCAATTGCAAAAACATTAAATTGATATTATGGATTTTTAATTTTGATCAAACAAGAGTTTTCAATTGATATGATGTGCTTGTACTTTGAAAAAGAGAGACCATTATGAAATAAATTAAAGTACTAATTTATACTTAATGTGTACTCAAAAGTGGTTTTTAGTTCATCCCATCCACCAATAGTTTATGAATAATCAATTCTTTAAACTTTAACATTAAAATTTTTTCTTTCATTCAACCAACTATTATATTTTCCAATGCAAAATATGTAACAACTATTAGGTTGTGTTCATCTACAGGCCCTTCTCCCCTATATTGTATTCGCCTTCACTTTATATTTTTTTAATCAGTATCAATATATATGTTTTTTAGGTAAGATTAAAATAGTTTGGTTTTATAAGGGGACCAAAAAAACTCCAAACAAAAATAAGCCAGTGTTAAACAAAAACCAATAGCAAGCCATGCAGGCTAAGTAAAAAAGATTTGACGATAGGCTACCACAAAAAAATCTAGACTCCTATAAACTCTCCATATTAAACATTAATTTTTTTGAAAACAACCACAAAAGAAAAACACATAGATCCAAAGGAGAAAGGACAACCAAAGGTTAGCAACTAGTTCTCTGAGGCCTTGATGCAAGATCTAGTACTTGGCTCACCATCCTTCCTGCCAACCACTTTTATGATCACACACTTTGGTATTTTTTCCTCTTTTTCATCTGTCTGAGTGTTCATAAGCTCCTTTATGCTAACCTGATCCTTTTCTTTAGCCTGGGTGTTAACCACCTCCATGTCAGAGTCTTTTTCCATCTTAAAATCATCACTTTAAGAACCACTAAGCATGAGACTCATGTTAGGCTTAGTATCCACCTTGGAAAGTTGATCTTGTAAAATAGAGATCCTTTGTTCATGCATAAAAAATCCACATGAATACCCCCAATTATTCTATACTGGACATCAATTTTTTGTTGAAACTCCAATTCCTGAATGAGGTTCTTATTAATAGTAAGGATAATATCAACAGTTGATTTTACACACAACAGTCTACCTTCCCAATCCACAAAATCCTGATCCCTTTTACTAGAACTCTTACCCACAATTTGACCACCATTTTTTATATTTCATAGAGCATCCACAAGCCCCTTAGTAGGATAAATCAATTTCCTTTTCCTCATACAACTGAGGGCCGAAGCCAGGGTTTCATGATCCGATTTGGGTTCACTAATTTACGCAAGATGGGAAGAAATAATGAAACGAATTCTTTGGAAAAGAAGAAGAATCAAGCCTTGATGAAGAGGGATGTCAATTTTATTATTTTTTAAGTCCTCAATAGTGGAGAGTAGAGACCTATAGAGTAATAAGGCCAAGCTCATGGTCTGGTTTATGTGGAAGAAATTAATAATTGAGAGATGGTGAGAAAAAAGCTTCCAAAAGTTCCCCTCTAAGGAAAAGTATTTCATGGTGACAAGAAAACATCAACCCATTGGTTAGGGAGGAAGGTTTGGGAAATAATATCATCATAAGCCACAATGTTCTCTTTAGCTTCAAAAAAAGTAGCAATTTCATGTTTTTTGCGGGTTTTATCCTTAAATATTTTAATCCCCTCAATTTTCAGACCCATTATCTCATCTATGGCTTCCTCTAAGACCCTAATTTGAACCCATCTAAAATTAAATCCCCCATCAATCCAAGTGTTTCCAAAATCCATAGAGAGAGTAGGGTCATTACCTTTCAAACGATGATTATACTCGGTAAAGACCCCTTTGTGTAGTAGCTTCCACAAGGATTTTTCATTTTTCAGGTGAAGGAAAGTAGTAGGTTTGGTGCGAACCCTCTCACTTCCCATGGATCTTTAAAAATTTCTAACTTTGAACACACAGAAGCAATCACCAATCTCAAGAAATGAAGTGAATCGTAACCATTTTCAAAAAGAGAAAGGTCTTTCCAAAAACCCAAGTGTGAGAGGCTTGATCATCATCATTAGGTTGCATCCTAATTTGTGTCATCATTAATTATATTATGAATGGGTCCCTAGGGAATACCTTTCCCTGGCCATGTCATCAAGTCTACCATGTCATTACCTTGGTTTTTGATAGCATCTGTGGAGTTATTTCTAGCTTTGTAGATCTGTTGAATTTCCACTTTATCCAATGATGTTAAGATACTGCGAGCTTCCTTGATCATGTTACTGAACTTCCACCGACACTTACTCTGATACTTAAGATCACTAATCACACTCAGGGAATCTCAATATATATGTAATGTTGTAAAGTTTAGATTTATATTTTTGGCAAAAATGTATTTCCTTATTTTTCTAAATCATTAACTTTTTTTAGATTAAAAAAATTGTTTTTTCCAATCAAAACATAGTTGAGATATACAAAATTAGAGCATAAAACTAATTACTTTCTATTCCCTCTAATCAACGCCTTATTTACGAGTGCAATTGACTTGTAGAGTGAAAAATTAATAAAATAAAATAAAAAAACTAATCAATATAATTAAAACCTTTGATACATAGAGTGAAAATTTAATATAATAATAAAATAAAATAAAAAAGGATTGAATTTAATTTCAAGTTGTGTTAGTTTGCATTGGTCAATTAATTAGCCATGTATTCCCAAAAGGTATCATTTTGGATTAGCGAAAATTTTCATGGATACATTCAAGTATGGGGATAAATTTAATGACAAGGATGAATTTAATGTCACTAAATTTAATTTATCATGGTTTTTTATTTTTTGGGTTATGTTTAAGTTGCATAGATATCATCATGTCATGTTTTATATGTTGAAGTGGTGTACCTTACACTCCTTAAGCCCTAAAGTGTTGATGATAAAATTCACTCTTTATTAGATAGAAAACATATTTGTTTCCCTTTTTTGTTCATATTTAAACTTATGGTATCTCACATACATATTATTCTTCATACGCTATATTCATATACCTCCATATGATGATAATCAAGTAGTTCATGGTCCTTATGTAGATGTGTTTTATATATGAGAATGTGGGCCAAGATCATGCAATAAAAAAATATGAACAGTCAAAGAGAGTAATTTTTTTTGAGAGAGAGAGAGAGGAACCAAAAATGATCCAAAAGATAGTTTGTATGTTCAATGCATAAGAAAATAACTTTTTAAGAGGTGTGTATATATGAATTGGGGAAGTTTAACCATCACCTAAAAGGTAGAGAAGTATAACTCCCATCTATTCGTTGACAATTAAGAAAACTAAATACATGTGTAGGAAAATCCATGCAATGGAATAAAAAAACTACACTAAAACCCCTTTAATCATAGCTTAGATGGATAAAAGAAATTGGTCCTCATAACAAGGCATAATGAGGTACCCAAGTACAAATAAAATCACTCAAAAAGATGAGAGAAAAGGATAAAACCCATAGGAAAAAATCATCCATAAAAGAGAGAAAAGAGAAATGTAAAAAACATCTCACTCAATAGATAAGCCCCTTAGAAGAACATAGAGAAACCCCCACCTAAATATAGAGAAAAAAAGAGAAGAAGAAATGATTAGGAAGCCCCTCAGAAGATAAGGCCTCACAAACTCCTAGTATATCCCATAGAATAAAAATCCTTCTGGTAGAAGGAGAACCAATAAAGGCTAAATCCCAAACAAGAATATTATTTGTTGCATTGAGTAGACACAAAATCACGCACTTGGGTACATTTATAGGTCCTAAACACATACTAATATTCACATAACCCAGTAAGTGAGAAAACTAGTAATTTTCGACTCTCTTTGGCCTCTTTACTTTCTTTATTATTTTCTATTTGGTCTTACACACCCTATAACCTAGTCAGTACTTTAGTTATTTATCTTTTATGGCTCCAGACACTAGCACCAAACTAGGAAAGGAATTCCTAGGTTCCCTTATTCCCTATGGATTTTTTTTGCATCATATTGTACTTAATAACTGTATATCATAGTTTACATCAGCTACTCTATAATTAGGGTTTAATGAAATAAACAAATTTTATTTTGTTAATTCATTTAGTGAACTCCACTCATGATTGGTATTTCAGATCCTTAATTTACAAATTTCTTTTTCTTCATGGCTCCTAAGGTTTCTTAAGTCTCTTTTCATCAATTGCTTCAAATAAACCCACTTTGAAAATATGTTCTCCAAAAAACCCTAGATACTACGTATCTCCCTAACGATATTCCACATTCACAAGTGCTATATTCCATCATCTTTCTGATGAATATATTGGTTCTAATGTCAATCAATCCATTTACAAGTCAATTCAATCTTTACATTCTTTATTTCAAGTTAAAATCCAAGCTATGGAATCCATGATCACATCTCTCACAACTGAAATCCAACATCTTAAGGCTACTTCTCAATCTTATGTTAGCTCTTCTTCTCCTTCTCATCTTACTTATATGACTTGTAAATGTGCTCATATAAGTGAACCCCAAGTATTTCCATTACCCACACCTCTTAAGTTTGATTTCAATGCTAAAAAACATGATATTAATCTTCATATCCTCACTCATCAACTGATCAACTTTCCATCTACTCATTCCTATCCTCCTTATTATATTGTAAAATACAAAGGTATCCCATATTGCAATTATCATCGAATTAATGGACATAATGACAATGCTTGCTATGCTATAAAATTACAACTTGGCCACCTTAATCATTATGGTCTCATTTCATTCGATACAAAAATTCTACTACGTGTTCATCTCCAATTACTACATCCCACTGGGTCCCTAAATCTGATTCATGTATGACTAGTGAGCATCATGACATCATTACTAATTTTCCTTCTACAATATGTTAAGAGCCACCTAAGAAAATTATTCTCAACATCAATCCAACCCTGCCTCTCAATTATTCTACCGTGTCATCAACTCCTAAGAAAATTCCTCTCAAAATTGGTTCAACACCTCTTCCTCTCAATTCTTCTACTATGTTATCAATCTCACATAAGCTACCACCATTCAAGATCCCTCCCCACCCTACTCCACTTCTACATCCTATTAATTTTATCAAACAAAATATTCCTTATATTGATGGCCAAGACACATTTCAAGCCTAATCACCATCATAATGTCTTTTTTTCCACCATTAAGTAGATATCCATCAGTCACATACTTGAGGGGCATCACACTTCCCCTCTTCTAGCACTATTAATTATCTATAACATCTAATACCACACTTAACACTCTAAGCTTCATGTTTCATCTTTCTTAGCACTTTCAAACCTTTTGATACACACATTGTATCATCATTACCCTATGACATACTCTAGTGCCATAGTTCATACTCAACTACTGAGGGTCTAAATATGAAATGAACCTCACATCATTCACTCTTTACGCTATATGATTCATGTTCTATCCTATCTAGCACACATTTTCAAACTGTTTCCCGATGACACACTATTGTGATATGGTTCATTCTTGATTTTTGAGGGGTATTTTATAAATGAAACTCATCTCATACTCATCCACATCCACTGGGGACACGATTCTCCCATTACATTCATATTGCATACCATTCCATCCCACTCATACAAAACATATTGCATATCTTGGTTGCACTTATTATTACTTGCTTATACTTACATGTATAGTTTGTTTCCTATGCTAGACAGATACTTAGTATGCCAATATATTTTCTATATACACATGCACATTCACTTGGTATTTTAGAGTGAATGTAGATCACTTATACGAATTTACATACTACAATAATGCTTGACACTGTACCTCTTACCAGTCCCACCTAAGCTCCTGGGGGCATATAATTTTTCAAACATTATAGGTGTTATCATTTCATCATATACTACTTCATATTATTTCTAGGACATTACTTATTCCATTGATACACATAGGCTTTTACATACTCTTTATCTTTTTAACATACTAATGGTTGCTTCATGTGTAGAATTTTCCTTGTAGGATTATATGCAACCATGGTTTTTTGATGCATTTTTCTTTCCATAGTTTTCTATTGTATGAGATTATTTATGGGTTATGCCCTATGTCTTGTTTGATCACTATTTGTATGATTTTGGCCACTTTGGACATGATTTTCTTGTGACATTGGGAATGATATCCCATGTTTGAAACCCACTTTTTGTGGTCTATCTTGTATTCACATTTTCTTCTTACATTATTTTTCTATGACATGCTTTCTACCTTTTCTACTAACACATGTATTTAGCCATTTTTTTTGCATGTGCCTTGGTTTCTACCATGCACATCCCTCCGCATGCAGGGATATAGTTAATATCAGCATCAGGGACTCTCTTTTAGGCCCTACACTCCTATTGACATCACATACACCCCAAACTAGGGGGGAATACATTAGGTGAAAAAACCATCCCATATAGTAACTCAAAGATACAATTTAGATATTCAAAGTATAGAATCAACACATGCTATAATTATAAAAATGACCTAGAATATGATTTGGGTCCTCGACACAATACATATAGTAGCGTCCATCATCAGATAGTAATGCCTGGGTGTCCTCGACACAATACATATAGCAGCGTCCATCATCAGATAGTAACGCCTGGGTGTCTATGTCCTCCCTTAGGAGCTAATGTCCTGGGGCACATATAACTTATCAGATCAACACTATTCACATAAGCCTTCAGAGTAGTTGTATAACATCAGGCATCGTCTTGCAACAAACATAATAAAATTTATCCCCTATATTAATTCTAATTTCTATAATTTGGAACAAATCAGGGACAATAGGAAAAAAACATGGACACACCATATGCAGTGGTGCTTATCAGGTAGAGTCATGGAAGGAGAGTAGTTCTAAATCACTCTCCCCAAAAATTTCTCTCTGGTGTGAGATCACCCAAAAAAATCACACTTGGCATGAGATATTGATCTGGAGGACATTTCAGAGGACAAGTGGAAAAATCAAGATCAGGAAAAGGTGATAAGCATGGGTCAAAGTTTCATACCTTTGGTCTTTAACACTTGTAATTATATGATTATTTGTCATCGTCAACTAATCAAAAAACATATGCCACATGATGGGTCCTCAGGCCACCACATGGTCTACCACCATGTTTTCTCCATTATCTAACTCAGTCAAGCCAAGTGGTGAGTTGATATGAGCTCGGAGGGTTATTACATTGGTGGCAAGTTAAACCGAGCCAACTTGGTTAGCTATGGGAAATATGCTTATTTTTATGTGACCAAAAAAATCAATAATGTGTGGCCTAATCCATATGCACTTATCCACCATGGGTTATATTAATCCCTTCATTATCCTTCCTCCCAGAAATGTGGGATAATCCTCTCGGAAATGGCAAAGGACCTGAAAACTATTTGATGTAGAAGTGGTTTGTATGGTGTATCAGGTAAGCCATGTGGCATGGCAAGTGATAACAACAATGAAGATAGGGGACACGTGGGCTTGAGAGCCAGTCACAGGGTAATGTGGAAGCAGCTGGAGGGGTCCAAGAGACATGGCATCATGGGGGGAATTGATAGGTTGGGCCATTTAATGGCCAAAGAAAACTGGTCAGCACAGTCATGGGGAGCAGGATTAGAAACCATGACCTCCTCGTAGCATTTTGAGTGGCCCCACCAACTCAGCCAACAAGTTGGCTGTGTATAGAGTTGGTGGATGTGGATAAAATCCATAATATTTAGGCCAAACTTGGCTATAAAATCCAACCTCCTTCCATTCAAAGACAAGCTCAATTCAAGCTTAACGTAAAGCTCCCCCCGAGCTATCATGAGCTCCTCCCAAGCTATGGAGAGCCTCTCTTAGGAAAAGGCCAAGGTGTATTATAAAGGACATGATGGAATTTATTAAGAAGCTCGAAGGCCATTTTGGTTAAGGCCTTAGAAAATTATGAAGGTCTCCATGGAGTTAAGGCCTATTTATAAGCATTTGCACAAGACCTAGATTTTAATATAGGCATATTTTGGAGCAAAATTATAAGGGCCTATTATAAACAATGTATAAGTCCTATATGCATTGAAACTCTGATTTCTCTCCAGTGAAGCAATTTTCCATGCTTGAGCTGAGGAGGATGACATGAAGTTTGAAGGAGATCATGGAGGTGTTATGGAGATGGAATACCTATTATATTATAGGCATTATGGAGAGATATAAGACATATATCATATAAATATTTTCATCGTCATCATTTGAAGAATGATATTATTATTATTGACAAGATGAAGATAAGACCTATTTTTAATAGGCATTATTGTTATTGGGAGTTATTCTAACTACCCAATAGGTCATTTGAGCCACACTTCATATTTTAGAGCTTTGACTTTAGTGCCATAGGACATTCTACAAAAGAAGATCAAATATGCTACATAAGCCAGGAAATTATCACTCGGTGTTCGTGGAGGAGGTTTTTATTCTTCAGGATTATAAAGACACAACTTCAGAGTATGTCATCAAGGAACCATGTGACTTTATTCCTAAAGTTGAATACTAGATTGAATCTTCTTATCAACCAGGATAACTACTTGGTGTTTAGGTTTATGTTCCTTTTTGTATTCAGTATTATCTTGCTTAGATTTGTAATTTTGTTTTGTAGTCAATAAGTGGAAAATATATTGGTTCTAAAAAATCCTAGAGATGTAGGCTATCACCGAACTCTGTAATCAACCCGTGTATAGTGTGTTTTCATTATTGCGTTATTTTGAGTTGATTTACTTATAAGGAGTAATTTTATTGATAAGAAATTAAAAAACCTATAGGGGTTTGAAGTCAGTTAAAAATTGGTATTAGAGTAGGGAGGAGACAAATGAAGTCAATCCATGTTGCGATGCAGTAGAAAAGAAAAATTACATAAGCCATCTAATAGGAGAAATCTTCGCGATAGGCTCATCATGCGAAATTATTTTCCTATAAATTTGGTATTTAAGCTTATTGTACAAAGATGCCAAAAATGAAGCATTTTTACAACTAATTTTACATGATGTATTAGGATATGTTTTCCTTACACTTGTATTTGGAAGTTGAATAAAGAACCTTTTAAGGGCACATACAATATCTCCTAATCATATTTTTAGTGTCTACAGTTAGATACTCGTATTTATAAACTTGGAGATTTTTCAACTATTTATGTATACAATTAAGCTCACTGGTGTCAGCTCAGATCTTCATTCTGTGTCAAGGCATTGTGATCATACAATAGGATGGTAGATGATCATCATGAGTGTGACATATTCTAAAGTGTAAGACCCCTAGAGGGAAGATGTGGCCATGTTTAAGTATTTTTGAAGAGTAAGACCTTAGCAGACGAATGTGGTAGTATAAGCATCAGGGATTGGTGAAGTATAAGACCCCTAGAGGGTAGATGTGGCAACAAAGACAAAGGAAGAAGCATGGTGGGCCCATAACCCATAGGTCCTAGAGATCAAACCAAGTTTCATATTAAAGAAGCAGTAGTTCAAAGACTATGATATTAGCTACAGAGATCTCTTCAATGATAGATTTCATGATCCAGGAGTGAAGATATGAGATTTTTTGGACAAAATACTTCCCATTGGGAAGGCATGATATAGAGGACATTTCAGAGGACAAGTGGTGAAATCAAGATTGGGAAAAGGTGATAAGCATGGGTGGAAGTTTCATACCTCTGGTATTTGACACTCATAATTATGCAAGTTATTCGTCATCATCAACAGATCAAAAAAATATGCCACATGGTGGGAACTCAAGTCACCACTTGGCTTGCCACCACTTTTTCTCCATTAGCCAACTTGGTCGAGAAAAGTGGTGAGTTGATTTGAGCTTGGAGGGTTCTTTGATTGGTGGCGAGTTAAACTGAGAAAAATCGGTGAGTTATGGGTGAGATGCTTATGGTTATGTGATGAAAAAAAGAGGTGATATGTGGTTGAAGTGATAATGCACTTATCCACTATGAGCTATATTAATCCCTTTATTAGCCTCCCTCCTAAAAATTTGGGATAATCCTCTCAATAGCGATAAAGGACCTGGAAAACATTTGTCATAGATGTGGCTCACATGGCGTAGTGGGTAAAACATGTGGCATGGTGGGTGACGTAAAAATTTAAGACATAGGACACATGGGATCGGGAGCGGATAGCATGGTGATGTGGTAGCAGCTGGAGGGGTCTAAGAAATGTGGTAGCATGGGGGGGACTCGATAGGTTGGACCATTCAATGGTGAAGGAAAAATGGTTGGCATAGTCGTGGGGAGCAGGATTAGAACCCATGAACTCCCCATAGCATTTAGAACAGCCCAACCAACTCAGCCAATGAGTTGGTTGGGTATAGAGTTGGTGGATGTGGATAAAATACACAATATTTGGGCTGCACTTGGCTATAAAATCCAACCTCCTTCCATTCAAAGATAATATCAGTTTGAGCTTCAGATAAATATCCTCCCGAGATATCATGAGCTACTCCCGAGCTATGGAGAGCCTCTCTTAGGCAAAGGATGAGGCATATTATAAAGGCCATGGTGGAGTTTATTAAGGAGCTTGAAGGCCATTTTGGTTGAGGCCTTAGAAAATTATGAAGGTCTCCATGGAGTTAAGGCCTATTTATAAGCATTTGCATAAGACCTATATTTTCATATAGGCATATTTTGGAGAAAAATTATAAAGGCCTATTATAAGCAATGTATAAGTCCTATATGCGTTGAAGCTTTGAGTTCTATCTAGTGAATAAGTGTTCCATACCCGAGCCGAGGAGGATGACATAAAGTTCGAAGGTGATCATTGAGGCATTATGGAGATGGAAGATCTATTATATTATAGGCATTATGGAGAGATATAAGACCTATATCATCTATGTATTTTCATCATCATAATTTGAAGACCGATATTATTATTATACGAAAGAAAAAGATAAGACCTATTTTTAATAGGAATAATTTTTATTGGGAGTTATTCAAACTACCCAATAGGAAATTTGAGCCACTCTTCATATTACGGAGCCTGGACTTTAGTTCCATAGGAAATTCTGCAAAAGAAGATCATATTTTCTGTATAAGATGAGAGATTATCACTCGATGTTCATGGAGGAGGTTTTTTCTCTTCAGGATTATTAAGCCACAACTTTAGAGTAAATAATTGAGGAACCATGTGACTTTGTGCTTGAAGATGAATACTAGATAAAATATTCTTATCAGCCAAGATAGCTACTTGGTGTTTAGGTTCATGTTCCATTTTATATTTAGTATTATCTTGCTTAGATTGTAATTTTGTTTTACAATCAATAAGTGAATAATATATCAGTTCTAAAAAAACCCAGAGATGCAGGCTATTACCAAACTCCATAATCAACCCATGTGCAGTGTGTTGTCATTCTTGCATTATTTTGAGTTGATTTACTTATAAGGATTAATTTGATTAGTAAAAATTTAACAATCCTATGGGGGTCTGAAGTCGGTTAGAAAATTGACCTAGATTTTTGGATCAGATATCCTAAAAAACTCACACTTGGCGTGAGATCACCCAAAAATCATGCACTTGACATGAGATCACCCAAAAAAATCACTCTTGGTGTGAGATCACCCAAAAACTCATTATTCATAGCAGTTTATGACATTCTTCTATCCTTTTACACTCTTCTACATCAGGTGCACACTTTCCTTTTATAGACTTTTATAGACTTTTACATACTATACACATTTTTCTCTGATTTATAATATATAGAAATTTGACTACATTCTTGCTCTTCTTTTTACAGGTCCATCCTTATAAGAAGAAAACCATCAAGCACAAAAATAAGCACAAATAAAAATCACATCACTATAAAATACATACGCTTCGCCCCTAAGGTCACTTTCTATTCCTAGTTTCCATGCATCATTTTTGGATCGTTCCATGCTTCACTTGTCGAATCGACACACTCTTTGCTTCACACTCCACATGGTTATTAGGTACACATATCTTATCTACTTTATGTTAACAAGTATTCACTCAACAAAATAAAGTGGGGGTAAATGTAAACATAAAATCACACACTTGGGTACATTTCTAGGTCCTAAACACATACTAGCATTCATACAATTCCTAAGCAAGAAAACTAGTAATTGACAACTGCCTTTGTCCTCTTTTATTTCTTTATTGTTTTCTATTTGGTCTTACACACCCTACAACCTAGTCGATATTTTACTTATTTATCTTTTATGGCTCTAGACACCAACACCCAACCAGGATAGGAGCACCTAGGTGCCCCTGGACCTTTTGCACCTTACTCACTTCTTTTTGGTCTCTTTTATCTTTTAGACCCCTTTTCCACTTATGGGTAATCCTTCTAGTAGTCAATTGCAAAATACAAAACAAGGGAATCATATAAATACATAGTTGTGTTAAAATTAAGGGACCAAGATCTAAGCATTATCATCTAATCTTGCACTCAAAAGGAACTTAAATAACTTAAAAGCATCTATTTGGCATTCAATAAAGGGATAAGGGAATTTTTTTTTGCATACACTACATAGGAAGGGGAAGTTCTTTATTGCATCCACACATGCTATAAATTGTTAAATTATAGATATATACTACTATTAAGTGCACTTGCACAAGGGAATCCTAGGGCACGATTCTTACACACACTCACAAAAAATACATGGAGTCTAAGATGTAGTGAAGTGATCTGTCATAAATTTACTCTCTGCGTGACCACAGGGTCAGTCTGACTCCCTGTTCTATATATTTCCTTTTTTAAATTTGATGTGGTTTATGATTTTTTGTAGGTGATATATGTTTTGTAGGTTACATGTACCCTCGGTGATCAAAGAGAAACACACAGGTGATCAACATGGATGTTGATAAGAGAAAACACTTAGTAGAACTCACACAATGAATCCACACAGGAGAACAACACATGAGAAAAGGCGTGAATGTATAGGAAGGAGTTACGCGTGGAGGTGTAGAGTCAGACTTTTGGGACTTAGCCGATTTTGGAGATCAGGGCTATTTTTAGAGGATGGTGTGTAGAGCACACAAAGCGATGCCGAGACTTGTGCGCCACTCTTCATGGAGATTTCAAAGATCATGTCAAATCACTCTTGCATGGACATAAGCTAAGAATAGATCCACCACTATAGTTAACTATCAATGATCTATATATAACATACTTGCATGTATGGCTATAGTTATAAAAGGAACGTGGCTATTATTAGCATGCGACCTATTTTGGTATATTTAAGCGGTGAAGGGCTAGTCCCCCACCCTATATATGTAATGAATTACTTAGTAAGATATAGATAGGGACACATACTGCTTTGAAGGGTTAGAGATACATGAGTGCATGAGACTGGATAATTATAACAGATCCAAGCACGAATGTATGGTATTGTATGAAGCTTTTGTACTATTGGTATGATGAATATATGAAGAATATTGGCCAAACAATAGTGTCTAATATGTTTTTCATTATATACTATTGTTGTCATGATGATTTATACTAAAGTACTTATAGATCTGGTATGGTGCTACGATGTATAGATGGATTAGTTTCTAAATATATGTTTGTTATACTAATTCATCATGTTACCATTCTACTACAACAACCCTAAAGAGGGACCTGGTACCTTTGTACGCTTCGGGTGAGCGCTCAGCCTAGGTTGAGTGATGTGCCAGCGTGACTAGGTGTTATCTGAGAATTCTAGGCTGCATCATTGGTTTCGTTGCTGAGAAATCTTTTTCATTTGTTTAATAATGGTTCACAATGAAGACATATTGGCTAACTTTGGCTAGCATTGAAGAGTGGATTCATGATCTGGAGAAATAAAACGCACGGAGGTTTAACACTAGATCTGAATTTAGTGCATGCACTTGGGTAGAGTAGAATTTGTATGACAGTTTGTATGAAAGCTTCTTTGCTATCTTTCCCATATATTTATACGAGTGGTTAACTGCATACATGTCTAAGTGGAATTGGAGGTATCGCACACTTGTTTGGACACAAGAGGAATTTCAAACATTGTATGATGTTGACCTGATCTAGACTCACATGGTAGATACCTGGTTTAGCGGTGTTCTAAACAGCTATATTCTGGAGTATTCAATTTCAACTTATTCATGGCTAGAGGTAGTAGAGTTCTAGTTCCTATGGTATCCTAGAGGGAGGTATTTGCAAGGTATTCCACTAGAAATCAAAATACTGATGGTATCGTTGAACTTGGAAGATAAACCCATAGAAAGCTAAAAATCTCCACATGTAGGGGCAGGAACAAGATTAGTGAAAGATGGAAGACCTAGCAGCAACATGACAGAGGGAAGAGAGGTAGCTGAAGTATGATGAGGCACATGAGAGGGAATTATGCAAGAAACAAGAAATTACAGAATGGATGGTATTGTGGAGAGAGATGGATCATGAAGGATTTGAGACTCATGGAGAGGAAGAAGAGCAAGAGCATCAGGAACTCCATCATCCAGGAAAGCATGATAGAGAACCCTCTTTGGCATCACATGGAAGTGTTCTAGCAGATATGACCTAGACCACGGGTGCATCTAAGCCAACCTACTAACCTATCCCTTACGCTTGGTTTTCCAGTATCTAGTACATCAGGTAAACATAGTTTTCATTTAGGAAGTGAAAGAGAAGAAATAAGTTAGACAACAAGTACATCAATGGCAGCATAGACAGCTTCGTTATTCTTTGGGGGTATGTTTTCAGGATCATCATTTACACAGAATATGAGTGTGCCGAGTGTGGGATTCACCTCTGGAACTGGGACTACTTCACAGACTGTAGGGGTCTAGAATAGTACCACTATCAGGACACAGGGGAGTGCATCCATGGGCCTTATTCTAAATTTTGGAGGAGGATTGGGCTATATGGGAAGTTCTAGTTTCGGTGGTTTGGGTGGTTTTGGAGGAAGAGGAAACCAAGGATGTTCTGGGTTAGGTGTTCGAGGCCCGCAACAACCCCAGAACATTTATATGGAGATGTCCCTTCATCTCCCAGAGTGTAGAGGTATTGAGGATGCTACTGAACATGTTCATATGTGTGAAATATTGTGGCACGTGAAAGGTATCATGGCTTCTAAGTGTAAGGCAAGTCAATTTGTTAGTACATTACAGGCATGCGTGCATAACTGGTATAGGAAGTTTGATCCCAATCAAACTTGTATTGACTATGCAGCATTGAAAGATGCTTTCTTGAAAGAGTTCCATATCCCAAAGTTTGAGTAGAAGGGTATAAGTACACTCAAGGATATAAAGCAAGGCACTACTGAAAGTGTACATGAGTATGATGCTCATTTTAAAACATTTCTATCCAAACTCTCCCATGACATTCATGCAAGTCAGCATGCATAATGGTTTGTTGGGGGATTTATTAACCCATTTCGAAGAGCATTATCGCATAAAACTTATACCAATCCACGCGAAGCATTGAAAGTAGATTTACACGCTGAAGCAGTTTGGAGTATTGACACTGGAGTTAGTCCATTCTTGGAATCTCATATAGTAGCTATGGAAAAACAATTAGAGAAATTATCGGCAAACTTAGTTCATGAAACGCACTCAGGGATCTGATGTACATATTCTGAAGTAGAAGGCCACACCAAGGATAGTTTCTCTCATAGAACTATATGTTCTCTACTATTAGACTACGAGATTTGCCATTTGAATCATGATGTTAGTCACTGCCCCTACTATAATGCGTGATTAAGAAAAAATGTATCCTCCTTTTGTAAAATTTATAGGTCCATGACCCATGATACTGAGGACTATAGATTGATTGGCCAGATCCATGATGCCATTGATATTGGGGTGAAATAGGTGAGTGTGGCTAATAGTTCTAAAGGAAAGAATGAGCATCAGGATAGGGATTATAATCAAACATGCTATGACAGGAATGACAGAAGGTTTTAAGGGGTTTGTGAAAGAGGATGAGGATATCGAGGAAGATATGGAGGATGATGCAGAGGTGGAGGAAGGAGTGAATCCTTTCAAGGAACTTACTATACATGTGGCTCACCTGACCATTATAGGTGCGAATGCCCGTAGAATATTTCCTGTTCATTTTGTGGAAAGGGGCATTGCTATGAAGAGTGTCCAGACTTGTATGAGCATCTTAGTAAGCGGCACAAGCAAGAAAACAAAGGCTCAAGGATGGTTAGAATCTAGCATGCAATAGAGAATTAGTGGATGCCCAAGTTAACACCAAAACTTAAGGCAAGAATAATCAAGATAACCACACGAGATGAGGTGGCACACACAAGAGAGGTTTTGCAATAGAAGCTGACAATCACTAGGGAGGAGGTTTTACATGCTAGGTATCTAGATCTAGCTCATCAGAAAGAAGTCTATTAGGAAACTATGGATGTACTTAGAAGCCTTCAAGGTGAAATACATGGTTTGAAAGAGTAGTCTCAGAAATTAGAGCATAAGGATATAGAAAAGGCCCCATCTGATATTGACAACATTAGAGAGGTATGTAGAATGTTGTGCCAAGAGAATATTATTCCTTTATTAGGAAATTGGTTAAAGGGGAATACTCCACGCGTGGGAAATGAGACTAGAAGACAAATACTTCATGTGAATCTTCCCCCCGATAGCATTGACTACGACAAGGAGATCACTTTGAATGCTATTGTGGATGGGTGGTTATTGAGCAATATTTTGATTGACATAGGTGTGGAAGTGAATGTACTTACATTGGATGCATGGGTACAAATGGGGAGACCCCCATTGCAACCATCATCTAATGTATTGTTCATGTAAAACAGAACAAAATATACTCACATAGGAGTTTTAAAGGATGCATCTATCAATGCACAAGAGGCCAAGTTCATAGGAGACTTTGAAGTGTTAGTGCTTGTGGAAGCAGATAGCTTCCAACCTTTGCTTGGGCATCCTTGGTGTTATGTAAACAATGCTGATTTAAGGTTTAACAAGGGGTATATCAACTTTAAGAACAAGGATGAAAGGGTCATAATACCATTGACAGATGGGAAATCCATACCATATGTGGAACCTTTAAGTGAAGAGGACTTGAACAAAATCTATATACATGTTATTCGGGACCCAGAGGTCAATGAGCCATCTAAGGAAGGAATCCTTCATTGGGAAGATTCTCAGTCAATTAGTGATACTACCAGTATTACTTGTGATAATTGGGCTCATGGCACTTATGAACTGGTGGGGCACAAATTTAAGCATGCGGTTGCTTTTAAAAAGGGTTTTCACTCTGTCTAGTGTATTGGTCGCTCAGTACCCCGCTATACTGGATCAAAAGATTTGGTTGGATTCTTACAAGACATGGAAGAAAACTAGGCTGACCAACTTAAAAGACTAGATATGATGTCATCTACTTATGGCGGGACAACAGTGCACTGGTGGGTGGTCCACAGGGATAATCTCTTAGAATGGGGAAAGATTGGGACCACCTTATCAACCATGTTTTTAAGAAGTAATGCACCTACAAAAATTTTCCCTTATCATGGTGATCAACCTACTCAACATCATATCCAGTAGTGTGAGAGACTCTAGACAGTAGGATAGGAAGAATTACCACCCTCACTTTGGGTGCATAAGTTTTATTCTACTCTACAAGGTTGTGCACATGCTTGGTATGTATATGTTGAATTACATCGTGACACTAGCAATTAGAAAAATTTGACTGTGGGGATGATCCAAAATTTTGATTTCTTTTCATCTACACCACCAGTGAACAAAGCTTTAAGCTTTATCAAGAACTTAACCATGGGAGACAGTGGGAAAGAGGAAGAAATTATTCAGGAATTATTTGGTGAGACAAAGATAGGGGCACATTTTGAGGATGAAGAAGATGATATCATACTACTTGAGCGCGCTTCTCTAGAAAAAGACAAGGGGAAGATGGTTTACATAATTGATGATGAGGAAGTTGAGCACTTAGAAGTGGATCATTCACATGGAACATGTGAAGTGTTAACTAGTGCGGATGTAGATGAGCGTGCATATCATGAACCTATGAAGGCAACAAAGGTAAATATAGGCACAAAATAACCTAAGGAGGTGATAATTGGGGATTACTGGTCAGAATCAGAAGTAGCAAAGATCATAGAGTTACTTAGAGACTATGAGGACTTATTCCCAAGAGGATACCATGAACTTAAAGGTGTGCATAAATCACTTGGAGAAATGAAGATAAATCTCAAGGAAGGTGCGCACCCTGTTAGGAAGTGACCTTATTGAATGAATCCCAATTTGTGTGAGAAAGTAAAGGAGGAGATTGACAAGATGTTGAAATATGGGATCATTCAACCATTGGATGAATCAAAGTGGGTCAGTCCTATGGTGATAAGCATAAAAAAGGATGGTAGGATTTGAATTTGTGTTGATTATAGAGAGTTTAATGTAGCATGTGTTACAGATCCCTTTCCTACGCCATTCACAGAGGAAATATTAGGAGTGGCTGGGTGTGAGATATGTTCATTTATAGATGGGTTCTTAGGGTATCATTAGGTTAGGATTACCCCGAAAGATCAATAGAAGACCACCTAAACTACTAAATGGGGAAGCTTTGCCTATACTGTGATGCCCTTTGGATTAAGGAATGCACCTACTGTATTTTCAAGGATAATGGTACAAGCATTCAAGGATTTTATTCACAACTTCTTACAGGTCTATCTTGATGATTGGACCATTTATGGGCTAATTAAGGATCATTGTGACAATCTACACTTAATTTTTGAAAGATGTATACAATTGAGTATCTCATTGAACATCAAGAAGTGCATCTTTGCTACTCCCTTTGGCATACTTTTAGGACACATTATTTGCCAAGGAAGGGTTGTTGGTAGATCCAGCTAAAGTTGTAGTCATCATAGGCTTGAAAGTGCCTGCCAGTCAAAGTGAGGTGCACGGATTTATGGGTCATACAGGATATTACAGGAAGTTTATAAAAGGTTATGCAAAAGTTGCCACACCCTTGGAATAATTGCTCAAGGGAAGGGTACATTCTATTGGGGGGAGTTGTAGTAGCACGCGTTTGAGATATTGAAGAAGAAACTTATTACCGCGCCTATCTTGTGCTTTCCTTCATGGGATAAACCTTTTCATGTTAATGTGGATGCCTCTGGCATAGCCATTGGTGCTGTCTTAGCTCAACCGGGAGAAGGTATAGTTTATCATCCCATTTGTTTTGATAGTAGGAAGTTGACCCCTGCAGAACATAACTATATCACTACAGAGTGCAAAGCTTTGTCCATGATCTATGCCTTACATAAATTTTGTCAGTATTTGTTGGCCACACCATTTGTGTTTTATACAGATCACATGGCATTGAATCATTTGGTGAACAAACCTATTTTACAGGGGCACATATGCCGATGGATACTCTTATTTCAAGAGTTTGACTTTATAGTTGTTGTAAAACTAGGCAAAAGAAATTCTGGACTGGATCACTTGTCTAGAATTCAATCAGGAGAAGAGGCACAAAAAATAGAAGAGACCATGCCTGATGCACAACTGTATAGGTTACAATGTGCACCATCAGAATTAGAGGACATTGCTATCTTTCTAAGGATTGGTATAGCACCAAAAGGCATGAAAGGTTTAGAGAAGAAGCAACTTGCTATACATGTGGCACTATTCATGTTAATCAGTGGTGATTTGTACAAATTATGTAGAGATGAGGTGTTATGCCATTGTGTATTGGAGCATGAATGAAAGGATATAATGGAAGAAGCACATGGTGAAGGTGATACCACAATGCACAAGATCCTACTTGCTAGTTTATGGTGGGAAACATTGTACAATGATTATAAATAGTATTGTAAGGCATGTGACCATTATCAATGTCTAGGTTGACTAGGACAAAGGGATGAGATGCCTTTATGACTAATTAAAAGTGTATAACCCTTTGATAAATGGGAGATTGAATTTGTCAGGCCTATTTCACCAGCTGCGCGTAGGACTAGATCGTGCTATATCATCACTTGTATAGATTATCTTACCCGATGGGTAGAAGTAGCACCTACAAAGGACTGTACAACAGCTACAGTAGAAATGTTCTTATGGGAGAATTTTCTTACAAGGTATGGTTGTCCTTTAAGTTTAACAAGTGATAGGGGCACACATTTTTTGAATGAGACAATAAGAATTCTATTTGATGAGTTTATGGTTTCCCACCATAAGACTACACCCTATCACCTTCAGGAAAATGGAATTGTTGAGGATTTTAACAAGATTTTGAGCCACACATTGACCAAGATTTGTGATGTTGGAAGGAAAGATTGAGATGATAAATTATCTACTGTTCTTTAGGATTATAGAACAACATACAAGAGATTGAACAAAGCCACACCTTTTCAATTGGTGTTTGGCACGGAAGCTATTCTTCCTATAGAATTTATGTTACCTTCTTTGTGCATTGCGTGTGCTGGAGGTCTAGCTGATGAGCAAGCGTTGGAAGAACATATTGAGAATATGGTTCAACTAGATGAGTGCTAAGCCATAACACACTGGAGTCAGAAACAAGAGAAAGTGTGCCAAAAGGCATGGCATGATACACATATCAGGGATAAGAAACTTACGGTTGGAAAAATGGTACTTTTGTATGAGTCCAAGTTTTTGCACCATCTAGGAAAGCTCAAGGTGCATTGGTTGGGGCCATATATTATAACTCATATACTTGAGTTAGGTGCTTTCCAGTTAGAAGTAATTGATGGCACAAGGCTGCCCAGTTATTTTAATGGGAGTCGGTTGAAGCCCTACTATAAATAAGTCTTCTTGGTGTTTGTAATAAGGTAGTATTTCCAGATAGATTAGGTTTCCCTTTCTGCATTCCATTAATGTGTTTCTTTCATCGTCGCTATGATTTGTCAATTTAGTTCTTGTTTGTGTGTCATAAGCGCTCTTGCGCGTATGAAGCTAACTACAATATGAAGCATGTTGATGTGCAGAGGACTGCACATACTTTTAGTGTGGGGTGGATTATTGGTGACTCTTAGGTATATGCTACGAAGATTTAATGTTGTGGGTGTTGAGAAAGAAGGTTGCTAAGGGTGAATGACAAAAGATTACTTCTCACAGATAACCAAGGATGGAGATGAATGAGGGAAAGTATAACATGAGGTAAACATCGGCCATGGTAACTACCAGGAGATGGTGTAGTAATGAGGTACTTGGGGTGCTAGAGCACATGCTAAAGAGAAGTCTGTAACAAAAGGTAAAAAAGTGCAAGCTAGAAGGTTATAGCTTTTGGCGTGAAGATATACGCGTGCAGAAATGATAAAAATGGGTAATAAATGAAGAGAATTTGGTAGGTGGAGAGTAATTAATGTAGCAAAAAGTGGAAATCTATATAAGGATGGGATGCGATTTCATTTTTACCCTTGCAAATATGAGAATTCAATAAAGAGCTACGTGCAAAGAGCCAAATAAAGTGATTCAAGGTGCGAAGCAAGTGAACCAGGTGTGAAAGACAAATCTGTGTATTAGGAAGGGATTGTATCCCCATAAGGAGAAGGGTTTGAATGAAGCAGAGTGAAAAAATAGAGCTATGGTGCGTGATTTCATGATTGTAAATTAGGGCATAGTTGAATCAAGTTAGGGTTTGAAGCAAACTAATAAAAACTTGCAGCAGAAGGTCTAGAAAACAAAACCCAAAGAGAAGAATGGCTCCAAAGAAGAAAGTAACACTCAGTAAAAGAAAAGAAGAAGGTGGTAGCCTAGAAGATGAGGAAGAGATGGCCCCGAAAAGAAATTTTTCAGAGATGCAGTACCCTGAGGAAGTAATTGTGGGAACAATCAGAGGCATACCCACATAGGACAAGGGTGAGGATACATATAGTATTCCTAACCAATGATAACTGATGCTGGCCATTCCCAATGAACAGGGCTGAGGATGGCATCCAATAGATGATGATGTAAATAGGCTACTGAGGATTGGTGTCTACAAGGTACATAGCTCCCATATGGGAAATATATGTAGAGAAGACCCAAAGAATTTTTCTGATTTTCATGCGGAGGTTATCAGAGCACCATCAATGATTATTCACAGAAGGATCTATTTGGATGGGTGCTCATGGATGAGGACAAGGTGACACTACGTACACAGGAAGCAACTTTCTGTGGTCAATGCACATGCATATGGATGAGCTAGACTTTGATGTTGGTGAAGAATCATGCATGTCAAGATGATTGAAGAAGGCACATGAAAATCAAGCCAACAGTGATGACAGATGAGCAGGTAAGCAATGCTCTAGTAAAGGTATCTACTGAAGTAGTAAGAAGAAACATTGATAAATCTGCTACCATTAGAGTGCTAACAGAGAATTTGAAAGCCAAGGATGTGGAGATAGGGTGCCTAGTGTAGGAAAAGCACTTGATAAAGAGAAAATATGACACTTTTGTTAGCATGGTGGAGGAAATTGGAGATGATTTCCTAAAGGTACGCCTGCATTTGGAATCCCAAGTACCAAAAGAATTTCCTTCTGCAATGCACTATGTAAAGACAATGATAACATTAGTGTTGGAGGATGAAAAAGGTGCGTATGATCAACACATCCCAAGGACCCCAGGGAAGAGGCAGAGAAAGCGCAGGCTGCATTAGCAAGGAAGATTGCTACTTATGAAGGCCTACCTATAAGCCATCCATGACAAGCTGAAGAAATTTGATCATGCGCTAATGATATGCATAGCTCCAGATGTGCTGATCATGGTAAAAACATTGGAGGAAGAGAATGAAGTGCAAAAGGCTATGAAGGATGCAACCCTAGGCCGTGTTGAATGATTAATCCTAGTGAAGAAAAAGTGCGAGACACTAGCTGTACGGCATAGGCACCACATAAGGAAAGGTTAGATGAGCTTGGAAAGATCATTGCTCAAAAATATGGATGTATTGGAAGGGGTGCAAACCTCTATGTCAAGCTGTAATGCTTATGATACAGAATGAGTAGGGAAAGATAACTATGGGTGAGATGGAGTCTATTATTATAGACGTGCCAGAGAAGGTAGGAATGACGTTGATAGAGTGTGAGAACTCGGAAGTAGATATAAAAGAGGAATATCCAGAGTTACTGCTTTAGAATGAAATGAAGGAGCCTGAGGCCTGAATAATTTTTGTTGTGTATACCTTATTCAAAATTATTTATTCAACCATTATTTATTTATCCATTCTTTTTGTAGGTTTTGGACATCACCATTATTGGGGTGACAATGAGATTAGTGTGGGGTAATGTTGAACAGAGAAAACACTTAGTAGAAATCACACAAAGAGTCCACGTGGGAGAACAACACAGGAGAAAAGGCATGAAGGTATAGGAAGGCGTCACGCACAGAGGTGTAGAGTCAGACTTTCAGGACTTAGCCAATTTTGGAGATCAGGGCTATTCTTAGAGGTTGGCGTGCGGAGCACACAAAGTGATGCTGAGACTTACACACCACTCTTCGTGGAGATTTCAAAGAGCATGTCAAATCACTCTTGCATGGGCATAAGCTAAGAATAGATCCACCACTATAGTTAACTATCAGTGATCTATAGATAGCATACTTGCATGTATGGCTATAGTTGTAAAAGGCACATGGCTATTATTAGCATGTGACCTATTTTGGTAGATTTAAGTGGTGAAGGGCTAGTCCCCCACCCTATATATATGTAATGAATTACTTAGTAAGATATAGACATGAGACACATAC